>OW387792.2:10939356-11539356 GCA_936446665.2 Synanthedon andrenaeformis
GAAAGGTATCCTTTTGTACTTTTCTGTACCCCTGACAACTTATATTCAAAATTTCATAATGATCGGTTGAGTATAGTTTAGGCACGAAAGCGTAAAAACAAACAAACTCTTTTTACTATATTAATAAGGATTGAGATGTTGTGTAATATAAAATATTAAATTTTATAAAATCCACTTCACATAAACTTATAAATTACTAGCTGTTGCATGCGACTTCGCCCGCGTAACTATAAAATATAGCATATATTACTCGCTGATAACGTAACTTTCTATAGGCGAAAGAATTTTTAAAATCGGTCCAGTAGTTTTTGAGTTTATTCAATACAAACATACAAATTATCTCTCTTTATAACATTAGTATAAATACAAATAATGTTCATACCAAACAATCTATTAGAAGAATAAATTAAACTGTGAATTACAAAAGGATTAATAAGGAACAATTCGTCTTGTTCCAAAACTCCTGCAAATGACAACTCTGACGCGAAAACACGAACCAGAACTAATTGACTCGTCAATTTCATATACAAATTATAATAGGAAAATTAATTACAAAAATGTCCGTTTAATTGGAAACAATTCTCTTACTCTTTTAAATATTATAAATTTTTTTTAATAGGGGGCAATGATAAACTGAGCAGATTGTTTAGTTACACTAAAGACTAGCGTTTAAAATCAAAATCAAAATATTTATTTATCAATTAGGTTTCTACAAGAAACTCTTATGATAGGGGTTTTTATGGTTGGTTGGCTTATGGTTGGCTTTTTTTTCCAGGGTTTCGGAAAAAAAAAGCCAAGACGACGCTGAGAAGAAACCCCGAAAGAAAATATCGTACTTAAAAAATATAAAAATAAATGATTTTTTCTATTTTCCAAAAAAATTAATAATAACTTATTTGCAATGACCATGGGTAACTACTTATTTACCAGAGATGACATTTAGTTTTACCTAATATTCCTTCATGTAATCGTCTGAATAAGTACAATATTCGGTGTGCAAATCTTGACATCAAATTAAGTTGAATTTTAATAAGCGCCATCTATAATTTATCTTTTAAATACATCAATAAAACAATACGTTTTGTTTATGAAAATTTTAAAAAACCGTTTTTTAAAACTAGGGAGAGGCTATTTTTAATAAAATAAATAAAAAAATAATAATTTATTATTTGTTTATTAATAACTTAATAAACATTACATACATTAACCTACATACTTCTTAACATTTAGTTAACATTATAACATAATTAAAGTCTCAATTATTGTTCCCTCAATTGTTGTATGTTCCTAGGTGACGGTAGCCACCAAGTGGTTTGGTCTGCTTTAACATAAAAAAAAATTAAAAAGAAGATATATAGGTATAACCTAAAGCCTTTTTTTTCGACTACGCATACTGAATTCCACCCCAAATAATAATTTACGATTGTCGACCGTTATAAATCATTGGAGCCAACTGAGGCATCTGTAAACGTTAGATTATATTATTATTTATTGTATATCAATGAATATATCTATGGAATTTGTGGTATTGCTAATAATAGTGAAAGTGGTTCTTACACAGAGGATGATTAAAACTTTGGTACGTTTAACAATTATTATGTAAGACATTATGTTTTACATAATAATGTAATAAAAAAATAAAATTAATAAATAGTTTCCTTTTTTTTTTTTTCGAAAAAATCTATATTAATTTAGAAAAGAAAAACAACTGTGTCAAGTATTTCATCTTTTATTTTATTTATTTTTTATTTTTTCGATTCGTAACACTGGTGAGTATGTGAGTAACATGTGGATGCATTATCCACATTGGTACAGTAATAAACTCTTGATAATATATTCCAAAGTCCCCTATACATGTACATACATGTATATAGGGGTAATTTGTGCTATACGTAAATTGTCGGTAGTGAGAACGCATCTGACCGCAGCAATAAATACGATGGACGTCCATTAAATCACCCGAGAGCGTCAATATTGCCGTTATTGGAGTTTCTTCCTCTACTAGCACCTCCTGTGAACAATAAGTATCGAAATTTATATGTGCTCTCACTTATTTATTACAACAATTTCAAATTTACTTAAGTTTAATAATATCTTCACACATTCTACACAGCACCATCTAGTTCCAAAGTAAGCTAGTTGCTTACTTTGCTTGTATTATGGATACCAGACAGTTGATATATTAGATAGATTACTTTTTTTTGTAAATACATTCATATTATAAATACAAAACATCCATGACTCAGGACAAAGTGAAATTTTAACACATAAACATTTGCCCCTAGCGGGATTCGAACCCGCGACCGTTTGTTTAACAGCTAGGTTTACTAGCCACTAGACCAAACGTGTCGTCAATCAAGTTTAGTTGAGAGTATCATAGTTCCAAGTAGGTAGTATTTTTAAAAGATTGTGAGTCAACACTGTTGAGAAAAAATATAATTGACTTTATCAGTACTTTGTTAAAATAAATTATATCAAAATGATGTATAAAACTAAATTTGTTTCATGTAGTTACTCTTATAATCTCGTTATGTAAACATCTAAAAGAAATTACAAGTAATAGCTGTCACACGAGTTAAAGTATTCTAATACGAGTACTAAAATCTGTTTTGTATATTCACATTATTATTCTTGTTATTAACTAATATTTAATATTCATTTGAGATAGCATGCGCTTCAGAACACCTTCACATCGTATTTCGTCAATAGGAATTCTTCAATAACAAGCAGCATGTGTACAGTCAGCCACACGATCCTCTCCTTTTCTTAGTAGAATAAAATTAATTCTACTTAAGTAGTAAAATTAACGCGAAACTTCGAACTGATGACGTCATTTCTCAGCGTTGTGATATAAATAATGTTAAGATGAATGCGGAGTGTGCTTACTGACTCCAGACGGGCTGTCAAAATGACAGCGAAACGCAGTGTGCTCTTTTTTTGCATGGGCAAGATCTGCGAATCAACAGATCATCACCAACCATGGAGAGATAGGTGGGGTATGTAGTATTCTATCCAATAAAAACACACGGTTATTCCTTGCGCCGTCTATGGGCGAGGGGTCAGGGATCGTTGAGACACGCAACCTTCTTCCGGATGACCTTCTTCCGGGCGGTTACTGGGCCGGTCCCCGAAACCGGGTCTTCACCACCTTCCACAAAAGAACTCAGTATGCCCTGCCACTTCTGAAAACTTACACATTGTAAATGCAAGAGTAATTAGATCCAGGTTAATTAGGCAAAGTATGCCAGCTTGCCCCCTGCATTACCCCGCTGGATATACAATGTATAAATTATTATTTAGTGATGGGTTTGCTCTCGGTCAACATCCAGCTATGTAGCGAAGATGAGGCCTATGATGGAGCGAGCTTACACAGAGGATGCCTATTCACTCAAACTTTGAAAAGATTTGGGTTATATGAGCTCGGAAAAACGAAACCATTGCAGTGCGCCATTATAAAGGATGTTTTAAAGCGCTTGGTTCGAAAAAGAGCGATTTTGACAAGATGACGATGGTAACCAGCCGTACGTTTGTATGTCCGATGGAAGTAAGATTAATTGATGGTTAAATAAATAGTCAGTTGACTATACAAAAGTGTTCGTGACGTAATTGCCACGACCGTAGAATGCGGAGCATTGCCGTGCGCCACCCACTGAGTTCGCGTGCCGATGCCAGCGGGAACCCTCGCTTTTAACATTAAGGGTGAAACGTGGTTTGGTTCCCGTGAAACACATTTATTTTTACCTATGACCTCATTATGCTTTTAAAAATATTTTTATGTTTATATATTACCTGATAAACACTGGTTCATTCAGATGATAAAAGCGGATATACTAAAGGAAGTAGAGAAGTTATGTGGACCTCAAAGCTAAGCTGACTTGATATTACACCAAAGATTTGACCTACCAGAAACTAATATATCTGATTGATAACATTCTGATATTCTGGGTATCAGTTTGTACGAGATAGCGATGGCTGTGAAACACTTAAAAAACAATATGACGGAATCACATAAGAACTTCTAAAAGCGGTTGGAAACTTGAACACCGATATCTTACACAATTTTTCTTTTGAAAATTGTATCCCATAGGATCGATTGACAGAAGTTATTGACAAAGTTCACTTTGAATAGTTCCCAAGGGACTAAAGAACCTACCAACCCATGTCTTCTTCGGGCAAGACACACCCGTGCATAGAGAAAAAAATAAATTAATTAAAAACCGTGTTAAAAAGTAAAAAGTAAACATAAAAACCTCTCTATTCTTACCACTTTGTCTTGTTGATGTTATTTAGTTACTGGGGTTAAGAAAATACGATATTTTTCGGTTACCTTCTTTAATAATAATAATAATTAATATGTACTTAGTAAATTTACAAAATTTCCCGCAACTAAATAAATACAAAAGTTCTATAGTGCATATTTATGTATGTGTATAAAATTAAAATCGTAAACTTTTTGAGCAACATTTTGAGCAAAAACGGTAATAATAATAATAATATATTTTAATTATAATACTATATTACTGGCGAAAGTAACCACCCCTGTTGTGTTTCGGTGAGTAACTACCTGCCAGAGATCTTTTAATAATTTAGCTGCCAGAGTTGGATTTATCCGACAATTATTTTCACCAGAGCCAACACCGACAAATTTCTCTACTTTTATATTTTTTTTTTTTTTTTAAATCATTGCGTTGCTTTCTATTTAAAAAAAAAAATCGGTTCACGAGTTGAGCGCTAGGGGCATGACAACTATAAAACCAAGCGGTTAAATGGTATTAAAAAATTAGCCTTTTGCAAAGTAGATACCTGTTGTAAAAACAATAAAATCAATGTCGAAATATAAATAACCTGAGCTCTCTCGATACCATTCAAGTTTGAGAGTAATAAAATGCAATGTAAAATCCGCAAAGTTTGTTACGCTGCGATCTACGTGAGGCTATTTCTATCAGTTGCAAACATCTCCATACAATGCCTCCCAATCGTGTTTCAATTATTTTTAAGTTGAAAAAATGTTTGTTCGAAATTCAGAATTTTTCGCTAACGAAAAAATCTATTATTTCTTTAACACAAAAAAGAAAAAATAACGATTCAAGCAAATAAAAAGAAAATGATAGGTTAAAACTATGTGTGTGTTGAAAATCAGAAGACGTAATGATGCTTGTAGTACTAAAATAACACTACTGTAATACTAGTGACCCGACCCTGACTTTGCACGGATATAAGTTTTTTTTTCTGCAAATTATATACTCAATTTTCTTCGTTTATCGCTCTGAAGAAGCTACTTCTTCACCTAATCTGGGCTTTGTATGTGACTTGGAAGTAATATGACTGTGCAAAAGAGAACATCATTCAGCATTCATCAAGTCCATTGTTATCCATTTAGCTCTAAACAATGGTACAGAATTCAGTATTATAGTACAACTATACCTAAAGATGAATAGGGCCCTTAGGGGACTATTTTTATGTACATACTAGCTTTCGCCGACAACTTCGTCTGCGCACATTTCTTAGGTGTTAAAACCATCATTTTCATCTTTATTCCTCAGATATTTTTGTCAGGTGTTGTTTTTTTTTTTTCTTTTAAATGATTCCTCAGAAAAAATACTTTCTTTTTCTGTAAAGGTTGACAGACAGGCTGACGGTCCATTTGACGGGACGGGCCTGTAGCAAGACCTAAGTGGGCAGGACCTCCGGTCAAGAAGAACTCACTGGCCAGCCGTTCGACGATTAGTCGAGGAGGAGAGAGTCGTATTTTCCAAACAAGTTGTACTAGTACTGAGGTCTTTATTAAGCCGGAGCAAAGAGAAGACTGATTTTACATCAAAAATGTCCTGCTTAAAGTACAATTTTAACTTACAGAACTAGTGGCGGTCGTGCCATGAGTCGAACAAGACTTGCACCAATAAATAAATAAATAAATAAATAAATAAATAAATAAATAAATAAATAAATAAATAAATAAATAAATAAATATCTTCACACATTCCACACAGCACCATCTAGTTCCACAGTAAGCAACTTAATACTTGTATTATGGATACCAGACAGTTGATATAATACATAGATTACTTTTTTTTTTTTTGTAAATACATACATATTATAAATATAAAACATCCATGACTCAGGTACAAAGGTAAATGTTAACACATAAACATTTGCCCCTAGCGGGATTCGAACCCGCGACCGTTTGGTTAACAGCTAGGGTTACTAGCCACTAGACCAAACGTGTCGTCAATGGCATGCAAGTGTGGCACCTGCCCGAAATAATAATAATTACGAGTGTTCACTCCCGCACTATATCTCTGTCTCTTTCTAACACTATTTATTTTACACATTTACACAATTCACTGTTCTATCAGTTTTTAAAAGCACGAACTTCTATACTATTCTTTGCTGTACATTGTAGGTTGTTCCGAACACTTAGTACCTACAGCAAGGGTGCTGCTGACCCTATTGAGGATAAGATAGGGAAATGGGCTCTGGCATCCCTTACTCATTACAATACAAAAACAATATAATGTTTTTCACGGTGGTCTACTGTAAGGGTGTGGTAACTGCCACCAAACGGGCTGCCCAAATGAATGCAGTGTGCCCTGTCACACTTTGTACCCTATTGTCGTTTTCTGTATCCCTGACAACGTGTATGCAGAGTTTCATGAAAATCGGTTTAAGCGGTTCACACTTTACAATTTGAAGGAATCCACGAAGGAACTAAATTGATTTCTAAATCGAAGACATAGAATTGAAAATAGATAAAATCTAAATTGGATACAATCTGTTCTAACTGCGATTACACTATCCAATTTCCTAAATTGGAGTCCTTCAAATTGTAAAGTTTGTTAACCGCTTTTTTTTTTTTTTTTATTAAATCAAGGCAGCGCTTGGCCGCGATCTCACTTGATGTAAGGTGCAGATGCGGCCGAAGGTGGACCACGCTTACCTAGTAAGTGCCCATTCACCCTTGACTTGAAGACCCCGAGATTGTAATTATGCGGAAACACGGACGCAGGCAATGAGTTCCACTCCTTAGCAGTTCGGACAAGGAAGGTGGAACTGAAACGCTTCGTGCGCGAACGAGGAACGGCAACCACGAATGGATGAAACCCCTGCCCGCGCCTCGTGGTCCGCAAGTGGAACGGTTCCGGTTGGATCAAATCGAACAGAACGGACGCACACTCTCCATAGTGTAGACGATAGAAAATCGATAGGCATGCTACTTTTCGGCGATGCTGCAGGCTTTGAAGTTGAGACTCCACAAGGGCGTTGTTGCCAATAAGTTTCTTAGCTCGCCTTTCAATCGAGTCCAGTGCAGCCAGTTGATAACGGGCAGACCCATCCCAGAGGTGGCAGCAGTACTCCATGCAGGATCGGACTTGTGCTCTGTATAAGTCAAGGAGCTGTCTCGCAGTGAAGTACCGTAGTAAGGCGTGAAAGCGTAACAAACAAACTCACTATCGCATTTATAATATTAGTTATTATGTTGTTCGAGTAATACACGCAAAGTAAAGTCCAAATGAAAATTGACGGTGAGGGTAGTTTCGCTTTTACGTTGAATGGATTCCATTACGCGATTAATGTCTTTGTCAAGCGATCGGATTTAAGAATAATCGCCGTCCAACTGGCCGTGATTAAATTAATGTGGACCGGAGAAGCGCTGCTGTGTGGATGGCAGGACATAACTCACTTTTTTACTGTTTAATCGACTATCTTACACCGACATTTGTTTTATCCGGTTGCATGTTTTTCAGCAAAAATTACAAATATCACTTGTCAGTGATATTTGGTCTTCTGTAAGGGGGTGTGCCACTTTTAAATATATTTTAAATAATATGACTAAATAGCTAGTTTTATTTAGTTTTCTTGTTAAAACTCACCAGGAATGGGTATTCGATAATGAAATATGCTTTAATTCTTGAAGTAACCTAGAAAGACGAAGTCTTCACATCTTTATAGCGAAACCATACACATCAGATATAGCAAATGTAATACTTTCTTATTTAATATTGCATTGAGAGCAAAATAGTACAAAGTTCAGGTTAAATCCATTATCTTCAAGATGTCATTCGCCGGATACTGACCGCGGCTGCAATAGGTATCACACTTCGTGAACACTACATTGTCAAGCAACAACGTCAAAGTTTGCCAAGTTATTTTGAACTTTATTACTGACACATGAAGCGCTTTATTGAGTGAAAATGCTATTCATAAGGTTTCTTCCACATTGAAGTAGATCTAGTATGACATTGTTTCACTATTTTCTAATTGTTTATTATAAGGAGTAAGTATTTTAGGAGTAATTTCCTTTGGGAAATTAACCAATATCTACTTAATTCTATAGTGGTAATAAAATATTACTAACTATAATATAATGTATAAAATGACAAAAACTTTTAACAGTTGCAGCACGTCTGGTGGCAGTAACCACCCCTGACCGAAAGCCACAGTGAAATTAAAGTGTAAGAGATGCTAAGCTCTCTTATAATTTCGCATGGATTCCATACTATAGTTCATATATAAAAAAGGCCTTGCTATACATATTATACACAAACTTTCCTCTATTTTCGCTCTTGAAATTAGTAAAAACATTATCAAAACCCATTGGTTGGTTTAGAAGATGTTAGTTGAGAAACAGACAGGGGCGAACAGAGGCTATATCCTATCATATCAGCTGCTATTATAAATACGAGTTTGTTGTTACTCTTTTACGCAAAAACGGTTGTTGGCGCCACTGTCGTCACACCTATAATCAGGCTTTATATTACTCATAATATATTTTCTTTTTCAACTCGGACGCAGTCGTGGGCACCAGCCAGTTCTACCTAGATATATAATTATTGTTTTTATTTTCGTTACTATTTTGGCCTACACATAGTTTCGCTAAGCACCCACTTAAGCCGTGAAATGGAAATGGAACATCGTAAGTAGGCGAGAGTGCACATGGATTGCCATTGGTCATTTAAAGAAAGGACGGCTGTTAGACTTAGTAAAGTATAAATGTCTGCATAGGTAAATACAATAGTTATTATTTGTGATACTACCTACTTCTATATACATCCTTGCTTTCAGGTTGATTTTTAATGCTATTCTATTCAAAGATAATTTTTAATGTAGACACCACCTTAACTTGATAAACTTGTGTTAACTTACATAGTAGAGCTTACATTGTATGTTAGTGACACAACAGTTTTGTATACCATTAGTTTCTATGGTTAACTTAATCACAGTGATTCAAATTAAATTTACAAACTAAAGCAGATTTTTCAATATATATCTATATCTGTGTCCGTGTCCGTGTCCGTGTCCGTGTCCGTGTCCGTGTCCGTGTCCGTGTCCGTGTCCGTGTCCGTGTCCATATCCATATCCATATCCATATCCATATCTATATCTATATCCATATCTATATCTATATCCACATCCACATCCACATCCACATCCACATCCACATCCACATCCACATCCACATCCACATCCACATCCACATCCACATCCACATCCACATCCACATCCACATCCACACCCACATCCACATCCACATCCATATCCATATCCATATCCACATCCACATCCACATCCACATCCACATCCACATCCACATCCACATCTATATCCATATCCATATCCATATCTATATCTATATCTACATCTGTATCTATTTCTAGAAAGAAGAAGAAAATGTGTATAATTTACAGAAAAATTTTGGATCCGAGCGAAGTCAAGGGCGGGCCGCTAGTCACACATACAAAATTAATTCCACAATTACAGAAATTTGCCTACTAAAATTTATGACTTTTTAAATATCATGAAGAACTTGATATAGTTTACTTTTATAATTGATATCATAATTAACATATTTACATTCGGATTACATATGTTAACGAACCATGAATTCGTGGTTCGTTTTTGAACGGCTACAGTCTAACCACCAGAATATTTTATCAAAGCACTTTCATATAATATACAATTTCAATGAATTGCATAAAACCGTTTCTATTAAAATTTAAATAATCAAAGCCATTGGAATAAAAAATTTAAGATGAGTGGTCGCAATGAACATTTTCATCACACAAAACAAAGGTGAACAAACAAAACAAACAAGGTTGATTGAAATTTGCATAAATGTTTATTTTATGTTTCATCGTCACTTCTCTACTCTTAATTATAATATACATATTTAGAAATTATATTTTAGAATATGATTGGGAAATCGTATATATTTATGTTTGTATTGGAAGAGTAATTAAAAGAAAATTAAGCAAAATCTATTGAAAATTTATTACAAATAAATGTTAATTGAATGTTGTATCAAATATAGGCAAAATGTTTGAGTGGTACGTTTGTCAATTGATACAAACAAAATATCTGAATTAACTTTCAGATAAGGTCCAACTTTGAAAACATAAACCGCTGAACCACTCAGTTCCTTGTTTCAATACACCGGTGAAGTTGATAGTGATAGTAGAATGATCAGTTTGAAGTATAACCATTGAATAATATTAGTTAAAGTGGCTAAAAAACAGGATATATTTGTTTTATTAATAGCTAGTTACTAGTATCATAGTAATTTTAATTACTACATGATACTGATATGATATAAACTAGCGTTAATATCTTTATAGAAAGTCAAGCATTCTATCCTTTGGGGTGTGCAAATATTTTAAAAATATTACATAACAATATAATAGGTTTAAATAATGAATAATAGATTACTGTGTGATATTATGGCGATATATTCGTACGGCTGCAATAGTGTATTAGAAGTAAAAGAAATAAAGGAATATTAATTACGGAAAAAGCTTCTATCAATACTAATAATAAATCTGTAAGGGTCGGTCATGGAGTAAGTTACTTTGTTTTCAGAGATATCGTGTTTATAGGCTCTATACATGATACTGAAACTAAATTGATGATTTTTAGATTTTTTTTTCTGTATGTATGTATGTATGTTCCTCCATAACTCTGAAACGAATTAACTGATTTTCGTGAAACTTGGTAGATAAACATTTAGACATACGGGACACAGTATAGGCTATGGCACCATCTAGTTAATATATAAACCTAAAGTAAATTGTCTATACCTAAAAAAATCAAAACTACATGCATTAGTTAGAACATTTTTAAAAATACAGAACACTGATCAATAGACAGCAATATTGAGCAAAATTCGATGTGTTTTGATTCTCTCAAATCGTGTATCAATTACGAAGAATCCCTCCGTTTCTACCAGACTTAAATTTGACTTCAGTCCCTTAGCGAAATACAAGCAATAAATTAACAGTCCGCTTAAAACTCAGTAATTCAGTTTACCTTTAGTTCATTAAGAGTTGAAACAAGCCTCATTCAAATTTGAAAGTTAATTAGTGTGCTGCTTGTCACCATACCGTCCCTTAGCTGCGTCTGTACATTCAACATAACTTTATGATAACACAGAAATAATTAAAATATATAATAATTTATGTAGAATAATGTTAATCTCTCTCTCCTTCTCTCTCTTGGTGCCTCTTCATCTTGAAGGTTGGCTGTCCTGTTACCAGTCCAATCCCGGTTGTTTCGCAACCACACAACTTCCGCCTTCCCTCATTTCCAACTTACCCATCATGATTAACTGAAGAAGCAAATACTTGTTAAGTAAACAAAAAAATACAGATCCAAGACCAGGACAAGTGAAACTTGAGCAATTCTAAACAGTAAGACGAATAAAAGCACTAAAAAATCATCATTTGAAACAGCACAATAAGAATATTTTTGAAGGTATGTCAAACCAAACAATACGTGTTTTTTTATGTACCTACCCTTTATCTATGTATCTACTAGTGGTCCGACCTCGGCTTGGTAGTAAAAAGTATAAAAAACCTTATTATTATACCAAGAATCTTATATGTAGATAACCTCTAAAATAAATGCGATGCAAAAGAGGGTTGGCTGCTCAAACTTCGGGTGCGAAATGTTTCGTGGAATTCTTGGCTCGTGTGGAAACTATCGTTTACAACTACATCCGTGATTTTTAACATTTTCGCCACAGTTAAGTCACAAACGGTATATTTGAAAATTCAGTGAATAGAGAGAATAGAATAAGATTTTATTTGTAGCATAGGACATTTAAAACATACATAAGTAACATATAAATAGACAAACATAAACGTCCCCCGCCACACATAGGTTGTAAAAACCTGCGCTGGTCTTCCGTTAGAGCCGATAGTGAGGTTACGTACTTACTAAACAAAACATAATACATAAAATATCCTAAAACAAAGAAAATTTTCAAAAATAAAATAATTTACTTAAATTAAAATAAAACCTATTAATATACAAAAAAGCACCTCTATTTATACAAAGCAAAAAGAAAAAGAAAATATATAATCTACTAGAAAAAGTAAAAATATATTAAGTAAGGCACTGGTGTCGTTACACAGTTGCTCCTCGCTTTTTTGGTGTTCGAATAGAAATGTCTTAAATATTATTATTTCAATATTATTCGTATTCAAATATTATATTTTTACTGATTACTACAATAGGCAAGTTTTTACCTTTCTTTTATTACTTAAAGTCGTTCAAATTTATTAAATTAAACTAGTGACCCGCCCATGGCTTCGTACGGATGCAATTTTTTCCTACAATTGATATATGTATACAAACCTTCCTCGGTTCATCACTGTTTCCATTACTGAAAACATTATTCTAAAACTGTATGTAACTAACAGTGTTTGTATAAAATAATTTTGATTCTCAAGTTTGGTTCTGGAGTTGACTAAGTATTATTCTTAAAGGATCACGAGAATTTCCATTAACCTTAATCCTACTACGAGAATGGTCGGCAACGCACTTGCAGCTTCCGTGGCGTTGCTTGTGCTATAGGCGACGGTAGCCATTAAATATGATTAAATATGATGCAGCACGTCAGCATCTCTAACGACCAATATAAAAATACCATAGTTAAAATTTATTTTCTGTTTACTTACTATGCACAGTAGCTTATACTGTGTCAATACTGGCAGCGACTACGAATAGAGTTCTTGCATGAATTTAGTGTGTTAAGTATAATAACTTATACTTAAGTAACACTTCGTATGTGATATAGTTACGACTTAGTAGTTTGTTTTTATATTGCTAGTATAACTTTCTATTTTTGTACCTGAATGTACAGACTTGTTTATTCCGATTAGGGGCTTATTTTGATAGATGAAACATTGTAGGTATAACAAAAAAAAAAAAAAAATACCGATCACTATGAAACTTCGCACGTATAATACTATGTATTTTTTCATAGACGAAATTTTCATACAGTCTAATTTTAGGCTAGCGAAGCCGCAGGGCGCAGCTAGTAAAATAATAATAATGCATAATGTGTTAATACTGTAGTTATTTAACAACAACATTTTGCAATTTATTTTGAACTAGCTGGTGCCCACGACTTCGTCCGCGTTGAAAAATACTAAGTAGCCTATCCTGTGTCCCGTACGTCCAAATGTTTATCTACCAAGTTTCATGAAAATCAGTTAATTCGTTTCATAGTTATGGAGGAACATACATACATACAGAAAAAAAATCTAAAAATCCTCAATTTAGTTTCAGTATCATGTATAGAGCCTATAAAAACGATATCTCTGAAAACAAAGTAACTTACTCCACGACCGACCCTTACAGATTTATTATTAGTATTGATAGAAGCTTTTTCCGTAATTAATATTCCTTTATTTCTTTTACTTCTAATACACTATTGCAGCCGTACGAATATATCGCCATAATATCACACAGTAACCTAGTTATAGAATTTCATTTTAAAAACTGGTCCATTTTCATTCATGAAATTCAATTATCACCCACCGTGTTTTGATAAATTATCTTTCGTGTGTTATCACACATGTTCAATTCAAATACAGAACTGTCAAATAAATATGGACAATTTATCCATTCTGTCTATGACACATTTGAACAGTATTTTTTTTGTTATGGTAATGGTAAATAAATAATAGTTTGGGTCAGTTCCAATAAAAGTTTGGGTCACTTAGGTTGAGAAAAACTTAAACATTTTTATTCTGTATTAGCTTTTGCATGCGATTTCGTCCGCATTTCTTCATAAATTTTAGACAATGTATTACTTTGTTATATAAACTTTATTGCTGTCATGTTTCAACGAAATCCGTTCAGTAGGTTATACTTGAAAGAGTAACAAACATTCTCACGAATTAAACTATATCTATATTTTTTATTTTCTTTTATCTTTTATGTGTACACAAATAAAAAAAGTACATATAATAAACTCTTTTGTGTGTATTGAGCGTTTAATTAATATTATTTTAAGAACTTTGAGTACAAAATGTAAGAATAAAAATATTTTATTTTTTATTTTTACTAATAATAATTAAGTATACCTAAGCTACTTATATATTACAAAGAAGAATAACGCAACTGATTCTTTGAGGAAGAAAATTGTATCTCATAAGAATATCCGTAAATGACTAACCACATATTGCATCAATTCAAAGTTGGTATGTGTAATTTTAATTGAAACAAAAAAAAAACTATTTCAAACTGTCATATTTTGGCTTAAGCTATCACTAGACACTTTTCTAGACCGGAACCAAACGGACTAACTCTTGTGAATTCGAATAAATTATATTATTGTATTTGTCAAACGTTAGCCCTAAAACACCTTGCACGTTGACCACTCTCTTTATTTTCTGCACTACTTTTCTAACAACGAAAATTCCGTCTTCGCTGCAGACGTAAACATCGTTATGAATGTCCACACTCATAGCAGCAAATCTGGGATTATCACGAAGAAGTATGGCTCTGTTCCCACCGCACTTCATACCAAACAACCCAGTATTATTAATGAAAAAAATATTATCCTCTTTATCGAACTCAAATTGATAAACACTTATATTCATGAGCGACTCCAACGGTTTCACTGTTCTATTCTGATATGTGTAAGTGTATAAACTAGGAAATTGTATGAAAAACAAGTGCTTCTTGAACACTAACCACCAAATGTCAAGGTCTTTTACGGATAATCTCTTCAATTGTTTCTTTGCTGGATTGTATTTGTAAATTCCGCGACCTCCGCCAAAATAGACGTCCCCTGTCTCATTATCGCTTGCCATAGCAAAAGCGTCTTTAACACCCCTCAAAACCTTCATTTCTCTAGTGTCAATTTTGACTAAAGCAGGCACATATTCACCATTCCCCAAGTCCAAGCTGAAATACAAAGTATTTGTGTCTTTGTCGACAATCAATTGGTTAGGACTGTGCGGCACCGCCGCTAAAGTGTCTTTTGAGTAACATTGTCCAGTTACGTCATTTGATAAGAAATCACAAAATCTCGTCGTCTCCACGTGCATTGTAAGAAATGCAAATACATATTTGATTCGAGTAAGAAACATTTCATTGCTGGTTTGTCAATTAATAATATTAATTGGAACTATACATACATACATGAGCTTCAAGCGATGTTGTCTCCTCGGCCTATGTAAGAGTAATGACGTTCGTCACATGAAATGGTGTTAGTATAAGTTTGTTTGTAAACTATGTAATTCCAAACATTGTTGTATTCATTATTCATTTCTATAACAAACACTGCTGTATGTTTTGGTTATTATTATGTTACTAGCTGGTGTCCAGGACTTCGTCCGCGTTGAAAAAAAAGTAGCCTATCCTGTGTCCCGTACGTCCAAATGTTTATCTACCAAGTTTCATGAAAATCATTTAATTCGTTTCAGAGTTATGGAGGAACATACATACATACATACATATAGAAAAAATTCTAAAAATCGTCAATTTAGTTTCAGTATCATGTATAGAGTCTATATCTCTGAAAACAAAGTAACTACTACATGACCGACCGTTACAGATTTATTATTAGTATTGATTGATAAGTGCAAGTAAATCTACACAAAATAATGGTCTAATTAAATGACATATTGAAAGTATTTTTCAAAAAAAATCATTTCAAAATAATACACAACGGAAGTTTATGTTCTACCTATTTTAGAATATTTGTACAAAATTGATTAATCGACATAATTTTATGGACTAAAAAGGCTGTCGTAAAAGAGATGTAATATAAAATTTAATAGATAATGGATGAGTTTGATCTACAAATCGTAAACGTCATTTCGTCTCCATAGTGTGCATAAAGTTTTATAGCCCCATCTAAATCTGAAAGGACTCGATGCAGTTTGTAGTGTTATGGATTCGGGATCACTACATTTTTATTAGGACCGTTAGAATGTGCTTTAGAGACCATAAATGTACAAAGGTAGTATGAAGAATATTTATTATGTCGAAATCTATGTTGATCGAGTGTCTAGAATCTGACTGCTAGTGAACTAACAGCACTAAGTCAGTCTTGACTTATAATAATATACTAGCTATGCTTAATACCTTTTCCAATAAATTCAAAGTTCATTCAGATTAATATTAAATTTTTTTTCATAAACACATTGCCTCTTTTAATAAAACATTTATGTTGAGTTTCTTTTGCTGTTGATATTTTATTATTTTGTAATTGGCACACTGGAGTAATCCATTGCACATGTAATTTAAGAAGTAGACGCCCCAGACTTTGAATGAATGCAATTTCTTTGCAAAATATTTACAAATACCTTCTCCGTTTAATCGCTCTTTCCATTAGTGAAAACCGCATCAGATCCGTTGGGTCGTTAAAAAGTTATAGGAGAAACAGAGGCGCGACTTGTACATAGAATTAAAAAAAAAATGAACAGAAATACAAAAATAATTTTATACAATTTCCTTTGGAAATAGTTGAACGTTTAGCCTGTCTACGTTTCATAGGGAAGCATGCATGCAAAATCAAAAGGGTAGATAAAAATACAAAGATAAGAGAACAATGTGAACCCATTTGAGGAGTGACATGAAATCGTGCGAGGGCTGGAGGAGGTAGCCAATATGTCGGCAGCAGCCGGCACGTATGCTGAATCAATTTCACTGTGAAGAGGGTGCCTTTGTCTCTACCTTTACACATCACATATTTACAATTCTATCTAAGGCTGCTGTTTAATATATTCAAACCTTTCAATGTTTGAGTATTCTTACCCGCTTTGTATTACCTTCCTACTGCCCGCTTTGTATTACAAGTCAATGATACAAAATCACCAAATAATTCAATGTGTACTGTATACTCTAATTCCGATGTATCTAATCTGTTAAAAGTCAATATACATAAAAAAAACTAACAATAATTGGATTTAAATGATTTATTTAAAGAAAACGTTGCAATAAGTCCTACTTCAATGTAGAAAACTCTCTTGGTAACAGAAATATTAAATTTGAACTATTAATTGAAATATTAACAGATTTTTATATAATAAAGTTAATAAAGTAATTTATATATGTGACAAACTGTACTTTTAATACTAATACAATAAAATACTCCCATGATGATGCAATCTATAGTAAAAAAACACATGATGTGTGTAAAAATGAAACTATTATGTATGTGTATGTATGTATGTATGTATGTATGTATAATATATATATATAATTAATAATAATAAATATAACTAATATATAATATATCTATAGTGTAAATAATTTCATACTAAGATATAAGATAAATAAAGATAATATAACTAATACTAAGAAATTAAAAATATAGTACCTAATTTATACATCATTTATTAAGATAAAGTTTAGTAAAATTAAAACATCCCGTAGATAGTGTGCATTCTTGTTGTCAACAAGGATGCGCTTATATGAGTCAGCTGCATGTAAGAGTGGGACAGGCAGGTTCGTTGTATCAAAGCGTATTAAAATTGTATCTACCTACAAATATCTATACTTTTTCAAATTCAAATTCAAAGCATTTTATTCGAAATAAGATTTACAAAATCGCTTTTCGACTTCTTTTATTTGTTTGTAGCAATGTTTATGTTTTACATTTTTGTTATTGTGGACAACTCAGGTGTACGCTAAAAACCTAATTGAGTTTATAGTACACCTAAACTGTGTACCACCATTGTATTTTTGTTTTGTGTGTAAATAAAAATAAAAAAATAAAAAAAAAATTTCCACAACATACAATACGTCCTATGGAGTGAAAATAAAATATATCAAAAAATAAAATTCCCGATACTCATCAGGAAGCATTCACATCATAAAGTCAATAAACAACAGATTACTACCGGTCAGTGATTTCCTCGCAACTGCGCAAACATATATTGTTGAACAAATAATTAAAATTGAATTCGTGTTTAATCAACCGCTGCTTGGACAAATGTTGTTTCAATATTGAAATGATACTACGTTCATATCGTATTACAATAAAAATGTTTTGATATTTCTATTTTGTATGCTGCAAAATAGAAATATCAAAACATTTTTGCTGTATAAGGTTTTTATTGTCATAGACATACATAGACACGAAGCTTACGGACACGGACACAGACACAGAAACAGGCAGAGGCAGAGGCACAGGCACAGACACAGCATAGACATAGATATAGAAACGGAAACGGAATGCACAGACACAGCCACATCCACAGACATAGACATAGTAGCTCCTTCCGCTATAAATGTAGATCTGTGATGAATTTGATAAAATTTAATGAACCACTAAAAGCTCTAACCATTGGCCTTAATTCATCATAAGTCCTTGTACACACAGTAGAATTAATTACTTTGAAATTAAAACATGAATAAGTATTAAAATAATAAAACGAATAAAAGCTTCTGATAAAAGGATCCAAGAATGCTATTTCTGCCGCAAACCCTTCGAATTGTATTACAAAGACTAACATGACCCATTTAAATTACATTTGTGAGAATAAAAGGTCACGTCTGATAATATCGACGGTTGGATCGCCCGCTTTATAAATATGTAGCTCGCGGTTTCGCGTTAAAAGCCCGCAAATATGAGTTCACATTTTATGTTTAAACGTACTGACACGTTCCACTTTATACAAGAAACGATATTAAAACGTTATGAGAAACGACATTTATGATATGCTGCAAGTGCGCTGTCGACATTAAAGTATTAGAAGGGGGTAGGTAAATGGACATCGCTTACTCAATCACATAAACACAACAGCATACGTGCTGTTGTTTAACGTTGGTCTTCTACAAGATAGTGGTTACTGCCAATTCAAGACAGCAGAAAGCTGTTTGCCCTAGCGAAATATGTGAAGATAAGAAAGTCCTATTAAGTTCTCTTTAAGTGTAAACCCATTTTGTAGAACCCACCACTCTTATATGCCATTATAGCTATATCATTCAAGACCGATTCGATGAGACTTTTAAACAAAATCATAAGGAATCCTACATACGTGAAGTCCTGTAAATACGCAGTAGAGTATAACATCTCACAGAGGATAGACCTTTGTTTAGTAGTGGAACAATGTACGACACATCATGGTAAAAAACATCTTAATTCCCAATAGAACTATGTAATAATTACTTAAGATTTTTCACTTCTTTGTGTTCTTAATTTATTTATCGTTTGTCTGAATCTAAACCCAAATGACCGCGTTGTTTAAATTTCGACCTCCGAAATGCTAATCCAGAGTTAAAACCTTCATATTATATGTTAGCACGACCTTCCACGGATACATTTTTCAAATTTATACAAATAAATTTTTATTTTGCACACGTAACAAATTGCGGCGTGAGGTTTTAAAATATCAACGCCTCTTCGTACTTATGTGTAAAACAAAACCTGGAAACATAAAACATGGTTAAACAATAGGTAGGTAAAACACTACATCTATACATACACTGCATTATATTTGCATACATATTACATGCATTACATAATTTGGTGTATATGTCGTGAGCAATTTTTTTTTTATTATTGTTTAGGGTTTTTTTATAACAATCCATAAAACCACTTGATGGAAGTGGCAATAGCAAAGCAATACCAGATGAGATAGCAAGTGAGCTAAGTAACGATCCTAATATGAAATGTGGAGAGGGGCTCTCTGTAATTTAGCAATATGGCAGGCTGTAACCAATAACCATTCATGATGCAATTCGGTGCCAATTCATGATTGCAGAACGACAACTTCTGATTTGAAAATCTTAAAAAAATATTGGAAAAAATAAGCTTAAAAGTGGAGGATCTTATGTCGCAACTAAAGTGGCTTCGCTTCGCTTGCAAATTCGTTGAACGAGTCAATTTGTATGGAACTCTTGGCAAACTGCGAATCGGTTAAATGACTGTTGACAGGTACATGCGCGTGGAAATTTAGTTCAGAGGGGAGAAGTGAGAAGTATCGTGAAATGCAACCCTGCACGATTTTGTTCCACAAAAATTCATTATTAGTGTAGTTATATATAATAGGGGTTAAAGTATGAAATTGTCGTTTTATTGTAATAGGTAATTCGAATTGACATAGAACCTTCATGGTTTGAGATTTTTGAGTGAAACTTTTTTTCATACGGTGCCTAGGTATGTAGTTCTTCTTTTAAAAAATGTGCAACATTCGATTATCAACTTTCAGTTGTTTTTTTTATTCAGCTTAGACAATAAAGATGGATACTTCGAAAATTGGTGTGATTTTTGAATACGAGTTCCGACGCGGAACTAACGCGGCAGAAACAGCTCGCAATATTAATGTTGCGTTTGGAGAGGGGACTGCTAATGAACGCACTGTGCGATTTTGGTTTAAACGCTTTCGTGATGGAAACTTCGATTTGAAGAACGAACCACGTGGAAGACCGCCCACACAGGTGAATAACAATGATTTGAAAGAGATGGTGGAAGCCGATCCGAGCCAAACTACCCAGGAATTAGCGGCATGGTTTAACGTTACCTTACCAACAATATTGACTCATTTGCGTCAAATCAATAAAATAAAAAAATATGAAAAATGGGTGCCTCATGATTTGACTGATCTGCAGAAAGAAACGCGTGTTGAAACTTGCGTTGCCTTGTTGAATCGATACAGAAATGAAGGAATATTGGATCGAATTGTGACATGTGATGAAAAATGGATTCTTTACGATAATCGTAAGCGGAAAATGCAATGGCTGACCCCAGGTCAAACGCCGCAACAGTGTCCTAAAGCAAAGCTTACCAATAAAAAGGTAATGGTAACTGTTTGGTGGTCTCAGCGTGGTGTTATTCACTATAGCTTTCTCCGATCTGGTCAAGCAATAACGGCAGATGTCTACTGCGCCGAACTCCGAACAATGATAGCGAAACTAGCAGTGAAACAGCCCCGACTTATGAATCGATCTTCACCATTATTGCTCCATGATAACGCGAGAATACATAATAAATATAAATATAAATATAATACATAATAAAGAGAATACAGCACGAGAAACCGTTTTAACTCTACAGGAACTGCAATTAGCTCCCGGCTTCGCCCGTGTGCTTTTTTGCAATCCAGCCGATAAATTACTTTAAACCGCCATCTGTGAGAACCTTATGGAACTCACAGATAAATAATTGCTCTATTGAATAAGTATCAACATATGGCGCTATGTTAATAATATTATATAATTTGCAAAAAAATAATAAACAAAATGTAATATAAACTATCCTATCTTTTAAGTTGGACCAAATAACAGATACTTATGAAGTTTGATCAAAGTCGGTTCAGTAGTTTCAGAGTTTATCGCGAACATACATTGTGACACGAGATTTTTATATGTAGATAAGATATAAGATATCTTATCTTATATATGGCAGCCCATTTGGCGGCAGTAACCTTACAGACCACAGTGAAATAATAGAATGTGTGCTGTTGTGTTTCCAACTATGGTCGTCATCGCAATTTCAGCAACTGAGGCGTTCCTTTTGTGTTTTAGGCGACGGTAGCCACCTACCATTAAGTGGAACTTCAGTCTGTCTGTCGACTTAAAGTGACATAGGTATAGGTACCCTAATTCTATATTATGTTGTTTTGATTTTTATTAAATAATCTTCGCCACTAATTTGGAAAAAATCAAGTCATATTAAAAATGTTGTCAGTTGCTATCTTTTGTTTTAAAAACGCACGTGCATTCTTAAGACAGTGACGATAAAAAAACCTGTCTGGACCACAGACTGCATTCTGTAATCTATTCATTAAAAACTAGGTTAAACGTAGCTTTTTCTTACGTTATTTCTTTCTAGATATTGTGTCGTTTCCTTTATTTGCAGTATTCTTTTTATATGCCTTTATCATATTTTTATCCATTTTTAAACAAATACAACAGAACAAATTATATTCACGACATATATTATATAACAAAAAAATAACAGTACCTACCTGTGAAAAATCATACAACTATTAAGTATATTATATCATATTTTAGTTTAAAATGGCTATTGCCCACGGATTCGTAGGGATGCAATAATTACTCGGGGCATATTTCTTTTTCAATTTTTCTCTTCATAATAACTATCCTCGGACTCTGAAAAAATAAGCCGAAGTGGTCCAGACATTTTCGAGTATTGCGCTTAGCAACACATTTAGCGATTCATTTTTATTTGCATAATAAAATACAATTAGATAGAGATGATGATTTCTAAACTGATCTTGTATTTGATATTTATTTATTTATCTTTGTAAACTATTACAAGTATTTTTAGATCGTCAAAATAAAACAAAAGTAAATTAATCTTTGACCGGTTCAGTCCAAGATTATAAATATTAGTAATATAAAATATTAATAATAATCAGTAAGTAGTAAAATTAAGTTTAAATTTAAGCAATTTAAGTTTACTAGTTATTTAGTACTAAGTATATGATGAACTTCTACGTAAGAGAGTAAATAAAAAAATACATAAGTAAATATTTCCACCATTTATGCATTGCACGAACCTATCCCTTTATCTTCACCATCGTCAATATCATCTAAGCCATCCATAGCTGACATAGGCCTCCCCATAATCTTCCATTAAGACTTTCATATATTAACATATAACATATTTAACCTCATTCATTCTTTATGTACTAGGTACAAAAATTAAAATAAATGGCAACCAATTCATTTAACAGCACTTTTTAAATAAACATTTTGTAAAAAACAGTGAACCAAGTTATAACGCCAGTTCAGAGGGAGCACTCGTGTGTACGTCACTAGTTAAATGCGAATACTCTCTCGTAACTCTTGTACGGTAGCTACACATGAGTCCCTAAAAAAAGTAGGTGAACTCGAAAGGAAACATTTCATTAACAACGCTGTAAAAAGTAATAGACCAAGGATGTCACCTGCATCCTATTGGTAAGTAGTGGGTTTGTTTCAAGCCGACAATAACCACTTTCCATCAGACCAAACTTCAATCCTGTTATTGCCGGAAGCGTACCATCAAGGAACCGTCAGCCTGTCTGACGATATTTACATTAAAAATATCTTAAATCAAAAATTTAACAAATTTTGGAATTTGTCAAAAAATATTTTTAAGCATGTAATCGTATTTTTTTATTACAATTTAACTTAACCAATGATTATTCGACTATAAATTATTTTTTAGGTATCAATAAATCAATGATATGGTGTTTGTACTCTTATATTATAGCCATTAGTAGTTTCTCCACCTCAAATTAGTTTACTGTGGCACACTTTCAACTACATTCTCGCATATCAGAAATCTGCATTTCTATTTATAACACGCAACCCTCATGCAAAAGTACCGACGGATATTCTTGTATGCAAACGCATTGAATTAATGATAGCAAACCACGCAAGCTCTAATTCAATACGCCCGTATTACCACAAGATTATCAAGCTACCTAATCTAATTTCTAACCTACATAGAAACGGGGCTATGAACAAAACCTTAACACAAATAATGAAATTGATTTGCCGAGAAAATGTTCAACCAAAGTTATTGTCTGTTTAATTATCCACATTTCATATTCGACATAAAAGAAATCTTCGAAGAAACACAAAAACTGTTAAAACCCCTTAGTTTAAGAAGGGATGTAGCCTCTCTTTGTGTGTTCTACCGGCTGTACAATGTTGAGTGCTCTGATGAGTTGTTCCAACTAATGCCTACCCCAAGTTTTACCACCGTACTGCGCGTCATAGATGCGGAGTTCATCCTCATTACTTGGATAAGGTGCCACTACGCACAGTCCGGTTGAGTAGAAACTTTATCCTGCGGACGCGCGAACTTTGAAACAATCTCCCCCCTGAGGTGTTTCCACCTAGCTACAATATGGGCTACTTCAAGCGAGCTGTAAACAAACTCCTACAGGGTAGGCAGCGCACTAGCACTCCCCTTGGTGTTGCATGTGTCCTTAGGCGACGGTAACCACCTACCATCAAGTGAGCCGCCAGCCTGTCTGCCACCTTTATATTTTAAAAAAAATATCTTGAAATACTTATTATGTTTTTTAATACCATGATAGTATTGTATTCTTATATAGCCACTTTTTTTTACATAAATACGTAGAAATAATTAATAAAATTTAGCATATATTTTGTTCATTCTTAACCTTCATTGGGAAATATAGTTTTATTTTATATGTGTTAACAATTTTTTTATTAAATTAATCAACAAAACATGGTGGTCTTCTGTAAGGGGGTGGTTACTGCCGCCAGACTGGCTGCCAGGTTTGCACTACTGGAAAATTCTCCATTTTCAGGTTTTGCCTATTAATCTGGAATTAAATTTTTAAATTATTTTTCCTTATTTACTAGAGTAAATTGCATCTTCTAAAACACAATTTATAATAATTACGTAGTGATTCGTTCCAAATATTGGCATCTCGCTGGCGTACAATGGCGTACAACGTATGACGCTATGAATATTGAAATATGAAATATGAAGTTCGCGTCGCTCAAAGGGTTACTATCGATAATGGAATTCACATCGGTGATGCCTCGAGCTCTCACAAAACGTATACAACGGCACGGGCATACTCTACCTACAAAAACAATAATCTTTATCAGAGTACCAACCAACGGTTTTTTTTTTTTACTTTTGCATGGTGTTATCTTGATTATTTAGGATTACATTATGTTAACGTATAGAGTACTTTATACAATATTACTCTGTGGCGTTAAAATACAAAATACTCTGTGGCATGATATTAAAAGGTAATCTGACAGTTTAATTAACGAACGCGTCCGCGAAGAGAGGTCGTATGTCCGCGCATAGTTCTGATATATCGGTTATCGCCATCTGTTGATACTTATTTAATACAGCAATTATTTATCTGTGAGTTCCATAAGGTTCTCACTGATGGCGGTTTAAAGTAATTTATCGGCTGGATTGCAAAAAGCACCCCGGGCGAAGCCGGGAGCGGGCCACTAGTATATATATATAAAAATTACGTGTCACATGTTTGTCCGCGATGAACTCCCAAACTACTGAACCGATTTTGATAAAATTTCGTAACTATATGTAATTTGGTCCAACTTAAAAGACAGGATAGTTTATATCTCATTTTGTTTATTATTTTTTTGCAAATTATATAATATTATTAACATAGCGCCATCTGTTGACACCTATTCAATCCAGCAATTATTTATCTGTGAGTTCCAAAAGATTCTAACAGGTGGCGATGTAAGGTAACTTTATCAGCTGGATTGAGTAAAAAATTGCACCCGTGCGAAGCCGGGAGCGGGCCACTAGTTAAATACTAAATTGTTATAACAACAAGAGGTCAAGCGTTATATTGCTTATATATTTTAAACGCCGACGAAGTCGTGGATACAAGCTAGTACCTAGGTAATAATATAGGAATGTGTTGTCCCACAGGTACGCAAATATATGTCCAATGTTTGGTTAAATTAACTTTTATGCTGCCGCATCATCATAAATGTGAATGTTCACAGATCACAGAACACAATAAAACATTATCGCATTTCCACGCTAACGTAACAATAAAAATGAATTGGGGTGTGTAACTGAACTGAACATTTTTGTTATCTCGCGTGACATTTTGTGAACAAGGCGGACGCCATTTTGTGTAACAATTAACTGTCAACATTTAAATTACATTTTTTTTATGTACAACATACAAGTTGAGTGAATTTTAATTAAAGGTCTTTGTAATTTTGAATAAGTTCATGATGTACCTAAACTGTGTATTAATGTATTTTTCTTGTAAAAAAATAAAATAATGTTTAATGCCCTTTTTTGGTTCACAAGGAAATGAGAAAAATTTATAAAATTGTTTTTTTTATTTATTATTATTTATAATAATAATAATTTATAATAATAATATTTATAATAATAATAATAATTTATAATAATAATATTTATAATAATAATATATTACAATTAGTGTTCCCTCCATATTCAAAATTCTACAATAATTTTGGAAGTAAAGAAAAAGTGTTTCCCAACAAGGATTAGGTACTACAAAACCTATTCGCATTAAATATATATATTACTCAGTAAATGGGCGTCTGTAATGTTTTATACGGCATTGCAGATGCTGCCGCAACGCGAGCGTACCTTTATTTATTGCCGTTTCATTCTATTTACATAAAGAAAAATCTCATGAAAAAATGCGCTAATTCTTAGGATTCTACTACACCGAAACCATAGCGATGATATTCTATACTCTTACTCGTATTTATTCTTATTATAGTACTAGCTGGTGCCCACAACTTCGTCCGCGTTGAAAAATATGAAGTAGCCTATCCTGTGTCCCGTACGTCCAAATGTTTATCTACCAAGTTTCATGATAATCAGTTAATTCGTTTCAGAGTTATGGAGGAACATACATACAATACCTACACTTACAGATTTATTATTAGTATTGATTGATTGATATATATTCAAGTGCGCCGTCAGCCTACCTATCAATCTTTAACATAAAAAATGAATAGATTTAATCTAGATACTTATGACAATACTAGCTGGTGCCTGCGACTTCGTCCGCGCGAGTAATATAACTCCTGACATCTTTATTGCTGTGACGACAGTGGCGCCCAATGCTTTACATTTTCAGGCGATTCCTAGGGAACCTAACATTTTTTTAGGATAAACAGTAATATCCTATATGTTAATACAGGAAACAAACTATCTGTTTGCCAAATTTCATCGAAATCCGTTCAGCCATTTTTGCGTGAAAGAGTAACAAATATTTATCTATACATCTCTCATATTGCATTTTTACTAGACGTCATAAATGAAACTATGTTTATCTCTATCATAAAATAAACAATAATAAAAATAAAATTTATTTATTTTATCTTTAATTCAGTCTTTATTTCATAAAGCTAGGTCAAGTACTTTTGAAGATATTGAAGATTTTCTAACAGACCCTTTTTCTTTGCGATCCAATGTAATATATATATATATATATATCCCGATATGAAACAAAAGCTCGAGTCGAGAGCTTTTTTAACTCATTTTACAGACTCGCAAACCTCTTAACCTGTATATATTTCTATACTAAATGCATTCAGCCATATTGCCTTTGTTCGTAGCAACGACTTAGTTGTTAAGTCAATTTCTTTTTTAATTGTTTGTACAAAATACCTAAATAGATACTTCTTATTCCTTAACTTGCATCCACCAACACAACTCTTTCAGGTTCTACGGAATTTTTGAAGGTTTTAAAAAAAAAATACTCTGGCAATACTCATGTGCTGTTTTTAGACAATGATTTCATTAGCAAGTTGGTTACAGCAGCCAACGAGCTGATCTGCCACTATCAATACCTTTTTTGCAAAATAAAATACACTCTATATGTTTCACTAATAATTATTGGTTTATTAATAGTCTTAATTTTTTTACTAGTGAAAGAATTTGTTTTTCATTTTAATAGTTACCCAATAAATACAAACAAAATAATATTACTCTAAATTTGACAGCATTAACACTATAAGAATCTATAGGAGAATAGGTCTACCTATATGCGACTGTATTGTGTAGCTTGCCGATAACACACCCTCAAAATATAAATAGGTATCTTTATTTCTTTTATATGTATCTATTATATATTTACAAATTAATATTTATAAATACATTTCTATACAAGTAATATATTTTTATTTATAATTTTAACAATTTCAAGGCTTATAATATAAAATATGTAAAATGAAAACACTTTAAACCACTGAGGTTTAATCTTGTGTTATCATTTGTAATTATAACTAAAATCTAACTATATACTATTAATTACAATTTAAAAAATATTTCTTTAACTTAAAATTAATATTTTTAAACGTTATATTGTTACATAGATCTGAAAGGTAGGCTATTGATAAGGTGTGGGACAATTTATATTCGTGTGTCATATTATGAAATTGTCGTGCTTATAATTCTTGTAATACTTAAACATATTATATAAGTAAGTTTTAATATATTAGAGTTGTATACAAGTTGGCTCGACTTATCCCTTACATTATTCACTGTGGACGGAGACACCAATCTTGACGCTCTCTACAGTATGTTGCAGATTACTTCAAGGCGAAATCCTATCAAATGCACTGATTTTCAAAGAACCTAACTGGATTTGGATCATTTTAAATGTGAAATTTTAATAAAAAATATATATAATAATAATATTACCTATAATACATATTTTTTCCACAAACTCATCTTATACACTACTTCAACAAACATCCTATTACACTTTCAAAATAAATTTATTACTATACAAATATGCAATAAACAATTTCATCAATGAATTTTCTCTTTTAATAATTTTTAAAATTTGTATTTAAATTTAAAAGGCTTAAATATGATTTAGAAAATAAATATATAAGTGTGCGTTATGGACATATAAAAGATAGATTTTTAGACGCTAATTTCTTTAAAATTAATTTAAATTCTCAGATTCTTTAAAATTAAACAACCTGTATATGAGTTAATGTTTACAGAGGCGCGTGCATTATTTAAATGCAATCAAGATTCTCGAACAAAGTTCGTATATACAATAGTGAAACGTATCCTAGAATCTATCATGTATATAGTCTTTTTTTTTAACTTGTAGATAATGTAAACAATCCGCCATATTGGTTTTGTCAATAGAGAATTAAAAAAACTAGTGATGCGAACTATTGAAAACTACAAATATGTAAAAATATAGTTACTGGTTTTAAACTCACTGGTTTTAAATTTTGTTTGCATATTAGGCTCTGCATATTATAAAATAAAGTCGCTGTTTTTTTCCTGTATTTTTCTCCGTCAACTTCGAGTTATTGTGTCACTCCCTTAACTACCTAGGTACCCTATCAACCGATCATCATAAAAGAACCAGAAAAAGGTAAATACATCTATCAGTATCAGGAGGTAGGTACATATAAAAATGAAATTAAAAAATCAATGCCTGACAAAAATGTATGAGCAACAAAGACCGAATTAATTTAACATAAAGAAAAATGAGCGCGGGCGAAGTCGGGGGCAAAAGCTAATACGATTATAATAATAAATTATCAATACTCTGTACTCTATACATTTTTTCATGTATACTAATCTGCTTGACGATACATTTTATGCCAACCCTCTTAACCTGATCGTTTGTAAATCAAAAAGTTTACAATAGAACTTAATTTTCCAACAACTAATTTCTTGTCAAAGGGATTTTCCAACAATTTCGTAAAATAACAGACGTTGTTCAAAATTCAGTAAGCCGTTTCCTTAAACGTTTTTCATCGGCCTTCAAATTATTAGGCCGGGGATTATTTTAAGTGTACAAATGTTTTGATTTCGTAATAACTTCTAAAACCTTTTGTTTTCCTTTTAACTAACTTTATTAAAGCGTCATGATTGGAACGTTTAACTCGATATTTACAACTTGAAATAATAGGGGTTAAAGTATGAAATTGTCGTTTTATTGTAATAGGTACTTCGAATTGACATAGAACCTTCATGGTTTGAGATTTTTGAGTGAAACTTTTTTCATACGGTACCTATGTAGTTCTTCTTTTAAAAAATGTGCAACATTCGATTATCAACTTTCAGTTGTTTTTTTTATTCAGCTTAGACAATAAAGATGGATTCTTCGAAAATTCGTGTGATTTTTGAATACGAGTTCCGACGCGGAACTAACGCGGCAGAAACAGTTCGCAATATTAATGTTGCGTTTGGAGAGGGGACTGCTAATGAACGCACTGTGCGATTTTGGTTTAAACGCTTTCGTGATGGAAACTTCGATTTGAAGAACGAACCACGTGGAAGACCGCCCACACAGGTGAATAACAATGATTTGAAAGAGATGGTGGAAGCCGATCCGAGCCAAACTACCCAGGAATTAGCGGCATGGTTTAACGTTACCTTACCAACAATATTGACTCATTTGCGTCAAATCAATAAAATAAAAAAATATGAAAAATGGGTGCCTCATGATTTGACTGATCTGCAGAAAGAAACGCGTGTTGAAACTTGCGTTGCCTTGTTGAATCGATACAGAAATGAAGGAATATTGGATCGAATTGTGACATGTGATGAAAAATGGATTCTTTACGATAATCGTAAGCGGAAAATGCAATGGCTGACCCCAGGTCAAACGCCGCAACAGTGTCCTAAAGCAAAGCTTACCAATAAAAAGGTAATGGTAACTGTTTGGTGGTCTCAGCGTGGTGTTATTCACTATAGCTTTCTCCGATCTGGTCAAGCAATAACGGCAGATGTCTACTGCGCCGAACTCCGAACAATGATAGCGAAACTAGCAGTGAAACAGCCCCGACTTATGAATCGATCTTCACCATTATTGCTCCATGATAACGCGAGACCTCATACAGCACGAGATACCGTTTTAACTCTACAGGAACTGCAATTAGAAACCATTCGTCACCCTCCGTATTCGCCAGACCTTGCTCCAACGGACTACCATTTTTTTCGTGATTTGGACAATTTTCTGCGTGATAAAAAGTTTTCTTCTCAGGAGGCAGTGCAAAATGCTTTCACACAGTTTGTCGAATCTAGATCACCAGAGTTCTATCGCAAAGGCATAAATGAGCTTCCTATTAGATGGCAGCAATTTATAGATAATAATGGTAATTATTTTGATTAAATAAATATGTTAAATTAAAAAAAAAACGAATTTTTATTTTTCAGTACAAATCGGCAATTTCATACTTTAACCCCTAATATATAGGCTAAATTTTATGTCATTTTTATTACTAAAAAAACAAAAACATTATCTTTATATATATAAAAATTACGTGTCACTTTGTTTGTCCGCGATGAGCTCCCAAACTACTGAACCGATTTTGATAAAATTTCGTAACTATATGTAATTTGGTCCAACTTAAAAGACAGGATAGTTTAAATCTCATTTTGTTTATTATTTTTTTGCAAATTATATAATATTATTAACATAGCGCCATCTGTTGATACCTATTCAATCCAGCAATTATTTATCTGTGAGTTCCAAAAGATTCTAACAGATGGCGATGTAAGGTAATTTTATCAGCTGGATTGAGTAAAAAATTGCACCCGTGCGAAGCCGGGAGCGGGCCACTAGTTTTATATAAAATACAGTTCCAATATAAAAAATTTATAGCGACTATATAAAAAAATTGTATAATTTATTTTTTTATATAGTCGCTGGACCGATTTGGAAAATTCTTTCACCCAGAAAGCTACATTTTCATCGAGTGACATAGGCTATATTTTATAACGTTACGCGGGCTAAAGTCGCTTGCAACAGCTAGTGTAATATACAACTATGTACAAAAAAAACATGAACAAACAAAACTGCCTACTCTTGAATAAACAAAGGATAAGTAAATGTTAATTAAAATGTGAACGCGGCTTTCTCCAAGTTGAAACGTGTCCGAGATTTTATCCTGCGGACTGCACAAACTTTCTCTTTATCGGGAATTTTCTTAATTTCCCCTTCGACCCGTGATTCACAAAACTTTCTTATTGACGCTTCTAATTAGAGAGCCAGCTCTGTGGTGATTCGATTAAGAACTTCATCTATATTTGGGTCATTGTACTATTGTACAATTCAAGAATGTCGCTCATTTCTATACAGGGTGTGGCCTGTAATAAGAGCAATAAACTTAAACGATGATTCTTTAGAGTATACGCAGTTACCTTAACCTAATCAAATGCTCCAAAGTGCTTATACTCAGATATAGCAATCCAAAGTTACAATATATAATCAATGAATTTCATGATCTCTAAATTGTTGGTTATCAGTCGTTAGATGTCTTGGTACAGGGTACTGATGCGAGAACAATCGTAAACGTTATTGTCAAGTACTCCGACTGGACACATTATGTCTGCAGTAGTACCTACATTGCTGGCTCAATTAATTTTGTTAGAAAATAACAGTAAATTCGTTTTTCATTTTAATTAATTGAAACCATTTGGAATTAATTACTGATTCGTTAAAGAGTCTATATTTTAAATTATTGCTCTTATGTCTTTTTAGGACACACCCTGTATACTAGAAGTTGCGCAGTGGTCAACCAAAAACAAAAGAGTGCATACATATAGTGTCAAACACGCGGTGGTGCGTTTGTATTAATTAATTTAATGTATTTTTACTGAATATTATATAATTACTAGCTGACCCGGCAAAAAAAAATTTTTAGGGTGGACCACCCTTAACATTTAGGGATATGGAAAATAGATGTTGGCCGATTCTCAGACCTACCCGATAAGCACACAAAATTTCATCAAAATCGGTCCAGCCGTTTCGGAGGAGTTTGGCTACAAACACCGCGACACCAGATTTTTATATATTAGATATTACCTTTCTCAAGTCTTTCTCCATATACACTTTAAATGTACCGAATAACATTTTGGCAAATTCAACTTTCCGAGCCTGAAGGTATTTAACAATCTTAAAGCATTGTCTAGCAAATGCTTTAAGATACATTTATTACTTAAACTTAAACTTATTAATTTTTTACGCTATTTATGTGTCAATTTTATTTATTTATTACTAGCTTTTGCACGATACTTCGTTTTTAAAATCGGTCCAGTAGTTTCGGAGCCTATTCAATGCAAACAAACAAATCTTTCCTCTTTAAAATATTTATTAGTATAGCAGACGCATTATATGTAATTTATAATTTTTATAAACAAAGAGTTGCAGGAATATTATTTATCTGCCTATACAACCGAAGCTTCTATCTGTGCTATAACTTTTTTTTAAACCACCATCCAACGGACAAACGAAGAAAAGTTTGTATATCAATTTGCTGAAAACATTGCATTCACGTGAAATATGTATACATGAAAATTGTACATATTATTCGCTAGTATAATATGTACAATTTTCATGTATACATATTGTTAATGGAATATAGAAAAGCAGTCGGCGTGTATTATAATTTTTCCTTTTGCCTTTATTCATATAATAGTTGCAAGGGTGGAAATGTCGGGTAACATTAGCCCTTTTATCATCGTACATATTCGCAATAATAAATATTAGAGTATTGTATGGCAATATGGAAGGCCCGCCTCTAACAAAGGGCCCTTGGGTTGATTGAATTCATTCGTAAGCTTTCTTCAAGAAACATGTTGTTCTTTTCATGTTATTCACTTATATGTGTACTATCTTATCTTAGACGAATAAAAATAAATAAAACATTCAGAAGCTGAAACATATATTTCTTCAATATTTCATGCATAATTGAATTAATTCCACATAAAATGTATGTGACTTGTTCTTTTTACGTGAAGGTCGTCAGAAAGGCTTACATTCCACTTGATAGTTGGCTACCGTCGCCTATAACACAAGCAACGCCACAAGTACTGCAAGTACCGTGCCTACCTTATTAGGATTATAGATTAGGAACGGATAGAGAAAGCATCCATGCTGTTATTTCACGTTGATCTTCTGGGGGTGGTTACTGCCGCCAGACGGGCCGCCCAAAAGAGAATATGTATAGATTTAGATAAGCAATTGACTCATTTTCCTACGGACAAAACTCTCCAACGAATTAGTTGGTCGGTATGGAAAACATTTAAAAAAATCCTAAATTAATGAAATATCGTAGGATATTTACAATTTTGTAATATCATAAAGACATAATATGAAGTCTTTTGAAGCGATTGAGAATCTGATTCAATCATTTTCAATTTTCTTTCCTCTTATAGCAACCTGTTCGGTGAAATGATTTATCAAAGGGGATTTTCACTCTTCAATAAATTACTACAGCCAGTATTTTTCCATTTCGATGCTTCATAATGTGTTCCGAATACTTTTCACAAAAGATACTTTTTTTTATCGGGAATGTTCCTTTTTTAATTGTGCATTGTTTTTGAAACTCCAAAAAATTACAGACCCCTCATTAATTTAACAATTCCTCTTTCTTTTTTTAAAATTGGACTAACTTGGACTAACTTTTACGTATATATGTTTGTATGTACCTATAACATAGTGTTAGCGTCTACTATTTATATCGACTGAAGTTGATTGATTAGGCAGAAAGGAAAGTAAAAAGTGCTCTGTGACGTTGCAAAAAGAGGTGCTCATTCATTCAGATTCATTCGGTGTCATGATACTAAAAAGGTATCGAATAGTTGAACGAACGCGTTCGCGAAGAGAGGTCGTCGTCGTATTTTAATCTTAATTAGCACATCTTAATCTTAATTGTTGGAATTGTAGTTCTGATTCACAGGTCAACACGATTTTGGGGTCTGGCTTCTGCATATGAAATTTTGGTTTCTCCTTTGTTAAAAATAAGGGAAAAAGTAATTTTATTGATCAAAGTTTCCTTTTTAGAAACTAGAGCAACTTATCGAATTTTTAAGAAAAATGTATTTTTTTCCATAATTTTGTTTTAAATTACGATTAGAAAAGTTTTTGCTAAACAATATAGAGCCTTTTTTATTCCAGATTTGTGATAAACAATAGCAAATAAATGTATAAACAAAAAATCTAATTCAAAAATTAATATTTTTAGTCGTTCTCTTATGTTTGTATGGACTGTCTCGTATTAAACCACAAATGTAATGTAATGCCCTTTAAGTCTTATAACGTCCTTTAAAGTCCATAAAATCTTGGTGAAAACGTTCTCCTTGTTCCTTTGAGTAGGCACCCATATTATCTTTGAATTGATCCAGGTGAGAATAAAAAGCAAGTGAAGTTTATGGGACATTCTGCAGTACATAATTTTTAAGTTTCAATCAATTTTTCATAATTGTCAGTTCTATTGTTTTCAAGAAAACCATCAACTACTGCTTTAAGACTCTTCCTGGCTTGTTTTTCATAAGCACTGAGGGGATTTGTGAAATATTTTTTCCTTTCTCATTTGTTTCATTTGCGGCCTAACGAAAATACCCGCTTTAACTTTAGCTTCAGTTAATTTGGGAAAAATCCCTTTAAATATGCAAAAGCTTCAGAATTTGGATGCAAAGCTTTGACGATTTGTTTCATGAGGCCTAATTTTATATGTAACAATTATCAATATATTATTAGGCTCTACAATTGGTTCCGACTTCACATTATGTTTTCCTATCTTAAATTCTACTCGATCTGGCTATATACGCCGTTGGTAATATATTGAATCTGCTCTGAAATCCTATAAGCAAAGGTGACAAGGGTAATTAGTATATCCGCCTTGCATTCCCATCAAAAAACCAACAAAATTTTAAATCGCCTATATCACTGGTCTGCATATTTTAACTTTTCACATTTTCGTATCTTTCCTTACAGAATGTAATGTTGTAATGTAATACACAAGGGTGGTTGTTATAGCTGTGATAGACCAGTAAACACTCACTACTTTGCCATTCATAAATATTTTTCAATTTGCGATCGGGTTAATCAAAATGCTACTACCATCAAGTTGCTCATACAATTAATTATAAAAATCTTTGAAACTTACTTATCGGCGTAAATCAGGCAAAAGCAAACTTTAAAAGCTAAAAATGGAAATTTAAATGTTTTTTGCTGTCTAGAATCAGAATTTAAGCATTAGAACAGAAACTCATAAAAAAAAAATTTTTTTTTGTTGACTGATGTTATCGGTCGGACGATAAAAGTAATTTTGGACTAAGTCCAGTCCAATTTTGGACTAAGAAAGTGGTTTAATTAATGTATTCAAAGTAGAGGGTGCTGATAATACACTTTGGTACAAATTCAAATTCAAATTCAAAAACATTTTATTCGAAATAGGATTTACAAAATCGCTTTTCGACCTCAGAGAATGACACGTTCACTACCAAGGTGTGCATTCCTCTCTGTACAATCACTAGTACCACAGGTAAGCACTGCATACACAATAAAAATCGTTTTCAGTAAGAAAAACAAAATGAATTATTTAAATGAAACACGGCTACCAAGCGGCGGTCTCCAGAGCAAGCCATTCGGCCTTTTTTGGCCCTTGGGTGTCATTAAGTATTTGCTATGAAAAGGACATCCGTCCCCTGAACCTTTAGCCTGACCCAAGTGCTCACTCTACATTTATGGAAAACCAAATAAATTCCAATATGATATGCCCTCAAAGTAACGCATAAAATACGCCTGTAAGAAAATCTGATATATCTACATTAAAAATACTTATTGAGGAAATATTTGATTTCATTTTTTTAAATATTTATTTATTTATTCATTTAAACTCAAAAACAGCTTAGCTGATTTTTTGAATTCATCTATTTCGATGATGGGAAGCTATAATATTGCATCAACGAATAACAAGCTGTATTATTTTCAAAAAAAAAACTATTTAAGTTATTTTATTTATTTATTTACAAACAATAAATACATATAATTTAATATTTACAAAGTTTCTAAGTAGCACTCACGATGTGAGCTTACTTTATTTAATAAAAATCACGATTACTCTGATAAGTAAGCTAACAAGCTTTATCTTATTCGATGGCACTTTTTAAATATACTTAAATAGTCTAGTAAAAATAATTATTATACAAAAATAAGAATAGGAAATTTGTGGCATATAAAGTAACCTTCATATTTAAACACTGTATAATATATTATTATTTATTTGTGTATTTATTTTATTTTTACATTTATATTACATTTTGCACACTTCATCAATCAATGCATATAATAATAAAATCGTAAACGGGCCCTATACTATGTTTGTATCTACATCAAAAAAATTTTCAAAAAATTATTTGTACACGTTATATTACCGAGGTAAAAAAAAATAGTTTTTAGAATTATTGTCTGATTGTCTGTGCGTTTAATCACACTAATATCAGAAAAGAGTTGTCCGATTTTAATGCGGTTTCACTGATCTATAGATTACTGCCTGGATCTTGTGTGATTTTTAAAAAACGAACTACAGCGCGTAAAATCTATAGTGTTGATCCAGATTGGACTTATTTCTTATTCGTATATTCTGTGTTATTCTATCCATCACAAAGCATTTGAGTATATCTAAGACAAACGCCTAAATTATCCTCAGGGCTGCTCTTGTGGGACGGTGGGCCGAAGTGGAAAGAGACGGCGAAGGGTGTGATGGAGGTCTCTATGTGACACTGGTCGAAGGGAACGCCTGGACAGAAGTTGTTGCCGCAGTGATGAGGATCGCAAACGCCTGCACCAGTGCTGGAACTCTGAAACGATTTATACATAGGTACCTAAATTATTTACTGGCTTTTGCTTAGTTCGTCCCTGACTTCGTTAGGATATCTTTATAAATTACTAGCTAACCCGGCAAACGTTGTTTTGCCATACAAAAAAATAATATCACTTTGGGGTATGGAAAATAGATGTTGGCCGATTCACAGACCTACCCGATAAGCACACAAAATTTCATCAAAATCGGTCCAGCCGTTTCGGAGGAGTTTGGCAACAAACACCGCAACACGAGAATTTTATATATTAGATGTTACTCTATAGGTGCAAGAATTTTTAAAATCGGTCGAGTAGTTTTCAATAATTTCATATTTAATTTAGTTATTTTAATAAGTATATCAAATATTTTATTTTATTTTATCCGTTCAATAGTTTTTGCGTGAAATAGTTTTAAGGCCAGGCGGATTCACGAAATGTGTCGAAAAGATTGATGTTTGAACTTCAAGTTTGATGAAATGATGCAAAATTGTACTACACAAAAATTAATGTAGGTTGAAAAAGAAAAAAAGAAACACAATAACCGAAACGAATATTGAAAAATGGCTTGGTAACTCTGTAAAATAAATCTAAACATCACCATAAAAAATTAACTTCCATGTTAACCATTTCGTAATTTTCAACGACAGTGATATGATTTTTTTTAAAAAAGGATAGTCTTTTAATGGTTCTAACACAATAACCGGTTAGATTTTTAAAAATATCCAGAATTCAAACAATTAATTAAAATGTTCTAAATAGTAGTAATATTTTCGTTCGTAAACATGACGAAGAGCTATACAATAATCGACCATATTGACGGAGCGGCAAGCGTTGCAATTCGATACGCGCGTTCATTTAGTTTTCCAGCGACGCGGGCCGTGAACTGACCGGCAGGCTTATTATCTAAATGTCTAAATGCCTCTGCTAACGACAGGCGCAAAAATTGTGCAAAATTTGTGCAGCACGTCAGAAGCAGCACCGTCGTTTACGCAAACCACACTACTGTTATGAGTTACGTGATACCAAAAACACGATTTAGTGTGATATTGCACAAATTATGCACAAATTTTGCGCCTGTCGCTAGCAGAGGCATTTAGATAATAAGCCTGCCGGCCAATACTTAAACGTCAATACATTCATAAATCCATCCTGACAAACTATCGTAATTATAATACTAGATTTTGCTCGCGACTCAATCCACTATCGATAAATGAAATCCTATATCTATTATTCTTATATAATTACCGTAAAGTTTCAATAAAATCGATTCAGTAGTTTTTGTGTCCCTATTTTGTTGAATGTTAATCGTTTGCACACCAAAAGTTTAATGTGTAGATACATATCCGTCACATACAAGCGAAAACGTATTTCAAAATAACCACTGTAAGTAATTGATTGGAAGGGAAACTATGAATTTTCATAGAAAATGAATTCTGCCAGAATGAAGACTAAAAAAGTCTGATTACTTCGAAGGGATACAATCAATAAGAGCCGACACCCTCTGGAGGATTTAAAGAGCGGTTCAAGTGGAATGAACGCTTTATCTTGGTTTGAGCCTCTTGTTTGCTATTGAGTCGAAGCAAATCAAGTCTAAACATTCTTCATTTTATAGGACCTAATATCTATCCTGCCCCCCAATTCAGTAAGCGCACGTTTTCAAAACGCGTGAATTGAAAACGTCTCAAAACGTAACGCGCTAATTTCGATTTCTAAAACTTTGGCATTCAGTAAGCAAAAGTTAAATTGTCTCTGGCACGTTATGACTTTCGCACCGACGTTCTGAAGCTGCATAACATCTTAATAAGTTTTTTATAATATAATATAGTACATACTTATTAAACATTTATTATATTATGAAATCAATTAAAAATGGTGAAATATTTCCGACTATGGTTTATTTCACTAATAACACTTAATATTTAAATATAATGTATATATTATTTCGTAACAAATAATTTAAAAGACAAAGCGAAGCATTGGTTATGAACGCACTTTGTTGACATAAAATAACCTATCTTTGTATTTTTCATATAGATACGTTTTAAATTTAAACTAAATGTTTTTGTGTTCTAAACTTAATAATTTAATGTTTAACGGATTACTTAATACATACAATATTTTTTGTATAATTGTATACTTTTTGAAAAGGTACGTTAAAGATTAATTGATACATTGATTACCAATGAACTATTAAATGATTTCCTTAACTTTGTATATAACCAATACAATGATTAAATGTTTGATTATTGTTTACAGATGGATACTATTAGACGATTAAGGTTGATACGTCGTGCTCAGCATAAAAGAGCACGTTTGATAAAACGCAAATTGCGCCAGTTCTTGCCACATTTTCTCGGCAGCATTTCTTCCTTGCGCTACATCTACCTTATTAGACGCTAAATCACTGTGGCGAACCATATAGTCCACAAGGAAGTTTATCTGAGAATTAGTGGCGTGTTTCTTCTCCATCATTCAAAATTTACGAAACACAACACAATTTTATAAACGATTATAAGAAAAATTAACTTCTGTATTATATATAGATAGAGGACAGTACAAAGGAAAACGCCAAAACGCGTCAAATCCGTATCGTTTTTGACGTCGAAAGTTTGACAAATAAAAACCACGTGTAAAACGTGCGTTTTCAATTGACAGATGTTACTGAATACAAAAACGTTGTTTTTTTTTTTAAATCGAATTCAATTCACGCGTTTTGAAAACGTAGGCTTACTGAATTGGACCCCTGTACAAAAATTTTGAGTCGATTGGTCAAAATCTAAACTCAGTCTCAGGTGTCCCGGGTTCGATTCTAGGCATGGTTAATTTTGGAATAGAATTTTTCAAAGTTAACTCCGACTTATCCCCTTAGTGAATGACACTATTAAATGACAGAATATGTGCTCTTGTGTTTTGATAAGTGAGTAAGGCATGCGAGGACTTATTTGGAAGTCCCTTCCTAATATTTTATTATACCAATCCTTAATCCTACCATGGACGCCAGCTCGCTTGCAACATCCTGTGATGTTGCTATGGCTACAGTAGCCATAACACAAACATCAATTAGATCGTCATTTTGATATTACCATAATGATCTATAATTACTATAATTCATAAAGTCATTTCTATGAGGCATCGCAAGTCCTCGGACATAAAAATCGATGCTGCGATGCAAAAAAAAAATACAATTGAAATGATAAACAATAGAAAAACTTACCGAGACAAAATATTCGTTCTCGCAAGGAACCGTGACCCTGTCTCGACACCTCTGCCTCCCGTGCCCTCGCAGCGCCATCCCGTAGCTGTTGTACGGAAAGTCTTCGAGGCTGTAGTGCTGACTGTATGGCGACCACCGCCAGCCCCACGACCGATCCTGACCCCACATCCAAGATGGCCAGATAAAGCTCCAGATCTAAGGGGTACGTTGTGTTAGACTAACTACAGGGTTCGTTTGCATTCCAGGGTTCTAATGAATAAGAATATCTTTCCATATATTTACACTGGGGTTTTTTTTTTTTTGGGAATATTATTCAATTCGGTTCACATTATATTGTATTATATATCTTATCTTATAACGAGGGATATAAGGAATCTGGTTTTTTTAGATGAATACTTTTAAGTAGGATACAATATGAGAAAATATACTTATATGTGTATGTGACAATAGATTTGTTAAATATTAAATAAATGTTAGGTGAAATATTAAAGATTGCATTGCAAGAATTTAAGCTTATACTCGTAATGTTAAATGAAAACTATACATTTTTATGTTTTAGAGAAAAACAAGTTTTTTTTACCCTAGAAACCAAAGTCGGTTGAGGTGTTGACGGTCCAATATTTCCACTTATACTCGGATCAGCACCGGAACCTTCGACTTCGTCTTCTTGTACAGGATCATTCACAGGCATCAGTTGATCTTGATTCACAGCGTTTGTAACTAAAAACAATATAAAAAATAACATTCGCCTATAGAATTATTTCTTTTATAATTCATAGGGTTAATACCTATGTTATTTTGGGGTAAATATCTAGTGGAACTTAGTACAAAACAGACAAATCTGGTACATTAAACCTTTACCAATTGCCAGTAATAGGAGATGAGCTACAGTTGTTAATATTTGTTCATTAATAGTTTGCAGGGATATGGAACAAAGGGCAGCATTCAAATTGTTTTAAGTTAAACCGTTTTGTTGCTCCACTTGTGATGTGGTTGTTGAAGGAGTGGTACTCGTTGTGTATATTGGTATCAATGAGCCATCCGGTCCGTAGAAGCCAGTTCCTGCACCGCCGTAAGCACCAGGACCTGATCCCAGTACTAAAATTTTTAGGCAGCCTTAGATTTGTTTTTATGGTAAATGAGATGCATACCTACCATTTATTAAAGTGAAATAATGAAGTTTACATGAGAATCTTATAAACTATAACTGATATACTATAATTGATTCAAATATGACCTTTAAAATATATAGTCTTTGGCAATAAGGCACACATTTAAGTATTTTTTTCTATAGTTTCACCTCTATGTCCTAGTGTGGGTGCCAAAAATAGTATTAAACTAGTATTAAACGTGGATAGTATTGGCAAATCACTCCATGGTGGACACGACGAGTAAATTATGGGAAGACCCATGTTCACACCCATGACGACACGTTTGGTCTAGTGGCTAGTAAACCTAGCTGTTAACCAAACGGTCGCGGGTTCGAATCGCGCTAGGGGCGAAATGTTTATGTGTTAACATTTTACCTTTGTACCTGATTCATAGATGTTTTGTATTTATAATATGTATGTATTTACAAAAAAAGTAATCTATTTAATATATCAACTGTTTGGTATCCATAATACAAGCATTAGTTGCTAATTTTGGAACTAGATGGTGCTGTGTGGAATGTGTGAAGATATTTATTTATTATTATTTAGAAGTGAAGTAAAGGCCTGCCAATTTGTATAAGGCTTAGTTTATTAAACGAGTTATATGCACACACAATTGGTCTTATAATGCGCTAAGCTAATAGAAGAACCCTAAGATTCTCTCTATTTTCAAGCTGACCTTTAAGCAGTAATAACTTACTTACCAGAGTTATCCGCACTAGTGCCTATTCTGAACGATTTGGCATCACATGGACTGTATCGTATACTACATCGCTTTGTATTGTGTCGCACGCAGGAGCGATATTCATGGTTCGCTAAATATCTTCCGTTGCTCGCATAGTTGAAAGACTTTATCGTACCTAGAAAATAAGTACCGCATTATAGACAGACCTTTTGCTTCATAAGAACTTGGTATTTTCTAAATTACATTTAAAGTAGGTAAACTAATAAATTAATTTTTGAATTTAAACAAGGCCCAGATTCTAAAATTTGTCGGTTTAATTTAAATATCTTATGAACTTTGCGAGATATTCGTATTAAGTTCAGGGTGATTTTCTTTGCCGTTTTCCTAGGCTCTGAATTATACATTTCACTTAGAGTTTCAAGCAGAACACTTATTAATGTTGAAAGCGCCTTAAAATGTAAAGAGCGGCAATTCGGAATGTTGTGACTTTGCTATTCAAATTGAGCAGGCGTTTCAATGTCCTCTTTGAAGCTTAGTACAACTTAGAATGACAACATATACATATATTATTAAGGACAATTTTATAAAAGATTCGTTATTTCTTTCAACTATCTGTAAATATGATAAGAAGTGTTTTTTTCATGTGACAAGTATATTATGTCTAAGAGTTGTCGGATTACATTTAATTTTATACATTGTTTAACATCAAAATCAAATCAAAATATTTATCATGCCACTTAATGTGTTGTTATATTATTATAAATTCAAAAATGTGTTTATTTGTATGTTACGCTTTCACATATTAACTACTCAACCCGATCATCATGAAATTTTACATACAAGTCAGTGATACAGGAAAGTACTTAGGGGTACCTACTTTTCATCTTAGAAAAAAGTAATGTTCCGAAAGGATCCGAAAATATTTAAGCAATAACGATTGTATATATGTTCAAATAAGTAAAGGGGTTGTGGACGAAATCGCAGGCAAGAGCTAGTAAATAAATGAACTTAATATAATTACCGTTATTCGCAGTGTAATACTGAAGGCAGTTGTGTGGAGCTGAATAAGCTAGTGGCATTTGAGCCAACCTTAGCAGCCAAACTCTCGGCATATCCCCGCCGCGTAGCCGGATAGACAAAGTCGTGCTTTTTGAGGACGGCAGCTCGTCAAGGTCGCGGCTCTCGCTGCCGCTTGGCAATGTATAGTACACTGGTTATCAAGAAGAACATATTTTACTAATAAAGACTGGCAACATATCCTTATACATATAAAAATTACGTGTCACATGTTTGTCCGCGATGAACTCCCAAACTACTGAACCGATTTTGATAAAATTTCGTAACTATATGTAATTTGGTCCAACTTAAAAGACAGGATAGTTTATATCTCGTTTTGTTTATTATTTTTTTGCAAATTATATAATATTATTAACATAGCGCCATCTGTTGATACCTATTCAATCCAGCAATTATTTATCTGTGAGTTCCAAAAGATTCTAACAGATGGCGATGTAAGGTAATTTTGTCAGCTGGATTGAGTAAAAAATTGCACCCGTGCGAAGCCGGGAGCGGGTAGCTAGTTTCCTATATAAAGTATGTTACTCTTGCACGTAAAAAAACTACTGAACAGATTTGGATAAAATTTGGCACGCTGATAGTTTATTACCTGGATTATCATATAGGATACCTTTTATCCCAAAAAATGTTAAGTTCCCATGGGATCTTAATAGTACTTTATAATAATGACTGACCACATATTTCCGATATATAGTTTGTTACTCTTGTACGTAAAAAAAAACTACTGAACAGATTTGGATGAAATTTGGCACGCTGATAATTTATTACCTGGATTATCATATAGGATACTTTTTTACCAAAAAAAATGTTAAGTTCCCTTGGGATCTTAATAGTACTTTACAATAAGAGTTTATTAAAAAATCGTACATATGATAATACAAAAATGTTTCAAAATTATCGCAACAAAGAGCGTGATTGAACAAGATATCGTGTGCAGACAGTTTAGATAAACTAACGACTGTTATAAATGGTTTTAAAACGATCAGATCGATTTCACCCGTGAGTACCGACCATAAGCCATGAGCTTCTATTAAACGTTATTTTAATGGGGAAAAAACACGTAACGGTTATTACAGCATAGCAACAGACGACATATTATAAACTCACCATGTTGCCCATGGTTTTGCCCGCAAACTGTGAAATTGTTGGCTCCTTCCCCAATAGTCATTACATCTTCGTCGCATTCTCCAGTCATTCTGTTCGGTTGACCCTGAAAATAACAATAGGTATCTTCATGTTCATGTGGAACAGAGTGGCTCATGAAAGATCAGAATGGAAAAGGTCGATTGGCAAACAAATCTACAGAAAACAAGCAAGCAACAAACACTTAAGTGTTTTGTGTTCATATTGAAATATTGCTAGTAGGTTGTTGATCTGAATAAAAGGCTGTTATTATTACCTTCACATTTGGTTACTTGTTAATTTAGTCTGTTTTTTTTATATCGATTTTTTTTTAAATAGTACAGTAACTGTATAATATAGCAAAATATCCTGCGTTATGTATGTTTAAAAATGTATATTTCTATTTGTGTATCCGCTTCAAATTATTCGCCGTCGGATATATTTCTCTTTACGTCTATTACAAACTTCTAAATATTTCTGAAATACAAATTTTGGAATGAACTTCAAATTCCTTCTTATCTCATCAAGGGTAGCAAAATGTCTTCCCCTCGTAGTATTCTTTATCTTTGGGAACAGTATAAATTCTTAAAAGTCCGATGAATAAGATGGCTAAGAAGAAATTGGCTTAAATATTAATCAAAAACACAAACCAACCGAACAAATAGACATATAGAAATATTTAAATTTGTATCTTCGAAATTCCGTATTTTTTTATCAGCCCTCCTTATGTAAAATTAAGGAAATTTGAAATGTTCCTCATTTTATAAAACCTTGTATACACCGATAGAAAAGACTACTCACAATAGTAAAGTGAACGAAGTCAATCCTAAGCTGCATGATGCCGGCGTGAGTCTTCTCAATGGTGACGTTGCAATCGCGTTCCGCGCTGAACAGCTCAGGGAAACCCGGAGACATAAAGTAGGTCAAATTATTTTGCACGATGCCACCACACGACACCTCAACTGGAACCAAAAAATGACTTGGTTTTCAGAAAAAATATAATAAAACTGCACTTGATTTGTAAGTTATCCAATATGAAAGTAAGTAATATTGATATATTAAGTAGAAAATTTTGTCTCCGAAAAATCATTAGGAAATATTTCTATTGGCGTTTTAGCCATCGGCTAATTTTTGAGTTTTGTGTACTAAAACTCACGAAAGATAATTTTTTTACATACAAAGATCTCTATTATACGAACATCAGAGAAATCTTCAAACAGTGTACAGCTTTTTAAACTTAAAAATAGAATAAAAAAGTTATTTTCAAGTTATTTTTTGCGGGTATCGCCATAGATGCTCTAAAGTTTAGAGCATCTATGGCGATTTAGAGTCTAAACAGCCATTTAATGCTTGTCTGGCGAAGTCCATGGCACAGCATCTGCATATGAATGAGTTTGGTTGCAAATGCAAAATTTCTTATGCATCTCGTGAACCAAAGTTTATTCAATGCAAACAAACAAACAATCAAATATTTCCTCTTTATAATAGTATATTAGATAAAAGAAATCATCGCAGCTTAGGGAAGAGTTTTTTGTTCTTTTACAACAATTTACTTTAAGGATCCGGTCACATCCGTTGTATGAAGAGAGTGTCCATTATTTAATACCATTTATTTAATACAGATTGAGTCAGATGAATAAATTAGTGTCAATTAGCTTCAATGAAGTTGTTCGTAATGTCAAAACAATTTCACTTGATTACGGTTGCCGTTATTATCAGACATTAAGTCTGATTTACACTGTGTATAGTTTTCAATATTATATTAAAATCAAAAAGAATGAATAATGATTTATTAAATGTATTAATTTATTGCACGATATGTTTTGTAACGATCGATTTTCGACCTTCGGATAAAACTATTTTTTTCTATATATATATTTTATATAGAAAAAAATATACTCTTTTATATATATATTCTATATAAAAGAGCAACTAGGGGGTTTCTTGCCGAGTTCTTCCCCCTAGAAGCAGCTTTCCGAACCGGTGGTAGTTTGTAAATATAAAATAATGTTGACGAGGGTAAATGTTTTGTAAAAACTTACATCTAATAAATGATTTATTATTATTATTATTATTATTATTACTAGTGGCCCGGTCCCGGCTTCGCCCGGGGTGCTTTTTTGCAATCCAGCTGATAAAATTACCTTACATAGCCATCTGTTAGAAATGTTTTGGAACTCACAGATAAATAATTGCTGGATTGAATAGGTATCAACAGATGGCGCTATGTTAATAATATTATATAATTTTTAAAAAAATAATAAACAAAATGAGATATAAACTATCCTATCTTTTAAGTTGGACCAAATACCAGATACTTATGAAGTTTGATCAAAGTCGGTTCAGTAGTTTCAGAGTTTATCGCGAACATACATCGTGACACGAGATTTTTATATATATGAGATATAGAAGATATAAGGATTGATCTTGATCGACTAAAGCACATCAATAGTTACAAAATTTAAAAAAAATCGATTTACTAACAATTTAGAATGTGACCCAAGTTTGCGCTTCATATATTAATATATTTTATTATTATTACACATTACTAATTTCTTTATTAAATTCTTTTTTCTTTTTTACAATTGTCTGTAATGAAATCACGAAGTATTGAATTTACTACAATTACTAAATAAATAATTGATTTTAAGACTTAAAACACATAATCGATGAATGTGGGAAAATCTTAAAAGTAAACTAAACTTCATGTAGTAAATTTCGTACATACTTAATTGTACGAAATTTACTATAACATTTTTAAGTGATAAGAACTTTTAGTATACCTACTTAATATTTTATTGACATACTTACTAAATATAATATTATTACCTACTTTACTTTGGCAAACTATTCGTAAAATAAAATATTACTATGTAAATGAACGATAAAAAATTACTTGTTAAATGAAATTAATTTAGTGAAAGTCCACATCACATATATGTGTCTCATTATACTGATTACCTTATAATGTTTGGTGGAAGCCACTTTTCGGATTGTCTATTATTGAAAAAGTTTCAATGTTTTTCTTTTTTTAATAAAGAAATTTCGATTAATTACAACTTTGAGTCCACTTTTAACTTTGCAACCATTATAACTTTATTATTAAAATCTTCCCTTCTCATATTGGAATCTTAATCTATCCCTTTCGTTTCGAAAGAGATTTATCTATTAAGATAAATCCCTTTCGTTATTATTTGCGGATTGTGGAAGTATTCCTCGTGGAGACTTGATTGTATTTAACAGTAAATATTATCCTCTTATCCAATATCGACATGTTCACAAAGCTCTACGTCATACATATTTGAGTGTTGTGCCTATATATGTAGTGTTCTGTGTATATGACTCACACATAATAAGTATCTGTATGTTGTTGGCGTCCATTGTTTCAATATTTGATCTAGATATCTGGCATTATCTGACATACTCTTTTATATAAAAATAGGTCAGAGCGCACTCGGGTTGTCTGAATTGCTTGTGCCTTGAAGCCTTAGCATATGTGAAATTCTTCCTTCACAACCGAGAAATGCACATTGGGAACTTGGCTTATTTTACAATCTCATAGTCACTTTCACGTACGTTTCTTTAGCTTTAAATAATAAGTAGTATATTTTGAATACAATAACTTAAGAACTAAAAATTAAAAAAGTTAAAAATCCTAAAAGTAAAAAAATGCCTACACTTTTTATTTTTTTATTAATTTTTGTTTATAAAAACACATATTCATATTTTAAAATGAAGTAAAGTAAACTAAGTCGCGGACATCGGCTCATAAATTTTAAAGTATCTAATAAAAAAACTAATATCAGTAAAATATTTCGGTATGTATGTACGTAGCCATTGATCAGTTCGCTTCTCGATCTCTACAGATGATATTAAACCTGGCTATTCGAAATGACATTTTCGCTGCATATAAATGGCTCTCGTCCACTGAACTAGTCAAGGTGAAGTTATAACTTATGAAGTTGTGTCTGAATGAATATATGTGGTTGCTTCGTCATATGTCACTTTGTGTTGGAAACTAACGACCCATAAATACACGTTTTCTCGATACTCTCGATCATATTACTAAATGATGGACATTTGGGTGAATTGATAGTGTAGAAATCAATCTCTATGTTCGTATGTATACATGTAAAATAATGTTTTCGGATCTTGTCTTGAAAAATTAACATTATTTTACTCCTATTTTGGTTTTAGGCTAATTAAACAATCACATCACTATTATTTTGTCAATTTAATTTCATTAAGTATTGTATTATACCTACTATACAAAATCTATATCTACAGGTATATATTATAATAAATAATAATAATATTTTTTTATTTGTCATGTGATACAATTGATCATGTATATCTTATATATATAAAAATTACGTGTCACATGTTTGTCCATGATGAACTCCCAAACTACTGAAGCGATTTTGATAAAATTTCGTAACTATATGTAATTTGGTCCAACTTAAAAGACAGGATAGTTTATATCTCATTTTGTTTATTATTTTTTTGCAAATTATATAATATTATTAACATAGCGCCATCTGTTGATACCTATTCAATCCAGCAATTATTTATCCGTGAGTTCCAAAAGATTCTAACAGATGGCGATGTAAGGTAACTTTATCAGGTGGATTGAGTAAAAAATTGCACCCGTGCGAAGCCGGGACCGGGCCACTAGTATTATTATATTAATTCAGACATGTGTCCATAGCTTTAAAAAAATAATAAAAACTAAAATATTATGTTAAAATATAGACACTTATATATTACACAAAAAAAAAGTAAAATAAATAAATAAACATAAACTAATGCTACTTATAACTTACTATTAATGGTGATATGCATTGTCATCCAATGTTTTATTATATAATAGGTGATAGATAGTATTTGTATTAAAATTTGATCTATATGACCTACCATTACTGGCATACAAAACCTTCAAAAATCATCTTAATTCTAATTTAACAATTGACTGTCAACTTATTTTATATCGTAATCCATTCAAACTTTAAGTATACCACTTTATGTCTTTGTGAAAACAATCATTTTATTCTTTAGCACATCTAGGTATACTAATATGATAAAGAGAAAAAAATTGAATTTTTGTTTCTTGTGAATAAACTAAAAAACTACTATGTCGATTTTAAAAATTCTTTCACATATAGAAAGCTACATTATCAACGAGTAACATAGGCTGTATTTTACAAAGTTAAGCGAACGATATTATATGTTTCTGCGTTGTCTTGTATAGTGCTTTAATTCTGCGAGTAGTAAAAGGCACGCTGCATTTTATTTTATATCGCAAGCTTGCATTTTATAAGGTTTTTACAATCTAGTTTGCGTGCTTTAGAGTAAAGAAGTCACTCAATGCAACTTTTCCAGACGGCATTTTTTTTACAATTTTTGTCCAATTTTTTTTAAATTATATACTAACAGCAATCTCAAAGACACTTACACAAACGTTAAGGATTCGCTTTAGTCAAATTAAAAATAAATAAATAATCTTTTGGTCTTTTGGCTGGCTGTAATTCCTGTGATGAGTGTAGCTGAGTCATTTTAAGAAGAAGGGTTCAGAGGATCACACTTAAGATTAAAATTCTGACCGTCCACTTGATGGTCGGTGGCTACCGTCGCCTATAACACAAGCAAAGTCACAGATGCTGCCAACCATAGTACCATAGTAGGATTAAGAATTACGAAGGGTTAGGAATAGGGCTCTAACCCTTACTCACTCACCGAAACACATGCTATCATTTCAGGGTGGTCTTCGGTAAAGGGGTGGTTACTGCCGCCATACGGGCTGCCCAAAATACTGCAAAACGCAGTGTGCCCTCCCACTACTTGCCATATGCAGATCAGAGCCAACTTTGAAAAGTTCATTTCTAAAGTTGGCTCTGCAGAGAATCGAACCCGGACCCCTGAGGCAGAGCGCTAAGGTAAGCAAGTTAAATCGCTCAACCAATGGGCTCGTCAAAAGAACTACGTAATCTATAATATAAAAATGAATCCCTAAATGTGTTGCTAAGCGCAAAACGCGAGAACGGCTGGACCGATTTTAATTCTGTCTTCACTTATTGATAGAGGGATAAATCAGGGAAGGTTTTTACGTAAAAAAAATGCACCCCGGGCGAAGCCGGGAACAGGCCGCTAGTTGAACATAAGTTCAAAATGACTAAGACGCTAATAAGTTTCCTCGTTTTTAGTAAAATGACAATTACTACAAATAATTCAATGTTTTTTTTAACAAGTATTGAAATAAATACGAAGAAAAAGGTGTTCCTTCAATAAGATATTTTTTTATATATTTCATATTAAATTAAGGTTATTTCCGACACGTAAATTACTTTCTTTAAAAATGAAATATTAATGCCTTGCACGTAGAGTTTATAAATCGACATGCCAACGATGTAATACTTAAACAAAAATTATTCGCACACATCCCATAACGTATTATTTATTGTCAGTGAGGAACACCAAGGTGGGTTGTAAATAAGACTTTCTTTGCTAGTAATAAGGTTGGGTAAGGATGAGTTTTACAGTCGTTTATAAACCGGAATATAAACTTGTCTTGCATTAAATTAATGTACAGTCATGCACAAAAATGTTTTTATTTATTATCTTTTAGTAGACAACTAACTTTCACCCGTAACTTCGTCCGTGTCTCTTTTTCTTAGGCGTTAAAACATTTACTCACATTTTTTTTAAGTATTTTTTTTTTAATGAGCCCTCGGGAACAGTACTTTTTTCTGAATGAAAAGTAAGTACTCTATGTCATTTTCTGTATCCCTGACAACGTGCATGAACAATTTCACGATGAACGGTTGAGTAGTTGAGGCGTGAAAGCGTAACTAACAAACGAACTCTCTCTCGCATTTCAAAATTTGTTTAAAAAAAAACTGTTATTGTTAACTTAATTTGAAAACGAGTATCGGCTTTGACAGAGACTAGACCTAGAACAATTTGATGTATTTCGAGGTTGTTCTCAGTGTATCAGTACCAAATTTTAAATAAATAATTATGTACTCAGATGCATAATATTTCAACTCTCTCAACAAAAAAGTACGCTAAGCGACTTTTCATTGTACAAAGTGGATTCAGTCGGTCCAATATTCTGGCGAAATCTTGCTCACTGGTTTGTGGATATGTTTTTAAAAATGTTAGCGAATTTCTAGCTCTATGATTACATCTAACGGACGCGGACGCTTTGATTTACGTAGCGGTGTTCGGCGTTCAAAACACAATGCAACAAAATAGAGTTACAACAGCAGAGTTACAGCCGACAGCGGCTTTATTTTAAATAGAATTTTAATTAATCATCTCTTTGCTATTCAACGGACACTTACTTGTGAAATGAAATCTTTTAGGTTATATCATAAATTTAATTGTATATTACTTGAAACTAAAGTACTGTAGGTTTCTTTTTGAATCACTCTTATGATTGCCATCAACTTAGCTAGTTCTTTTTCGAAACTATGGTGACAATACTCGTAGTCTGATGATTAGTGTATATACATCCTTGTAGAACTTTTTAATTAATAAAATGTTTTTTGTTTTATTAAATACTAGCTGGTGCCTGTGGTTTCTTCCGCATTGAAAAATAAAAGATATAACGCCTTATATACATTGACGCCTGACATTATAATTTTGGCTAGTTGTATCTTTATATATTTAGAAAACTGGAGCCAATTTATTCTGAAATTCTATTCTAACTATTGATGAAAGAGTTTTTTTTTTAAATCTGATGAGTAGTTTCGAAGATTACGTACAAACAAACATACAAATTTTACTTTTTTATAATATTATTATAGATCTGTTGATATAAATACCTAAACAAAATATTATTTTGTTTCAATTAAGATAACATTATGTTTAATAGTAAATGAATATTGTTATGTAGCACTTTTAGCCGTGTTGAAAATGTTTCCCTCAGTTCAAATAGTCTATTGGAGCCACAATAAAGACGGTTGGCAAGCAAATAAAACTGCAAACTGTTCAAAGCGAAACACTTCTGTGGGACATAACTCTGTACAATGGAGCATAAATCGCTTTGTATCTTAACCCCGCGAAGACAATGTCAAACGTTACGAGTAGGTATATTTTCTATTAAACTAGAGACCCATCCCCGGCTTTGCACGGTTTCAATATGTATCTGCAAATTATATATACAAAACAAACCTTCCTGGTTTATCAATCTTTCCTTTAGTGGAAACAGTAGCTAATCCAATAGAATGTGGCTACCTGGCCTATTAAGGCAAACAACTCCATAAGCGTGTTTGTCTTAGGTAATAGGTAAAATAACATATCAAAATCAAAATATTTATTTAACAATTAGTGTGTACAACACCACACATATGTTATTTTAAAAGTGTTATTTTGAAAACTAACTACCTATAGCTTAAAGTCAATACTTAAAATTATAAAATTTCAAGTATTGACTTGACATTTCATATACCTCATATAATTAATATTAGACTCAGACACGGCGAAACCCGGCCAGGGTTCAGCTAGTTTATGTATGAAACAGGAAACCAGGAGATTGTTAATCACCAAATAATGCTTAAACTACTGACAGCTGTTAAATTTAACAGTGGGGAAATGCAGTGTGCCCTGCTCCTAATAAATATATTTTTTTTAAATGGCAACATTACTTACATATACAGCAAACGCCCAATCCATGTGCGCAGTCGCCAGCAGACTTGCCGTCCCTCTGACGGCAGTCGTATGGGTTCAAACATATCCCGGCTCTGGCCACAGTATACTCCGATGGCTGGCACTCCCTCTCGCCGCCAACGGGGAGGAAATTCAATACCTTTCCAAGGGATAGAATGCCACCTGCAACAAAAACGGTATCCTATATTATCAAAGTTTCAATCAACTACCAAAACATGTGATAAGAATAATTATATAAAACCAGGATAATAGGCTTGTTTCCACTACGAATAAATCGGATGGCTTAGAGTTTCTAATGATTAACCATGATAATTAGTAAGCAAAAAAACAACTTTTCTCTTAAAATAATAAAAGATTAATAATATTTTTGGAAAATAAAATCGACAAAATGAGGCGTTTAATCACGTGACATTAAACACCAATCAGAGAAGCGTGACGTCACACCTCTCAAAACACCATGTTGTAGCTGTCATATTCGTATAAAGTGAACAGGTTATTTCGAGTTTTCAGCTATTATTGTTAAATTAATACAGTTCGTTTTTAGTTTAATCTTGAAAGACAGGTATAATTTGCCATGGAATCAGGATTTAACACAGCAAACAGCAGTAATTTGCCCAAAATTGACGCCGTTATGCTTGGCAATTTTTTTGCAATGAATACCGACTTTTTTTTTTATTAACTTTTGGTATTTTGGGGCTTATACCTTAAAAAGGCATGTCAGCCCCATCATCCCCTAAACTAATTAATATAAACTTAATCATAATTAACCTAACATAACCTATTAAAAGCTTCATTGATGCATTAACATATTACATAAGTCATTTGCCGCATCACTGTACGGCTCTGCTAGCACAGCACTGAGTGCGCCTATGTTTTTTCTACATAAACACCGACTTTTGTTTATCGGGATTCCGCAATGTTAAAACTTCTATGTAAGTATTATGTGAAGAACAACCAGAGTCTTATTTAATTAGCAATTACCAGTCAGAGTCGCATTTACCTACTGTTGATTGTAAATACTTAACCGATTTTGAGGTTAGCGAATATAAAGTTTTAATAACTTTAACTTAACTAATTTTTAATTTCAGGTCATTTATAAATAGATACATCAAGTTGTGTTTAATACTTACATCAAAATGATTTTCACAGAAATAAATTGTGGAATCAGTTGATAAAGTAAGAGCATCTTGCCATTTTTAACCACTTTCTTCGTATTTGTTTATTGTTTGGAACGTAAATAAATAAATAAATAAATAAATAAATAAATATAAATAAATATCTTGACACATTCCACACAGCACCATCTAGTTCCACACTAAGCAACTTAATGCTTGTATTATGGACACCAGACAGTTGATATAATACATAGATTACTTTTTTTTTTTGTAAATACATACATATTATAAATACAAACATCCATGACTCAGGTACAAAGGTAAATGTTAACATAAACATTTGCCCCTAGCGGGATTCGAACCCGCGACCGTTTGGTTAACAGCTAGGGTTACTAGCCACTAGACCAAACGTGTCGTCATATAACCAACGTATATGAATAATTTCTTTGGCGTTTTATTGTTGTACTTTTACATTGGGGCACTATACAGTGTTTATAATACGAGGAATTCATTATTTATTAAAAAAAACAATTGACTGTCATAAACAAACACGGCTGTTTATCGAGGTGTGACGTCATTCAAGACGCCATGACAGTCTTGGCCTTTTTCGCGGTCAATTTCAAGTTCATTTCTAAAAATTCAAAATACTAATGTAAAAGACCTATTTTTCTTAAAATAATATATTTTTGGGGTGAAATAGATGCTAAGCTATAGTTTTAAACTAATTTCCAAATTTTGTCAACTAGCCTATTCAGGATAGAGGTTCAAATATGTGTATACATAATGGTTATTGACGTAAATAAGAGTGTAATAAACAGAATGTATATTAAAATATGTCCCTCAAAAGTGTCTTTTAAATTTTCCAGTGTTTTTCAGTGTAAAATATTGGTTAGCAAAAGATAGCTGTAATCAAAGAGAAACAAGGTGACTCGAATGTTTTTATATGAAAGCAGGAATTCCGAGCAAAGTCCACCCCGATAAACAAGGTTCAAAACAACGTTAAACTTGTGCACAAAAAAAACCATGCTTTGACCTCAACACCACATCAAGAATAGCAGTAACTGATCTAATAAATATTCTCTCAAAATCCGTTGGATGGTTTAGAAGAAGTTAGTGGAGAAACAGACAGACGCGAACAGAGATTTCAATTTGTAATATGTAGAGATAAAACAAAATGAGGTATAAATAGGGTTATTTTATGAAATAGCTTTTCCCGCGACTTCTTAGGTGCTTCTTAGGTGGTAAAACAACTTTATTCAAACTTTATTCCTTACATTGTTTTAGGTCAGGCGTTAATTTTTATTAAGTATATTTATTTTTAGATGATCCCACGGCAGTAGTACTTTTTTTCTGGATAAAAGGTCTTTTTCTGTATCGCTTAGAATGTGTTATTTTAGTAAGGGGGCGTCCTATTTGGCCACGATTGTAGATCGTGGAATAATGATTTCGTTTTACGCATACAATGACTACTTACTCAACACAAAATGGCGGCGGGCCGTGAAGAGCAAGCCGAGTGAGGGCGCATACTATATATTTTTAGAACTTGTCGACAATGTAAATTGTAAACAAGGACACCGCCATATAGCTAGTTAATTATTAGTTATAATTATATATATTAGTTATATTAGGTGAAGAGATACTTAGGTACCTAATAGTTTAAAAAAAAGTTTCACATGGCAATTGAAGTCAAGAAAATTGAAATTTGGAAATTTCAAATTTCAGGCTCTGCGCGGAGCCGGAGGCTCCGTTCAGAGTTTATTTCAAAGTTTATTCAGAGTTCCTAGTTTTATTTCAAAATTTATACCCTAAAAATATAATTTCGAGATTGAATTCACGAAAGACTGAACACCAACATATAAGAACTTTAGTAACAATATCAGCATTAATATTTATATAATGCTAATAAAATGATTCTCTACCGTTTGATACGTTGTATCGTGTTCGAGTTGTTTGCTAGGAAGATGCTTCGAAACGAGGGAGTGACTGAATATAGTGAAAAATACAGCTTTAGTGAAACGCCTCCGGCGAGGCATATGGAATTTCACGGTATTTTACGAAATTCGCAGAAACATGGGTCTTGTATAGAATAGTGATATTACGCCCGGGAGACGTGTTTCAAAATCACTCTGTAGGAAAATGATAACATGTAATTTATGTTTTGCCACAGCAGACGGTTTTGTGCGACAAGTTTCACAAAAGCATTTTTTCATAGTAGCGAATTTTCACATCGCGTTCTTTCATGATCGCAAATTTAATTATTCGTCTTTTTTCATGTAGCGATTTTTCATGAAGCGTTTACTAATTTAAAAAAGTTTTAATAAATAAGTTATAAACAGATAAATAAAAAAAATAAGGTAATATAACCAGAATTACTATTAAAAAAATACACTACGTTTACGTTACACATATTAGCTTTAATTAATAAGAGATATAATATTTGTAATCAAAATAAGAGCAGAACTTAGTTTTAAAATTATATAAACGGTTTAATAATAAAATATTTATTAATGTTTTTATTAAAATTTCAAAAAATAAAATTCACAATATAAAAACTATTATTATTCAATCATTATTATCAATATTACCTACTATAATTATTCGCACTAATATATCTAAGCTTTCTCTATAGCAATAAAACGCTATTGAAACGTTTAATGAAATTGCATTTAATTACTTTGTGAATCGACATTGATTTCTTTCTGAAAGTGCTTCTATGAATAACACATATTCAAAAATGAAATGCGATAGTCTAGTGGCGAAAGCACTTTACTCGTACCAAAGAAGCGTCAAGAAACAATACCTACAAATTCAAAAAGTTTTCCTTATGTTACGTGTTCAGGAATTTAGTCTGTTTCATCGATTGGCAGGTGTTGGGACGTGACGAATGTTTGCCTCGTGACATGACTAGGATTTCTCCCTTTATCATTTAACTTAAGAATATTGTCAAAGAGGCATTATAATGTATCAGGTACCTTACAAAATGGATTCTTAAACTGTTTTCAGTTGTACTAAAACTTTCGTTCGAACATTAAAAAACAAGTTATCGTATAGATGAATAAATTTTTTTTATGACTCCCATGCTAGATTTAGGCAACTCTGTGCCCTTACATAAGACCATCGTGAAAGAAGAGATAACAGCATATGTGCTGTTGTGACAGTAAGTGGACAGTTTGCCTCTTTGACGACCTTATTATAAAAAACATACAACAGCCTAACAATGTAGTTATAATCAAATCAATGCGAACTAAAAATAAAGTATTTATTTTTTATTTGGGCTTTATCATGAAGTGAATATTGTTTTTCGTAACCAATTTGATAGTCGATTTTAACTTAATGGTTAACAAATTTCAAATAGTAAATGAGTTAAAAAACCAAAAACGACATTTTTTTTCCTGTTTTCACTTTTAACATTTTTTGCTCCCTGCAACGCGATCGAGGTCAACTAAGACAACTTACTATTGGACAAAACGCTAATTACGCTTTCACTACTGCATAAATCATTAGATGTCCATAGATAATGTGACGTGTGATTGTTTTTAACACGTTTGTTCAAGGATTTAAAAAAATATTTATTTATTCTCATTTAAGTAGACTTTTTTATTTGTGCCAGATTATTGCTAAAGATCTGATACGTGATGCAAATAGAATATACGTACGTCATCTTCAAGCTAGGTGTGTTGGCTGTGCAAAAACTATTGTAAGTTTTATCACGTGCAACGAAAAAATCATATGAAAATATGTTATTAAAATAATATATATTTTTTATTTCGTTCATCTATTATCAGTTTTGTTTTTTTTTTTTAATATAAAGGTCGTCAGACAGATTGAAGAACCACAAGCTTGTGTCGTCCATAACACAAGCAATGCCACAGCTGCATTTTAAGTTATTCCTAAAATATTCCACAGCGTATTCTAGTTAATGAACTGTTAAACTCAGTCAATACAAAATCTTTTTTGTCATGTCGCTTACAAAAAAAAAGGTTATTTCTTAACTATTCTTTTAAAATTTGGGACAGTGATGAGGAAACTTTCTAGATGTCTAAGTCTATTCAAACTTTCAGATTTGTCTACGAAAGCGAGCTGTGCAAACTCATCGTCAAACGTTTCATATTTAACTTACCAGACACCTTTAGTAGGTATATATGAACTCCATCTCCATATGAGTTAAGTACTTTATAAAAACGTATACATATATTTTGCTAAAAAACACGAACTTCAGGTCAAGGAATTAAAAAAGCTAGACAGCAAGATAAAAGTGTAAAAAAAGACAGCTCTCAACCGACAAACTGCGTTGTTGATTCGCTGCATGATTATCCACTTTGCACGGACCTCCCCACTGGTTTCTGGTTTCTCGTTAACGAGCTTTTTATTTGATGTCGGATCAGACAGATGCCGTCTTTCTTAATGATCGTTCGATTTCCTATTACCCACCAAACAAATGTTTTCCTCCGAGAAAAATGTATATTTCGAAAACACTCCTTCAAATTATTGTAAGAAAAGTTTTTTGTTGGCAACGTTTTTTTAATAGTTTATTTATCAATATAAACTGTTACAAATTATTATTAATTATTTAACTTATAAATAAATTAAATTAATCTATCACCGGTGCGAAAAATTGTTTTTACGCGGACCACACCGGAACAAAATGCGATTTTTTTTTAGTTTGTTACGCTTTGGCGCCTAAACTACACTCAAACTGTCAGAGATACATTTTTTTGTACTTACCTTGTAATTTACAATTTTTTGACATGGAGTACCTTTCAACCAAATAAAATTACCTACTATTCCCGAGGATTCATCAAAAATAAAAAATAAAAATTCACCTGACAAAAATATGTGTTTAATAATACCATCGATATTTAGCATATCTAACAATGTAGGTATACAAATGGAATATTTTTAAAGCAAAGAGCTATCTGTTGACGCAGCTGATGCAAATTTTTACATTTGCCCTAGTTATTACAGTGTGAAAGAAAGAAAGAAAGAAAGAATAAAGTAGTTTTTGTATTTCTGGTTAAAGATCAACATCTGTACTCAAACAAGGGACAAGAAAGACACAAAACTTTTCTGCGCCCGGTGTTTAATTTCGCAGAAACGAAACTCTGTGGAGCTTTTTTCGTTCCGAACTTACTTAATAAGTAAGTTCGCGATGGCGTTATAAGTTATATACAAATTGTATGTACAAAATAATTAAAAATAGTCTGTCCAGGTTTTTTTTTAGCAAACCCATTTTTAATATATTTTCTAATATACTAAATTCATGATAAAATATGTTTCATTCTATTATCAGCTCGGTGAAGGTCGATGTAGATTCGGATCTTCTACTATTATAATTGTCTACTTTGGTATTCACTAAGCACCTGTCAAAATTTCTATGACGTTTTTACCGTGGTTATACATGTCGATGAAGTTATTGGCGCGTTATTACGTGGTTTTTACTTTTGACAAAATATTATTTCCAGTTTAATGTCAACATTGGAGTCGATAGGTTATAGAGAATAGGGCAGCTGTATAAACAGACTCAATAGATAAGATATGTTACAGACAGTCATACAGAGTGACTTGTTCCGCCGAGTTCCCCGCAAAGGGAACACGGATTCCTCCATTGGAAGTATACCACGGGGTGAACGAGTCACAGCCGTCGCAGGAACCTGTCCGCGAAATAATAACGCTGAAGGAATGCCGCTCCATCAACATAACCACCGCGCACCGTCCGGTACAACTAACCGGCACTAGTTAACTTTTTTATTAACACTATATGTCCCTCTTTGCTTTTTCTAATTAGATTTATTATTATGTTCAAAGTCGAATTTTGTCTGACGCTTGTTTTGACGATTCTTGTATCGTTTCGCAAAAGTGTATGCTACTAATCTTAATTTTTGGAGTTCGATTTTCATATGCCCGGGTTATGAAAATTTATGAAAGTAAAATCAAATGTCACATATCACACGTTACGCGTTAAAGGCTACAATATGCTTCAATACATATTAATATAATATAATATAATACAAATAATATATTATATTAATATGTTTTAATTATATTTATGAAATTATTTATTTATAGTTCGTAACTTAAACCTTTTTAACCTTTGCATATAAAACAGGCAAAATCTTTTAGAGAATTTAGATCCAAGCTGTTGAAACATTTTGTGTTAAATCTTTATAAATGTTTTGACGTGTGTTTGATAAAAAAATCAGTAACAATATTGTTTACTTTGAGTGACTTTGGTCTGCCTGTTCTTAATTAAGTCTTTTGTTATATATCTCATGTAAGTAGCTTTAAGCTTTAATGAGAATAAAGAAATATAAACCATCGTAAACTCCAGTCGTGCGTCGGAGCTGTATGTTTTGTACGCGAGCTTTTTTTTATATTTTTATATCTAAATGATCCCATCAACCATAAGAGGAGTACATCCGCAAGGTCTCGCTAACTGGTCACACCCGTTTCCGTGCGTTCCACTTCCACAGCCTGCGTAATCGATTCGCGAATAGACCGCTTTTTTTACAAGGAAAGCATTAGTCACATTATGCTGATTACTTTAAAGACTGGTTAGCGTGTAGTTAGTTGAGAATTCGATCGCGGCTCTCTATACTAAAATTAGGAGCAAATAGAAATAAGTACTTAAATTTTTAAGGAAATTCTTAATTTTCAATTTCAAAATCCGTTGGGTGGCTTCGAAGAAGTTAGCGGAGAAACAGACAGACGCAGACCAGCGACTTTAATTTATAAAATCAATATCAATTATATATTTATATATTAATATAAATTTATAATAAATAATATGTTTTTAATGAAAGAACTGGTTATATTGTGAGTCAACCGTAACAGATATATACCATAGCCATCGCCGTCTCTATCTTAGAAGTTTAATGAGTAGTCTTACTAGGTTTTACTATTTTATTTTATTTTTATTTCTATGAACAAACAGTGTATAAATTACATATTTTGCTAATAAAGTTTTGTGACGTTCTTTAATCGTATTGGTTAAGATCTTTATGCCGGTTCAACCGGTTTCAGGGTCTATGTTTGTATCAAGAAATTTGTGCGATAACTTCTCTCATCAATTATCTCATATTTCGAATAGAGACATGCTAGTTTAACTTTTTTTTAATGTATTGGAACAATGTCTGGTGTGTAATAATTAAACTTATTTTAACCAGACCACAGATGTTACGACACCTCTGAAACGTCGCGTTAAATCTTCTAATATATAAAATTCTCGTGTCGCGGTGTTTGTTGCCAAACTCCTCCGAAACGGCTGGACCGATTTTGATGAAATTTTGTGTGCTTATCAGGTAAGTCTGAGAATCGACCAACATCTATTTTCCATACCCCTAAATGTTAAGAGTGATCCATCTCAAAATTTTTATTAGGTCAGCTAGTAACATAATATAAAATATTTACTTCTACTAGCTTTTGCCTGCGACTTCATCATATGCTTCTACATATACTCTTATAGTTAGTAGCAGCCTGTCTGGACGCAGTAACCTCTTACAGAAGACAAACATTTTTCATTTAGTTTTTATTTTAAGGGTAATTTTTTATAAAAATGTTATAAATGAGTGAGCCACATAAATTTAAATAATATTAATTTATTAAACAACAAAAGTGTAGTAGGTATTTAGAATACTTTCGTTTTACCTTTAAGTGTGGCATGATAGTGAAATCTTCATGCCTTCTTGGGCGTTAATGTGTTCGCTGAATAATAAGATGTGATATCATCACTTTCCTAACATACATAACAAAATACACACGCACAAATATTTTTAACTACAAACAACTGTTATTTTCATATTAAAGAGCCGCAGATAGGCCGATAGTCTTCTTTATTACCGTCTCCTATACAAATACCGAAGGAAATTCAAGTACCCTGCCACCTTGATAGGATAGAAGACATGGGATAAACTAGGGACATGAGTATAAGCTAGCATTCAAGTTAGACTTCTGTCCAGACGAGCTTCACGATTAAAATGAAAGTTTAAAACTTACTGTACGTTTTAGTTTATTCAACAATCTAGATTAAAACTAATGTATTGAAGAATTGACAAGTCATTTTGGTCGAGTGGTTAAGGTGCTTGCTTTAACGCTCTGTCTCAGAGGTCCCGGGATCGATTCCCGACGGGGCCAATTTTGAAAAAGATTTTTTCCTAGTTGGCTCTGGTCTGGCAAGTAGTGGCATTGCATTTAGCAAACATTTTGGCAGCCCGTCTGGCGGCAGTAACCACCCCCCTTACAAAAGACCACCATGAAATAACAGCATGTGTAAGTAGGTACTATTGTGTTTCTCTTCCTTAACCCTACTGAGGTCGGCACAGCAAATGTGTTGTTGCTTGTGTTATAAATAGTGTTACCACTTACCATCAAGTGCACTGTCAGCCTGTCTGACGACTTAACATTGAAAATATATGTAATTTTCCATGTCTATCTATAGCAATCCACAGCAATGGACGTATAGCAACCGATGATTATATGTATCTCGGATGTAACCACAAAAATCTTTGTGGGAACTACCTGTGACCACATTCTTTTAGAATACATAACTGTAATAAAATTATGTCACATTAGCTTAAATGGAATTTTACAGTAGGAGACAAAAAACGGCAAAGTGACCTCTATCTCCATTAGTAGCGAACGAGACGAGCATGGCATTATAGCGATGTGTTTTATTTTTTCACTTTTGTTAAGAAAACTCGTTGTACAGCCAAAATAATGAAGTGACGAATGACGACGAATCGGCAAAATTAGACAAAAATAATGCGTCGTTTTATCTATACTAATATCTTTATATATATAAATTTCGTGTCACGTTGTTTGTCCGCGATGAACTCCTAAACGACTGAACCGATTTTGATCAAATTTCATAACTATTTGTAATTTGGTCCAACTTAAAAGATAGGATAGTTTATTGCACCCCGCGCGAAGCCGGGAGCGGATAGCTAGTAATATTATAAAAAAGGAGGAAAGATTTGATTGTTTGTTTGTTTGCATTGAATAGGCTCCGAAACTACTGTACCGATTTGAAAAATTCTTTCACTGTTGGGAAGCTATATTATCAGCGAGTAACATAAGCTGTATTTTATAGCTACGCGGGCGAAGCCGCGTGCAACAGCTAGTAATGAATAAACCTAATAACTAATGAACCGGTTTAAAAAAAAATGCATTGCAACAAATTGCTGTCGACTTCTATATTATCGTTGTTAACAACATACAGATGATATAAATTCCAATAAATGTCTAAAATATATATATCTTAGACATTATATAATATATATTATAATATATGCCTACAAATGTATCCATTATTATTATTTTTAACACTTTTAAATTCTAAATTAATTATGATAAAGATACTTTTTTTAATTTTAATATAAAATAACTGCCAAGAACATGTCAAATTATATGAGTTTCACATACATATAAGTATAATATATTTATATCGAATAGGATGCATTATCTAAGCATACTATTTGAAAGTTAATGCATTTAGTCTTATTTACAAACTTACATTTTGCTGATAACTTACCCCATACCCAACAGTGTGGGCATTATTACGAACAGAACACTCTTTCATTATGAGACAGGCGTAGCTGTTACTGTTACACAGGACATTGACCTAATTAATTTATATATAATTTAAACTTTACCAAATTTTATTATTAATTAATTTGTTCTTAGTGTTTAATCTTTATTTATTTATGATTCTATTGACTGGTATTTGTGTTTTGTTGTGTAGTCGTCTTGAATTATGGTATTGAGATGTCTGAAATAATATAAATAAATAATTATTTTATGACGTTGTTTTACTTTAAACTACAGTATTTTTTATATAGTACACAACTAAATATAATATTTGTGTAATATACTTGGTATCTTAACTTTAAGAAAGTTTTCTTATTACCGTTATATTTCGTTGTGGACTGTGGGTTATGTGAGCTACAGTGTAAGAATATAAATTATGGTGGAAACCGTAAAATGGTTCCCACAAAATCGACGTGCTATACCCACTTTAACGTTGGGTATGAGTATGTGGAATGCAAAAAGCAACAAAACACAAGATGAACCTCGAAACCTCAATACGTGAAGCAACTTGATTATTTTATTTTATATAAATTGTCCCCGAAGCCCCGAAATTCGTCCGTGAACTTTCTTTTTTTTTGTTTTGTTTTTTCTCTCGGTACGGTACAGTTTCATTGTACTAGGCAACTGCGATTAGCTATTATACGTTATTATTTTAGCCTTTTTGTGTCAAAGGTCATCAGAGAGGCACACTTGATAGTACCTAAGTGGCTACTGTCGCCTATACTGTAACACAAGCAACGCCAATGCTGCAACAAGTAATTATAGTAGGATAAAGAAAGTATTCTCTGTTTCTTCGCTTACTTCTAAACCACCCGAAGAATTTTGATACAGTTTTCACTTATGGAAAGAGCGAACAAAGTAGGTTTGTGATATCCTTTGCAGACAAAAATGCATCCACTAGTATATACAAATAATATAAGCTAGAATGTTTTAATGAGCTATAAAAAGCCAATATACAAGAAAGTTAACTGTATAAAATCTAATGAAAATCATTAAATATTTTATGCGTCAATGCATGACACTTAAACTATTAATATAAGTTTAAAAGAGCAGTAAAGCAAAATTTATGTACAAAACTCATATAATTATTATTTAAATGATAAAGCTGCTTGAAAGTGATGACTACTTGTATAGATAAAATTGATGTCAAAAGAGTAATGAGGTTTCTTGCTAGTTCTTCCTCCCAGAATATGCATTCCAAACTGGACATTAATTTAAAAGAATTTACTTTTTACGTTAAGGTCATCAGACAAGTTGACGTTCCATTAAGGATTTGTATATAGTATTAGGAAAAGATAGAAAAATAGGCTTTTGCATTCCTTACTCACACTTCAAAACACAAGAGCACACTGGCTGTTATTTCACAGTAGTATTATGTAAGTGGGTGGTTACTGCCGCCAGACGGGCTGCCGAAATGACTGCGAAACGCATCAGTGTGTGCAGTGCCACTACTTTCCACCCAAACCAGACCCAACTTTGAAAAGTTCAATTTTAAACTACATATTACATTTGTTTATTTTTACAAACCTTTCTCCAATGTGTAGGGGTGTTACAATAATTTTATTCTAACCATTATATGGTTAAAGTGTGAAATTATCGTTAAGTTTTTCATTAATCTTTTACCTATAGACAATATGTTTAATATAGCATTAAGTTTCATCGCATTTAACATAATCTAAAGAATCTCATTAATTTTACAGTTAGTATTAGTAACTTTGTATGGTCTAGAGTTCTAGACGAGTCGATATAAGGAAGCCGACTTTGATTAATAGTAAGACAAACTGTAATTTTTTAAGTTCAAGTCATTCTTTTTAGAGTAATAGGTACCCTTACTCATTCCTTCACAAAACCATAACAATTGACTGATGTACATATATTGTACTGGTTTCTTTTACAGAAGAGGTTTCCAGTAAGAGCTTTCAACGCACATGTTAACCTTATTTAAAATAAGGCAAAAATAGGCAATAAATATTTATAAATTATATATAAAATTTAACTTACAGATGTTCAATACAACGAGATGTGCTCAGGTATTTTTTAATTGAAATAAAGTTAATTGACTCCGGTGTTAAACAAATTTGTCCTGTGACTGTTTTCAGAAGTATATTGTGAAGCAGGTAGCGTGCTAAGTGCAACGCTTAATTAACACTTTGTTACTTTACGAGCTGTTAAACCTTTAAGTTATTGAGAGTTGTAACGTACGGGTGTGTCTGGCAAACATGGTATGAAGTCTCTAGGTAAGAAGTAAGATTATAAATTCATTTTATTATATGTTTTAATAGTCTATTTTATTTTGTCGATAAGTAGATAAATCTATAATAATATTATAAAGAGAAAAGATTTTCATAGTGAATAAACTCAAAAACTAATGGACCGACTCATATAGAAATCTAAATTACAGGGCGAGTAATGTAGGCTATATATTATATTTTATAAAGATATGCGGACGAAGTCGTATGTAACAGCTAGTTTTACAATAAAATCTTTTACAAGTATTATAAATCTACCATAGGTTCGAAAAGCTACGACAAACCTCCATTTATTAATTTTTTTATATAAGGTTGTCAACAACCTGACGGTCCACGAGGCGTCCATAAAAAGAAACTTATTTTATTAATGCCTTGTGTGATATATACAAATTTTGCAGAAGCTTTTGTGTTGACAGGACAACTCGCGTTGCAACAATTTATTTAAAATTGAATCAAAGCCTTCGCTAAAGTTTCCCATCTAAACTTCTTAACTAATCGTGTTCATAGTAAGACTTAGCGGACATTTACTTAACTAGTTCATCTAAGTAGGTCCTAACTATCATCGCATTTGGTATAAACCCAACTGTAGGACACGACCGCTAAATTTGTGGCTCATTGTTTCAATAATTCTTTTATATGCAAATTGACAATTTACAATTTAAAATTGATTAAGAGTGATGAAAATTTTAATTTAAAATAATATATGCAAATATATAATATACAACACCCTCACTATATATTATATTGTAGAATGTAGATAAAAAGAATACATATATAGATCCTTCATTTTTCTTCTCTGTTTTTGGTATTAGAAATAATTCGAAATTAAAAATTATATAAAAAGAGAGGTTATAATTAGGCTTTAGGTTTAATGATATAATTTATTTACATATTTGTATAAAAGATGCTGATAATTAAAAATACCTTTTTTTTCATTTCAGTCAGGATTTAAACGTAAGTGCATTCAGTATCTTAACAAGTTAGGTATTTCCATAAAAAAAATCATTTCCCAGTTGTCAGCAAAAATGGTATAAATTATAAATTTAGATTAGTAATTAAAATTTATTTACGAAGGCTAGTTACTACGAAAAAGACTAAAGAAATGACTAAACCTTCCACCATAATTAAGTATTAAGTATATCACATAACTTTACATTATACTCGTAGGTACTGTAATTAAATGCAATTAATGTTAATTAATTTTGAATTAATTAAGTATAGTAAAATAAATCATATAAAAAAATTCATTTTTTTTAACACCGAAATTATATTTCACATAGGTACACACCTACCAACCTCTTTTTGAATAGTTATTTCTTGATTGTCCTAACTTTTTATCAAATTTCTATTTTGGCCTTATTATGCTAAACCCTCTGTCACGAAATTTAGAGATTAGTGAAATAAAACTAAATCTATAATTGATATCATTAAATAAATAATCATTTTTAAAGAGCCTTTTATAGTATAAGTATATCAACAAATTAAAGTACTGATTCCTACCGTATGGAAAGAATCCTCTTTGAGTCTCCTTGTCAGTCTTATTGTTATTGTTCCTATTATCGGACACATGATTGTATCGCACATCACCCAAGTCCACAATTTTTCTTTTCATTTTACTATTTACACTTTTCATCTTAACTCCACCGGTCACGGACAACACTAAAAAAATTACCACTAAAATTTTGAAATTCGGATTTCTACGCATTTTACACGTTTCATAATTGCCGAATTATTTTTATCTTCGAAATAATTTTTTTAAACACAATTTAACATATATTAAAAAAATATATAACTTTTAATTCTAGAAAATAAAATGAGATGAGTATATTATGCTTAAATTGGCGCGTATTTTTCTCATCAGCCATTTTACAATTGCGCGCGCGCAGCGTCTTCGGCGCAGTGGTCAAACAGACTGTTCATTTTGCGCGCGCCGTTGTGAACCTTTCGAAATGACTTTTTTTTTATTATAGACGGCCAAAATAAAAGCAAAGAAAGTGTTATAATTCAGAATTGATAACATTGACCGAGTACGCTTTTTAGGTTTGTTGTTTTTATGTAACCACTACCTTACTTACATAGATTAAGTATACGCAGTTGGTGTCAGACTTTCTCTGAATGGCTTGACTTGACCGTTTAATGTACAGGATGTTAGGAAGCTGCAAGTGGTACAGACTTAATTGACGTTGTCCATTTAAGTTAGTCATAGGTGTATCTATGTCTAACTTTATAAATGCAAAAGTAGCTAGGTAATATCTTTTGCGTTCTCACAGGTAAACCACTCAATCATTTTTGATGCAATTTTTTATAGAGGTAGCTGTAATAAATGAAAATGACTTATTTAACACTAGGAAACAAGTACTAAGTATTTTTACGGTTAGAGCGAGTTTATGTTAGCCGATCAGCTTATTCAGATTAAGTGAGTAGGTATAACATATTCATGTCTATATAACTATATAAAAAAATCAATGTAAGTACGTTTGTCCTCTATGGCCTCCTAAACCGTTCAACCGATTTTGATTATGTTTTCACTTAAGTATCGAAAGAGAAACGGGGAAGGTTTGTATAATATAAAAATTGCACTCCGAGCGAAGTCGGAAGCGGGTCACTAGTTACTTGTATAAAACATCTTATAGTGACTTGTGGCCTTAAAAGAAAATTTAAAAATACTATTAAAAACTTTTTAGTCTTTTCTTAGCTGTGAAACTGGCAGTTTCTTTTTTTTTATCCATGGTTATTATTTGGTATTATGGTGCTGCGTGCTTTACAGAATACCTAAAATCTAAAGTAAAACCTAAAAACCTAACAAAGTAACAGTGCCTAAAATCGAAAACTTTAAAACACATACCTACTTACTTTCTGTTTATAAAATTAATGTTTTACTAGCGGCCCCCCTCCGGTTTGCGTGGATGCATTTTTTCGGAAAATTTCTGAAAATTCTGAAATTGATCGCTCTTTCCATTCCAGTGAAAACCGTATCAAAATCCGTTGAGTCGTTTATGAGAAGTTAGCGGAGAAACATACGGACGCAGATTTTTTAACGCAATACTTAATGAAAGAAATAATATAGTTACAGTGAGTCAACCGTAACAGATAAAGATATAGATAAATATTTTGGATTTCTCTAGCTACTTAGTACATCATTTTTGGTTTGGCCTACTTATAAGCCTTGTAAATTTATTTTTCGGCGACTTGGATCACTAATATTATAAATGCGAAACTTTGTGAGGATGGATAGACGAACTTATTGGGTGAATGTTTGTTACTCAATCACGCCAAAATGGCAGAACCGATTTGGATGAAACATGGCACACAGATAGTTCATTAACTGGATTAACATATAGGATACTTGGGAAAACTGTTAGGTTCCTGAAGGATTGTCTAAAAATATAAAATTGTGCACTGCTGTCGCCATCACCGTTGTCAAAGCGATGTTTGACAGGCTTTTATTACTCATATGTTTTAATTTTGTATGTGGACGAAACCGGGGGCATTAGCTAGTCCTCGAATATGAATTTTAAAAAAAAAAAAAAACAAGTTTTCATAATAATAATTTTGTATATGGATTTATTGCTTCGTCTAGTATAAACAATTCGTTGAAACATTTAACTAGAAGTATCTCTTATATACTTTTTTTATTATTGTACATAATAAAAATACATAGTACCAATAACGTCTTCAAATCAACTAAATAAATAAATACAAAATAATTAATAATACTAATACAAAATACAAGGGAAATAATTAAATAACAGCACATAAAATATTTCTCCAAAACAATAAAATTATAATAAAAATTGTATAATAATAATAATAATAAATTTAAATATCGATTATTGTCAATTTTAAAATACAAATTCAGAAGCTTCAACATTATTATTTTTTTACATTTAAAAAATTCATTTATGAAATGTACAATTAATATAAATATACACTAAGTAAAATAAACAATGTTAGCTTTCAACTTATCACTTAAACTTAACTATTTTAATATTCAGATCAAAATTAATCTTAATTAAGCTCGCTTTTTATTTATGTTTTGTGCGGGGTCGTAATTAAGAAAGATAATTAATATTGGTAACTTATTTTATCCATAATGATTAGAAATGTGTGGAGGATATCTTTTTTTTATATTTATCAAATTTTTCAATTACATACATATATATGTAGGATATATATATTTTTTTTTTCTGCACATAAATGAAATAATAATTTATATATATCTACAGGCATAGCATATGATGTATATGTTACAGTAAAACACATTTTTAATTAACTTGTTTATCTTAAAAAAAATATATTTAAAACTTTACGGTTTTTTTTTAAATATCAAATTTTATTGTACGATTATTTTATACTAATAAGTAATTACAAATAAAATCTAAATTTCCACACAATTACAGTACAAATTATGTTTTTAACCGACAAGAGCAATAAAATAAAGTGAATTAATGTGCTTTATTTTAAATTTCTTTTATATCATGTCAGAGTTCTTGTAATGTCACAAAATGTACAGCCTCTTTTTCAATATTAGAAAATTTTTTAATTTAAGTGATTTTTAATCTTTTCAAAGAAAATGATAATTTATACAAAATGATATTATTATATTAATTTTGCTCCTACAGTCCGTTGTCTCATTGTTTTTAGACACTATTGTCAAAAGTGCGTTATTTTTTCATAGAGAAAGTATTGGTCCGTTGATTATATTATTATAATATAATAATATTTTCAAACATAATTATGGCGACTGAGTTTACCTGAATATGTTTTTACTGTAACATACATAAGTTCTATTCAATTTTGATGATGCACGAGTAAACTTAAAATTATGATAATACAAATTACCTAAAAAAAAATCCTCCACTTAAAATACTTGGAAATGTGTTGAAAAAAAAATTACAGCCGATGCAAAGCGGAGTTGAGTACAAAGAAACGGAACATTATTAAAAATCTCTGTACAAACTTAACCACTAGTGATGCGTCGAAAAAAAAAATTATTATTATAAAGCCTCGTCACACTTTGACGTCAATGAGATCGGGAACTTTCAATTTATTTTATAATAATTTGTGCTTTTGAAATAAAAGCTGGACTAACGGAGAATAAAAAACTAGACAATATAGGCATTTCTGGACTAAATTGCTCGTAACCATGATTTGAAAAAATTTGAAAAAAATACTTGTGTCATTCCTAATATTGAGTAAAAAAAACAATATTTTTATTGAAAATTTTACAACTGCATTTTGGCACTAAAGTAAAAATCAATACAAATATCAAACCTCTTCTCAATGGTATACTAAAACATGTATACAAAAAAAAAACACAGAACCAAAGGGACATTGGAAATGGACATTTTTATCTAAGTATTTAAGTGACATCAAATCATTTATTTATTTATTTATTTATTTATTTTTAGATCACAACTATAGCAAACCTTTCTAAAAACCTCTCTAGTAAGACACTCTAATTCTACAGTCTTGCAAGTCTTAGAATTTCTAACAGGTTTATGTTTTTTGAGTCCAACAAACACATTGTGCATATTTTTCAACAATATATAATGGACTCGAAGAAATTTTTTAAATTTAAAAGTAGTAATACTCACAATAATTATTCCTATTCAATCTACAAGGACAGATTATAAGGTTCGCTAGTGATCCCTAAACGTAAAGCTACCATGCATATGTATGTGGTATTTTATATTAATTTTATTTTTAATTATTTTCCGGATTGGGCGAGACAGAATTATAAGTTTTTTTTTTTCTGTATTATATACAAAAAATAATTATATTTTGCAGGCATCGAGTAAAAAAAAACACGGTTTATGTTAGGAATATTTCACCCAAAGTCTAACATTTCTCTACTAATCTTTCATAAACAAAGACAGTTTCTGAAATTACGCAATGGCCGGAAATATGTATAAACATCGCTGTACACTTTCGAAAGCCCGCTAGCACCGCAATATTGGCTAACATTTAGATTTAGACCATATATCTGAACACTTAGGTTTTTTTTTTTTGGACACTTGCTGGATACGAAGCACCAGTGTGAAAGAAATCGCACAAAACCTAATAAGACTTCCACAGGCCCTTGATGGCCTTCAGTTTTGGTGATCTCTTTTTCGCTTCGAACTCCTGTTTGAGGCTGATCATAAACTTGTCCCGCAAACTGAGACGAGGCGGAGACGGTTTCAAAAGAAACTGTTTCAGATCGTTCGTAAAACTCTTCGCCGTATAGTTGGGCTCGTCTTTTCTCGACTCTTCTTTGCTCGATTCCAAAAACGACACAGACTTGTTGGACTGCACTGAGTTTTTTCTGTCGCGCGCTTGACGCGGCGTAGACCTAGATCTAGAGTTGGTCGTCGCCCTGCTCGAAGGCAGACTGTAGCTTTTGGACACCAGAGAGTACTGGTCTTCGTCTACCGAGTCCAGATTATCGCTGGACTGGTTGCAGATCTTGCAGCAGTGGCGACAGTGCTCCCTGTCGCTGTGATACTTCCCGTTGCACAGAACGTAGTTCTCCTTTGCGCTTCTGCCTTCCACTTTGCGCTTCGCCTTACTCTTGTACGTTTTCTCTTTCGCTTCGCTTTTTCTTGAGCGTTTGCGTCTACACTTTGGACAGTTGCGCTTGGCGATTCTGCGCAACTCCTTTAAAAACTCGTAGTCGATCTCGAAGTAGTTCTTCGCCTCCGGCTCGGAGTAGTACTTGGAGTCGTCCTTGTCGGAGGGATTCCCCCTGTCGGCGGCGGGAGAGTCTCTGCCGGGGTCCGAGTAGTACCTGACGTCGCGGTCGGATCGCTTGCGATGGGGGTCGGGGTCGCATCTGGTGCAGAAGGTGACGGATTTGTGGGGTCGGGGCGCGGGGGGCAGGGGTCAGGCCTGCACGGACGGCACCCACAGGATCTTGTTTTGCTCCTCCTCGACGGCCTCCTTGATTTGCGTACACATGTATGCTATGTTCACGCCTGCGGGGATCTCAGCTGGGAAGGGACCAAAGGTAAACATTATTAATTTATTTAGATTAACAATGCGGCTCCCTTATCGAGTTTTTAATTGAATAAATGAATTACCTGATATGTAATTTCTGTATTCGCTCTCGAGCTTCTGCGCCTGATCGAACATCTCCTTGGCCGCCTTGGCGGACACCTTGTCCGTCGGGTACCGAGTGTCCTTCACCTCCTTGATCTGCTTGCACGACTTGAACTTGATGAAGAGCACGATGGGGTATATCTGGTGGCGGTGCAGCTTCTCGATGGTGGGCACGCTGATGTCCAGGATGCAGTGGAGCCCCTTCTCGGACAGGTCCTTGATGGTCTGCAGGGGGATGCAGTCGAGGTGGGCCGAGTCTCGGGCGGGTCTCGGCTCCAGGAGAGTGCCTCTCGCGAGGGCCCTCTCTAGTGCTGAAGCGGCCCCGCCGGTCACCCCCAGGGGGGAGCCTCGCACGCGGGCGAAAACGCCAGGCCAGTCAGACACCAGCTTTCCCGCGACGCACTCCCACAAAGGACCCACCACCACCACCGGACGGTGACTGGTGTCTGCGAAAGCACAAAAGATGTAGGTATCTTCAATTCATTCAATATTCAATTAAGTATATCTTTATATAGTGTAAACGGCTTCCGACAGCCTGTCCCTCTGTATGTATACGCTTAGATCTTGTTAAACTACGTAACGGATTTTAATGCGAAACTCACCAATGAAAATAGCGGTTTATTGATTTATTTAAGTGAATTTATTAGCTCTAAATCACTAAGAGCCTGGTACCCGTGGTAGGTGGTATTGATGAAAGTATGGCCGCTGAAAGTGAGCGAGTACTTACAGTGCAGCTTGTCGACCCTCTGGTAGGAGAGCAGAGGGGCGTCGTCGGCCAGAGTGCCGGAGTCGCTCCAGCAGCCGAGCTCGGTGTTGGAGAAGGAGGCGAGCTCCTTGCTGTCGCGGTGCTTCTTGCGGCGGAAGAAGGAGCGGCGCGCGGTGGTGGTGGCGCGCCGGGCCGCCTCCGCGTCCAGGCTGCCCAGCGACCGCCGCAGCAGCTCCTCCACCTTGAACTTGCTGGGGATGGTGCCCCAGTGGCGCTTCACGCCCTTGCAGTCCAGCTGCCAGGCGCGCCACAGGCCGGGCGCGCCGTTGAACAGCGTGTTGTCCACGAACAGCACCTCGTCCTTGCGGAACCACAGGCTGTACTCGTCCATCGCGTCCATCCCCGCCGAGATCACCTTCGTGCACCGGTCGAACCCCGCGCGGATGAACAGCGCGTCTCCCGGCTTGTCCTTCATCTCGTGGTACTGCTGCAGGTCGTGGCGCACCAGCACGCTCACCTGAACCCATATACTTTGCATAAGTCTAGAGTAAGTCTAGAGGACTGTGGAGATGCAATGAATTGATTGTGACGTACCTTATCGGCGGGCTTAGCGAGTTCCAAGGCGGCCTGTTCGGCAGTCGCGTGCCTCAAGTCCACGCTGTTATACTCCAGGATCTGATCCCCTGTCCTGAGACCTGCCGCGTACGCCGGCGAGTCCATCTGCACGCTGTGCACGTAGATACCGACTGCGTTGCCACCGACTAGGCTTATACCTAGGTCGGAGCAGTTGCGCATCTCTATCAGCAGAAACCTCGGCAGCTCCTTGTTGGCTTGAGACTGTCTCAGAGTGGCCACCTCCGTCGAGGGAGTCTCCATTCTAAGAGACTGCTGCGGCCCGGGGGAGTTTCTTGGAGTCGGAGAGCCCGACAGAGAAACCTCGTCGTCGTGTGAGCTTTCGCCGGAAGACGAGTTACCGGAAGCTTCGTACTCGTCCTTGTATTTTTCGGGACTGTATTGCACCAGCATAGTGATCGAGTTGCCGATTTGTCTCAGAACGTTAGCGGCTAGCGTGTAGGTCGCCGACCGCATATTTATTCCGCAAACTTCCAGAAGTTGGTCGCCGACCTGTAAACCGACTTGACTGGCCAGCGAATTTTCGTTTACGGTTGAAACGAAAACACCTCCGCTACTCGGCGGACAAGAAATCTGTATTCCGAGAGGCTGTTGACTTTTGTCGATGTGAACTCTTCTCAGCTCTCCCGGTAGAGGTGTGTGATTGGTGTTGTTCCATCCCAAACCGCAATATTCCGGCATGGAATTCCGCGTTCCCTTGTGCGTCATCTGTTTTGCGCCGCGACCGGGACTCAACACTTCGACGTGAAACGTAGGCATCGGCGAATTTCTTTCAGAGCTTCGTTCTATCGAGCCCGTGCTGAGTTTTCCGGCAGAATTTTTCGACGTCACGCTGGGATTCGAGGGAATGCGAAACCTTTGATTTTCCTTTTTCCTGGGAAACGTTCCGCCTTCGTAGGTGTGGTGATAGTCGCCTATGGCGCGATTGGTCCTAGGAACGGGCTGTAAGTCGGACATGTTGTGCGTGTGAGAAGTGAACGAGTGCATGTCGTAACTGGTTCCGATGCTTTCGCCCGATTGGCTTTGGGGGATGTTCGTGGGGCTCACAAGGTGAGGGTATCGGCTCGTATGCGGGGCGCTTGCGAACGGGCCTCGATAGTACTGCGATTGTAACCGCGATTGCGACGGCAGAGTTCCTGTCATCCCAAAATTGTTATTGCTATTTAGACTATCCGGCCCGAAGCTGTCACTATCCGACGGATACTTGTTAGCGGACTTCGGTAAGGAAGATTTCTTCGAATAATACTGCTCCATGATGTCCCTTCCGGGGTGATTCTTGATAGAGTGCTCCAACGAACTGGGTGATTTTCTGGTGACGAAATCCAAGGAACTGGGACCCTTGTTAACTATGAAGTCCAACGAGTGGGGACTTTTGGTTCTACTTCGTGTCACCGGTTGATAATCTAAGGAGTCATCGGAAGGGTTCAGAGCCAGGCTTAAACGGTTAGGAGTCATGTCGTGTTCCTGATAATCGCTCATTGACATTTTGTCTTTCTCTAAGGTCCGAATCTTCTCGAAGTTCATGCTGTTAGGCGACGCGAAGGGGTTGTGTATTGAGAGTGGGGCTGGTTTCGGAAAATGCGCTATCGCCGGCGAAGATTCGATAGATTTATAGACGGAATGGCGCGCAGGCGCAGTCGCTTGCGTCAGTGGGGCGTGCCCTAATGGTATGGGGTTTGAATTTCGGTTAGTATTCGACCTTTGAGGTTCCGGTTGTAATTTTGTCGGGGGACTGAGTAAAATTGAAAGAGGTGGTCTCTCTTTCCTGGCCCGCGGTTGAACGATAGTTCCCGTGGGATTCTCTTCTAGAATGAAATTAGCTCTAGCCTTGGGCCAAGTCCCACCGTTCTTGGAATCATTCTGTGACTCCTTATTCTTTCTTCGGGAACGTTTCAATACGCTACTGGTCTCTTTAACTGAAAAATACATAAAAACACACTTTAACTTCACCGCTATGAGTTGTTTTGACCCACTTCCTGTGAGAAATCAATGTATACAAATATTGACTTACTGGTTTTCCCATGATAACTATCGATAACAGAATCCAACTCCGCGATGGCATCAGATTCCGGCACCTGACATATAAAAAAAACACAATTAAAACTCACTATTAAAACACACAATCACTACAAACTATTGTAATATGTATATTATTTTTCCAGTACTTTCCTGATTTTAACCGTAAAAAACCTTATCAATGCCAATCGATTTGTTTCATGCTGATAATTAAAAATATTCGTCAACGATGGCATAATTTTTTAATGTTTAAAAATTTTAATGTTTTTATATTTTCAAAATTCAAACAAATATTTGTGTTACCTTATTCTGTTTGTCTTTGGACTTGGTCCGTCCGGTGACGGCCTCTATTTTCCCCCTTATCATATCCCAGGTGCCTGCGGGCGACGATAACAAATCAATGAAAGTGAAGATACCGCGTGTTGTTCACGCGACATTATAATAAATTATTTATCACCTAATTTTAAATGTTACAGTATGGGAACACATTTCACATTCGAAACACTCGCGAAAAAATTCTAAATAGTAATTCCAAGCTTTACCAGTGACACTATTTTTTACTATTTTATGCACTTATCCTTAATCCAAGTATGATCAGAAGCCCACTTGCAACACCTGTGGCGTTACTTGTATTATAGGCGACGGTCTGTATGCCACCGTCAACCTGTATAACTTTGTCAGTTACACAGGTTGACCTGTTTTTCATGGACATTAACAAACTCATAAATGCAAACGAAGTTTTCCCACTGGCCACTATTTTTTTAGTTTATCGTGTATTTACTGGATTGTATCGTATCGATACGGCCCAAGATCTGCGATAGTAACAATCGACCGCACTTGATCACAATCCGACGCGGACGTGACGACGCGTACTATTTAAAGTACTTTTCAAGATAACGTACGAGATAATACTTTGTTAAGCATATTTCTAAAATATAAATAACTTTTACTAAAAACAGCAAATTGTTTTAGCAAAGCGTTTCGGGATCTATTTAAAAAAAAATGGCTGCTCTTTTTTTTTTGTACTATTAGAGTATGCAAACCCCTCTTTCGCCTGCTGTTAACTCGTGTCGCTAGGTGATAGCAACCATCCACCATCCAGTGAACCCTAAGCAAGGCTTGCTGATGTTTACCATAAATAAACAAGCTTCTAAGTGTTATTATCATGACACATATTTCTTGAGCAATCATGCCAAGTCTTCAGGTTAGATGTCCCCATCTAACGAAATATTTCGGAGTCTCCTGATACAAGTATTTTTATACTTAATAGGAGTGCCACTACAATGTTAACTTGTACCTATATATGTTTCTTCTTTTTCTAAGTGTCTTATCAGGTCTAAGTTCCTCAACCAAGACATCTGTCTTCTGCCAACTCCTCTTCGCTCCTCAATCTTGCCTCCCATGATAAGATGGAGCGTATGGTACTTTTCACCCCTCATGACATGACCCAGATATGCAACTTTACGAACCCTAATAACCCTAATACCTAGGTTTAAGATAATGAAATAAACAATTTGTATTACAATCACCTCTCTCCTGGTGAATTTTCCCCTGGCTGCCGGCAGCGACGTGGTACACATACCGTCTGTCCAGATCGGGCATTCCGTGCTCAATGTGTCCCTGGTGTTACAATTTTCACACATTTACTTGAAATTTACATGACTTGAAATGTAAATGTGTAATTACGATACATTTCAAGTATTTACATTCAAATGTAATTAATACAAATTTGTTAATGTAAATGATTTGAAATATGCTGCTTAATAATTACACTGTAGGAGGGGCTGATCACTTATAATAATGTTTTAACTATATCTCCATCATTGTGATAATGGATACTTAAGGAATCCCTTTATATTACTGAGAAAATTGCTGTTATTGGGGTATAGGTTGATGCATTTTTTTTTTTTTTAAATTTATTATCACTTGTTTTTATTTTGTCTATTGCAATGTATGCATAGAGTACTGTTAAGGGAGAGAATAATATATTTATAGTAAATTAAGTGAACTGAATTGAATCATAAATATAAGTAAACTTTAAAACTGTCAAACCTAGTAATAGACGAAATAAGAATATAGTGCTAAAATTAAATAAATACGTTATTCTCCAAGGATACCCTACATTTGACATTGGATCAGGTAAGCTAAAGGTGAGGGAACCAGGGGAATGAGCTCCGTACCTTGGAGTCGGGCGGCGGTGGCAGCAAGTGAGACCAGGTCTCGTCAGTTTGCGAGCAAATGTTGACCCTGTTGCCGTCGGAATACGACTGATCGTACATTGGCAACCTTCGAACAACGATCGCTAACTCAGTACAATTCAATGCACAGAAAAAGAACCGCCATTGTTATCAATATGTACTTCGTTCGCGCCCCTTTTTCTCAGTGTTAAAACATTTATTCCATCTTTATAGCACGTTTATTTTTTTCAGGTATTTAATTTATATTTTTAATTAATCCGACAACGTGTAGACTTATTCGCATTTATAATATCAGTTAGGATATATGAAGAAATCTTTATAAATCCTCTATTTTTTTTGCTGATTTTCAAGTACATACATAAACACTAAATACTAGAATTTTATTCCGATAGTGAAGTATAGAGATAGAAGGGCAAACGCGAATTTAAAATTACTAGCCTGCATTTTTTTTGTTTATGAATGAATTATTTTTAATAATGCGTAGATAATATGAAAAATGAAATAAATTACCACAAGTTTCATATAATATTACATAAAATAATTTTAAAATAACACATTTTTGTAAAGAAATCAAAGATCACACACCACTTTCTCAGTTTAATATGACAACCGTTTCTGTTATCGATCTAGAGATATCTTCTAAGAAATGTGTCAATGAAGAGATATAGAGATTTCAAAAATTTGTAAATAAAAATTGTTTGTTTCATAATAGCGGTCGCAGTTATTATCAATTTCGAGCATTTTTTTAACATTTCTTTAGATAGAGCTGTAAAACACATACATACATTAAATTGTTCAATGAATAACTTAAATATTGTTCATATATTGAAAATAATAATGTGCTGTTAATAATAATTTCACGATGATCCTTAATAGGATGTATCCAGTTTATCCCAGTGGATGAGAAACGCTGCAGCGTGCTACTGCAAGTTTTTTTGGGATTTTTTTTTTATATAAAAGTTTTTTTTTTTTTGGAAACTAAAATTATGGACATTACTGAACATTCTGCCTTAGGGAGTCGCGGGCTTGATTCCCGACAGGGCCAAAATCGGAAATGAACTTTCCAAAGTTGGCTCCAGTGTGGACCGTGCGTGCAAGTAGTGGATACAGGGGCGCGGACGAAGTCGCGGGCAAAAGCTAGTGTAGAATATATACCTGTGATGGTATCTGTCGCAGCAGTAGAGCGGACGCAGGACGGTAATGGCGACGGCCTCGTAGTGCGACTCTGCCAACAGAGCCAACGCTTCGGACACGCTCTTCAGACCCTCCACGGACCGATTGTTGATCTAACAAATACATTCACTTAAAAAGATACCATCCCCATAAAGGTGACCACCGTGAAATAACACCACTTCGTGTTTTGGCGAATGATCCCAGTACTCCTTTCTCTATCCCTTATTCTTAATAAGTACTATGGTCGGCATAGCGCACTTGCAGCCACTGTGGCGTCGCTTATTGACGACCTCTAAATATTAAGAAAAAATCATTTATGCATGCTCTAGATCAGGGTTCCCCAAACTATTTTGGACAAGTGACCCCTTTTCAACAATGAACTGTTACCTCAGACCCCCATGGTCAAATTACCTACTTTTAAGACCAACCCCCTTATTCATAATGGTCCGCTAACTTAAAGCAGCTATCTATCTTAGTCTATCTTTAGTTTTTTCCTATTGGTACAAAATACCTAGGTACTAAGGTGCCAATTAGAAAACTTTGCACTTGGTTAAGTGAGTGAAGTTGATTTCATTTTCTCGTCAAAATTTAACAAAATAAAAAGACAATCCAATTCAGTAAATATCAAGTTTAATTTATAATTATTACAAATTAATACATAAAGCATCTTAAGTTGGTAGGAAATTATATTTTAAAAACTATTAATTCGCAAAGAGAAAATAAAACATTCAGTGCGATGGATGAACCTGGTGACTATCTACCAATCTAGCTACATCCGGTTCAATATTAGTGAGTTGCAGCCTTAAATCTCCACGTTCGTTGATTTTCAAACGGTTTCTTTGTTTTGTCAAAATGTTTGTTACCACACTGAAGCTTTTTTCAACTAGATATGATGATGGAAAAGCGATAAGGTATTTTTCAGCAATGTTCCACAATGTAGGATACTGTGTTTCAATTTTGCGTTGCAACCAGAACTTCTGATAGCCTTGGTTGAACTTTTGCTTAAGCTCTTCGTCTGTGCTGATGGTAATCAACTCTTCTTGCATTATCACATTGGCTTCTTCTATGGCTGTGGTGTTATACGGATTTATTATCCATTGAGGAATTTGTAAATTTAAAAGATCATCAAACCTCTCCGTAAAATCCTTGTGTAATGCGTCCAAGTGAGTAACATATAATAAAATGTCATCATCTTGAAGCATTTTTGGTAATTTTGACAAATGCGGAAACTGCGAATATTCTTTTCTGCCTAAATTTTGTTTATAAAGAACTAGTTTACCCACGAAGGCCGATATTATTGATTTTGTTTTAATCAAGTTAAGATCATCACCCTGTAGTTGCAAATTAACTTTGTTGAACATTCCAAAGATATCAGTCAAGTAATAAATATCTGTTTTACAATTGTTCAGATTTTCTTTCAAATTCGGATCTTTTTCTTGTAAAAACTCCAACACAGATTCAAAAAGGGCTGAAAATCTTTCTAAGCAAGAGCCTCTTGATAGCCAGCGAACTTCAGTGTGCAGAAGTAACCGAGTAAAGACTTCGTCGTTTTCGTCACATAGTTGAGCAAATAACCGAGAGTTCAAAGAATTGCTTCGAATCTTGTTGATAGCATTTATTACATATTGTAAAGACTTATGCAATCTAGGACTCAGCTTTTTTGCTGCTAAATGCTGCCTGTGAATCACACAGTGAATAACCAGTACATCAGGCAGTTGTCGCTTTAAGTGAGCTATAAAGCCACGATGACGACCAACCATAGACGGTGCACCATCAGTCGCAACAGAAACAATATTCTTCCATGGAATAGCTTTATCAGTAAAAAAATGTTCCACGGCCTGAAAAATCGATTCTCCTCTAGTATCAGTCTCTAAATATGCAGCAAAAATCAGTTCTTGGCACATATTTTCATCTTTGATAAATCGAACATATCCTAACAATAGAGCTTCATTGCCGGGTAATGTAGACTCGTCCAACTGGAGAGAGAATCTGCGGGTCTGTAAGAACTTGCATAAAATGTTTTCCACATCGCGTCCCATCTCATCTATGCGTCTCTGAACGGTGTTGTTGCTCAAAGGTATTCTCTTTAAAATATCATGTGCGGGTTTGTGCAATACATTGTTAAGGACCTCCGCAATGGCTGGTAAGATAAGCTGCTCTCCAATTGTATGGGGTTTCCCCGACTTCGCTATTAGTAAAGATATATTATAGGACGCTCGTAAACCATCATTGTCTCGAATAGATGATGACGCAAACATCGATCCTATGGATGGCCTTTTGTCTAGTTTTTCTTTCAGTGCTTGAAAATATGACAAGGGCTTACTTTTTTTGTTAGCATGTACTCTTGATAAGTGGTCATCCATTTTTGAAGGCTTCATGGCATCGTTACTAAATACTTTTTCACATATGAGACACATCGGGAAGTGTTGATTTGATGGAGATGCAATAAATCCGAACTTCAAGTAGTCCAAACTGTATTGTCTGCATTTTTTTTTCGTGTCCGCCATCATAAAACTTTCAGTAATTCTGCAAACAAAAAAATAAGGAACCTAAATAAAAAACAATAATAAACTGTTAAATTTGCACACTATCTTATTTTTATCACACTCAGTTAATGGATTCTTGTTAAGTATTACTGACTTACTCTTTGATAAACTTTGATACCTATATTGGGAAGTAACTACAGTAGGTAATTAGGTATAGAAACTTCGTATTAGGTAATTAGGTAGAATAAGAACGAAAACCAAAGACTTAAGTGTTAGTAATTTTTACAAATACAATTATACATACCTATTTAAAATATGTTGTATGTTGTGTTTAACACTTTTTCAGTCACTTTACTTCACTTAATTTAGCTTTGTAATAAGTTTGTAATCTCTTGAAATAAATGAGTACTTAGCTATATGAGTTTTTATCGTTCAAGCTCCAACGAATTTCAAAACGCAAATGAACTTTCAACCTAAATGCAAGCTCGTTAAATAGTAAAATATCAGGAACATGTTTGGACTTGATCATGAATTCGTTCGTCTTAATTCGCGTAAAGCCGCTATCACACTATTCAATTTGAACGATTCCAATTTAGGAAATCGGAAGGTGTGATCGCAGTTAGAACAGATTGGATTCAATTAAGAGTTTATCCATTTTCAACTCTATATCTTCGATTTAGAAATCAATTTAGCGTAGTGTGATCACGAGCTCACTACTTAGATTCCTAAATAGGAATCGTTCAAATTGAATAGTGTGATAAGCACTTTATCGTCAAATAGAGAGCAAGTCAAAACGCCGCTGAAAGACGTACGCTCCAACTCAATCTTGCACAAACTTGTCCACATAGACTTGCCGAGTTTTTCATCTTGTACGAACTTGAAACTTTACATTCCTGGAACATTATTTCCTACAAAAATATTAATTATTCTTAGTACACGTAACACAACATAAACAATACAGTAACTACCTACTTACCTATCTTGAAAGTTTTAAATAAGAACTTGTGTTAATATAATAGGGGTCGATTTTTAGACCTCGTCGACCCCCAAAATCACTTTTCGTTTATGTCGACCCCTAGGAAACCGATATCGACCCCAAGGGGTCGATATCGACCACTTTGGGAATCCCTGCTCTAGATCACACCGAATACTCACGCTGACCAGTCGGTCGCCAACGTACAGGTTGTCCTCCTTGGAAGCGACGCTGCCGCACGCTATTTTACTTATGAAAATGCCTGTAACAAAATCGATGCAATTTAATTCTCCACAGCCAGCAACCAAATAGTATTTACTGTGAAAATATAACCCAATAAAATATTAAAACTAAATTCGTAACAAACTAAATTCACGGCTATAACTGAGCCACCCTTTGATCTTTTGCGGAAAACCGACACCACACGGATCTCGCGCTAACTTGTGGGATATCGCTCTATTGTAAGCCCATTGTATTGGCCACAATGTAGGGCTGTCAAATTGGACGTTAACAAGTGCGCGTAGCGGATGAGTTTACCGTGCTGCAGGGAGATGCCCCTGGCGTCGGTGAGGCGCACGGTGGCGCGGCGAGCGCGGGCGCGCTGCAGCCGCAACTCGGCCGCGCCGTGCTGTAGCGCCGCGCGCAGGCCGGCCGCCGCCGCCGCCCCACTCGCCCACGCGCCCAGCCCCACGCCGCCCACGCCGCACACCTCCCTCACCACGTCCAGCACCCTGTTTGTTCGGACTGCTTTAGTAATTCAGTAGTGACAAGAAATCTAATCTAGCCAGCTAATCTAGTCTACCGTCCGCGCTTCACGGTCGAACAAAATGAATTGACTCGACTAAATTTTTTTTTGTTATTCAGACGCGTTTAGTTACTCAATTACTTGCTGCTCGACAAAATTACTAGCCTAGTGGGAGCTAGCCTTTACTATACTAACGGCATTATGATGGCCGTTTTGACACATTACGAGTACAATAGCAACGTTGAGCTTTCTTAAGAGACTCACAACTAGAGAACACGTTTCAGCACCATTTATCATCACTAGCAACACACATTGGTCAAAAACATTTAATTTGAGGCACTGAAGTATTTTTGACGAGAATGTTTCGGAGATTTATGTATGCTAATGCTAGTTAAACTACTAATGTATGCTAATAAGCTAATTGAGATCAATAAAATTACGAAAAAAACTATTCACATACTTAATCTTTCCTTCTGCGACGGAACCCTTTTGCACAGCGGTGACGTAAATGTTGGGGTCATTGGGATAATAGGGTTCCTCTCTGCCACCTGACAGCTCGAACCCGAGCTCCCCGTCCTTGCTGAGTCCACTCAGCTCCACCTCGATTATATCGTACTCGAACTCCTGAACATTACAATACCCTTATTGAGTCATTCTGACTATGGGCACGTGTATTTTTACCACTTAACAGCTTTGCTAACATGCTAGTGGAACATGTGTCCACACAAGGACATAAATGCACTACAGAAATCAACTAGCGTTTTATAAAAAAGTAAAATTGGTCAACAAATTTTAAAAACCCTTTTCAAGCTTGAATATGAAAACTTTTTTTTCCCCACATTTGAAATAATTGTCTGGTCTATTATTGAACAGTTAATCACAAATCTATAATTTGGCTTTCTAAGACTCAAACTTCTTAGTGAATAAATTGGTCGGCAGCTATAAGCACTATCAGCACCTGTGACGTTGCTTGTGTTATAGGCGATGGTAAAAAAACAACTTGTTTAAAAACAACAACAGCATATAGAGCAGTATTGAGTTCATATCACCGTTAATTTAATTGGAAATCAGAGTTAAATAATGGACGCACAGTTATTCGCTTTGAAGACATTAACAATGATATTATTTCAACGTTAGAAGCGTTAGTAGAATACGTACAGTCAGCGATGGATTCTCAGTCCTTATAAGCACACACAATGCACATCACAAACCTACGGTATACCATTATCACCAGGAAATTTCCAATTAAAAGAAAATACGAACAATTTACATACCTTGTTATTTTTGCACATAACAATGAAACTCCATGTAAGTACAGTCGGCTACGAATGCGTATTAGCGGTGCGTCCCAATATAGGGGAATCCCCGTGGATATAAATAAAATTTCATTTTCATACTAGAAATACATCGCTATTTTTATGATTTCTCTTTTGGTGATTTTACTTATTTATCATCTCAGTAGATAAAACATTACTTTATTACACGGACTCCCTTACATTCCATATTTCAAACTTCTTCAATTTCAAAAATTTTGTAAGTTATTTGATTCAAGTCAAATAAACTCTCGGAATCGACGTGTAAACATTGTAAATCATCATTATTTTCATGACTACAATTAATAAGATATCAGCACAGCTGAATGCACATCCGTAGCCGGCCGTGGCCGAGTGGGGGTGGGAGTGGTGGTCAGCAAGCGGACGACAAGCGGTAACGTCACAGGAGTGAGGGGGTGGGGGGGTCGCCGTACCTTCAAGTCGGCCGCGACCGTGGCGGACGCGACGTCCGTTTCGGCCGACAGTACCTGAGCCCTTACATTTTTGCCATCTTTGGCCGACTCGCCCTTGCCCTTGCCGTGGCGACGCGCCTCCGCCAGCTCGCCCACCATCTGGTCGCGCTCCTAACATTCAAAATCAACCATCAGCGAACACTTTTCAAACGTCTTGTCCTTTCGCATCATTTCAACCAAGGACAAAGGCCTCCCCCATAACTTTCCAATGGGACCGGACAGAAGCAGCCTAAACCCACTACCAGTGGTTTGATTCGGCAGCCATAAAGGATCTTAAAAGCGATTGAATGCCCACTGATTGTTATTTTTTTTAACTGAATTTTACAAAATTCTAAATGCAATTTTGTTGTGTTTCGGTAAGGGATGCCAGGGCCCTTATTATTTTATTTTAACGTACAGTAAGTTACTCAGTTGAGTAATTACTTTTTTGATAAAGTTATTATGCGAAACACGTATAGTATATCAAAATTTAAGACGAACGTCTAACAAAAAAAAAATGACATGTCATAGTATACCTTCCTCAGCCTATTGCACAGCGCTTTCACACTCTCTCGTTCTTGGAGAAGTTTGTCTCTCTCTTGAAAAGCCCAGTCTCTTCGTCCCTTTGACACCTGTCAATATTATAATATAGTGCCATAACTAATTGTAAATCTGGAAAATATTCTACAAGGTTAGGTTAAATTTTTTGCATAGTGGCGAACATATGGGCATTGTGACTTGTGGTGTGATCTTCATTTAAGTACATAAATTAATACTAAAGAGTTTATAATACTCTTGCCGATTACTTACTTCGCCTTCGAAAAAATTAAAAAATATCCAACAACCCAAACCTAATTCAATAGCCAAATTTCTGCATCTAACTTAATAAAAATTAGTTTAATTATTTTTGCAAAGAGATGAACAGTTTACCTCTGCCTCCCTGTGAGCGTCGGAGAGTTCTGTCTGCAGGCGGTCCAGCTGCTTGCGAAGCCTCTCCAGCTCTTGGTTGGCTTGCTCCAAGTTGTCCACGCGCTGCTTGTCCACGGCGTCCACCACCATGCCCACCAGACCTACGGGCACCGAACACAATGCAAGCAGACTATCAATCCGTACTTGCTGTGTTTTAGCTTACTTGTCAATCGTTTTTATAAAAACAATTCGACTTTTTTTAACAAATAATATTTAAAATGAAGTTGACAGGCGATCAAAATAATGCATTTTATTGTTATTTTGCGTCAGACAATCTCTATAAATATTTTTTAAACTAAATTTTGACAAATCGAATGCATTACTAGGTAATAAATTATCTGTGTGTCAAATTTCAAACTTGACAAACAAACTTTCGCATTTATTATATTACCAGCTGTTGCACGCGACTTCGTCCGCGTAGCTTTATAAAATATAGCCTATGTTACTCGCTGATAACGTAGCTTTCTATAGGTGACAGAATTTTTATAATCGGTCCAGTAGTTTTTGAATTTGGTCATTACAAACATACCCAAATACAAATCTCTCTTTATAATATTAGTATGTATTAGGATTAGGATAGTACCTTGCAAGTTGTCGAGGGCGGGGTCGTTGGAGTGTGGGCCGTTGAGGAAGCCGTCGTTGCCAACGCCGCTCGCGAGGCCCAAGTGCTGATAGGCGGAGTTGTCTTGGCGGGACTTCCCCAGCGTCGTGTTCTGCGGCGTCTTCAGGTCCGTGCACTCCTTGATGGCTCTGTCGCGGTCCACCAGCGCAGACTCGATCTCGCGTCGGAGGCTCTCCGCCTGAAATCACAATCATTTTTTTGTTTAAAGTGTATCATAGATAACCATAGTCAATCGTGAAACTGGCAGCGCCATCTCTTGTGAGCCATGAGCACTAAGTGAATAAACAAACAAAATAATGTAACAATTACATATTAAATATAATACTGGTGTATTTACAATTATAATAGGCTTGTTAATACATTAGTGCTTGGCTGTAAAGTGACTTAAATTAACAATTAAAAATGACTTATTTATTATTAAAAATTATCACTTTTGAAAAGACTACTTTTCTGACTTACAGCTTCATAGCTGTAAAGGATTTCATATATTTTATTTTACGCGTTTTTGATGTGATTCGTTTAAGAGAGTGGGAGAGAAAGAGAGAGAGAAAGAGAGAGAGTAACCTGCAAGGCAGCCGCGCGCTGTTCGTCGCGCGAGGCCTGCAGCGCCGCCTCGAGGGCCGCCACTCGCTTGAGAGCCGCCTGCAGGTCGTCCGCCAGCTTCTCCATCTCCTTGTGCACCGTGTCCCTGAAACGCACGCTTTGCTTCACTTGCGGGCGAGGCGCTAACTCACTCACTCACTCGCTCGCGCACTCACCTCTCGCTCATAATGAGCGAGTACTCGGCGAGCGCGGCGTTGCGCTCGTCGGTGAGGCGCTTGACGTCGCTGCGCTCGCGCACGCCGCCCTCCCACTGCCGCACCACCGCCGCCACCTGCTGCTTCAGCGCGTTCCGCTCCCTCACCACCGCATTGCGCTCCTGGCAACACCCAAACTTATTCAACCCTTTCTTAGCAGATGCTTAGAAAATAACAATAGTTGTTTGGTGCGGACTCTACCTGCGTAAGTCGGCTGTTCTCCTCCTGCAGGGCGCGGAGCTTCTCGAGGGTGGCGTTGTGGGTCTCGAAGAGGTCCTCGTATCGCTTCTGGAAGCAAGTGGCTTCCTCTTTGACGGCCTCGTACTTGCGCAGAGTGTGCACCAGCGCGTCGGAGTTGCTCTCGCCGTTGCCCGACTGCTGCAGGTGTTGCAGCTCCCGCTCCAGTCTAACGTTCACATAGTGTCACTCATCATACGGATAACATGCTTTTATTAAGCCGCGACCAGACAGACATTCGTCCAAATGACATTGTAATTTTGACAAATATCTGACACTTCTCTGTGTTATCTATCATCTTACTGCTTTAGACTGTGGTCTACAGTTACCGAATTTAATATACAAGGACTGACTTTTTTTTTAACGAAATGTACCCTATTGTAACCTATGTCCTTGACAATGTGCATGCAAAATGTCATGATGGTAAGAGCACTCAAGACAGTCATGGCGGTCACCAACTTTCAAGAAGATAGTTGGAGATAAGATACATATAATTACCGCTGGTTTTCATTCAGCAGCTCGTTGTATTTGCCTCGGAGGCTGCTCGCCTCCTGAGCGGAGACTTCTAGTTGATTCATTGCAGCTCTATGTTGCCCACGGAAGTACTCCAACTCCTACAAATAGAAATATTTATTTGAGTAACGTGCGAGTACAAATAAGATCCCAATTAAACATTCTTCAAACTGCACTTACCTGTCGGAATTGAAACTTCACAGATGAGTGAACTTAGAGCAATTTTTTTATCCATAGTCAATAGCAAATCTCTTGAGAATAAGCATAGCGTAATCAAGCAAGAAGAGAATAAGAGAGAATAGCATTTGTGTAGTAAATAAGGTCTAATATTTGTCTAATATATTGTATTGCTACCTTAAAAAGGCTTCGCTAACACTACGGTGACAGTGGTGAAGGAAAAAGAATCCTAAAAACCCACCTTCATAACATGTTCACAACGTCGCGAGGTCTCTGTATGCTGTCTTCTTAGCTGATTGTAGTCGTGTAGGGCCTTTTCACGTTGTAAACTCTCACTATTGGCGTGCACATCATATTGTCCTATGGTCTCATATGGGCCGCTCATCACGTGAGCTCCATGGGCCTTCACTGAGTAGTTTTGTTTGTCATAATTCCCACTCAGCACTTCATAGTCGATCGGTATGGGGATGGTCGGTAGTTGGGTTGTATTGTGCCTGTCATTGCTCACATAACTGTGTGAAATTGACTCTGAAAGTGAAATTATAAACCATTATGTTCAGTTCCTATGCATATTCATCAGGCATTAGTTTTTCCCCAAAAATTTATAAGAATGTAGGTGATATTTACAGGTCATTATCTAAACTCAAACAGTTCATTATTTTAGAATGTGTAGTACTTAATTCACCAAGAAAAACAATGTATAAACACAACATAAATACAAATATATAATCTATACTAATATTATACAATTTTTTGGTCAATTTCAACATTTTCTCAAGCATTTTAAACATTTTCCCAGGCTATTTCAACAATTTCCCAAGCATTTTCAACATTTTCCTTAGAAATTTGCTTACTAAAATGTTGAATTTGCTTGGGAAATTGTTGAAATAGCCTGGGAAAATGTTGAAAATGCTTGGAAAAATGTTGAAATTGACTGAAAAATTGTATACAAAGGGAGAAGATGAATCCAAAAACTACTGGACTGATTTTAAAAATTCTTTCACCTATATAGAAAGCTACATTATCAGCGAGTGATATAAGCTATAAATTATAAAGTTATGCGGACAAAGTCGCGTGCAACAGCTAGTAAATTATTTAATTTAAGAATTCGTTTTACAATTATTTCATAAATAAGTTATCTGCTAGTCTGTTGCTGCTTGCACAGACAATGTGCAAGATATCCCATGTGAAAAATCAATAAGTTTTCCCCATTGTTTAAACCAGGGATTCCCAAAGTGGTCGATATCGACCCCTTGGGGTCGATATCGGTTTCCTAGGGGTCGACATAAACGAAAAGTGATTTTGGGGGTCGACGAGGTCTAAAAATCGACCCCTATTATATTAACACAAGTTCTTATTTAAAACTTTCAAGATAGGTAAGTAGGTAGTTACTGTATTGTTTATGTTGTGTTACGTGTACTAAGAATAATTAATATTTTTGTAGGAAATAATGTTCCAGGAATGTAAAGTTTCAAGTTCGTACAAGATGAAAAACTCGGCAAGTCTATGTGGACAAGTTTGTGCAAGATTGAGTTGGAGCGTACGTCTTTCAGCGGCGTTTTGACTTGCTCTCTATTTGACGATAAAGTGCTTATCACACTATTCAATTTGAACGATTCCTATTTAGGAATCTAAGTAGTGAGCTCGTGATCACACTACGCTAAATTGATTTCTAAATCGAAGATATAGAGTTGAAAATGGATAAACTCTTAATTGAATCCAATCTGTTCTAACTGCGATCACACCTTCCGATTTCCTAAATTGGAATCGTTCAAATTGAATAGTGTGATAGCGGCTTTACGCGAATTAAGACGAACGAATTCATGATCAAGTCCAAACATGTTCCTGATATTTTACTATTTAACGAGCTTGCATTTAGGTTGAAAGTTCATTTGCGTTTTGAAATTCGTTGGAGCTTGAACGATAAAAACTCATATAGCTAAGTACTCATTTATTTCAAGAGATTACAAACTTATTACAAAGCTAAATTAAGTGAAGTAAAGTGACTGAAAAAGTGTTAAACACAACATACAACATATTTTAAATAGGTATGTATAATTGTATTTGTAAAAATTACTAACACTTAAGTCTTTGGTTTTCGTTCTTATTCTACCTAATTACCTAATACGAAGTTTCTATACCTAATTACCTACTGTAGTTACTTCCCAATATAGGTATCAAAGTTTATCAAAGAGTAAGTCAGTAATACTTAACAAGAATCCATTAACTGAGTGTGATAAAAATAAGATAGTGTGCAAATTTAACAGTTTATTATTGTTTTTTATTTAGGTTCCTTATTTTTTTGTTTGCAGAATTACTGAAAGTTTTATGATGGCGGACACGAAAAAAAAATGCAGACAATACAGTTTGGACTACTTGAAGTTCGGATTTATTGCATCTCCATCAAATCAACACTTCCCGATGTGTCTCATATGTGAAAAAGTATTTAGTAACGATGCCATGAAGCCTTCAAAAATGGATGACCACTTATCAAGAGTACATGCTAACAAAAAAAGTAAGCCCTTGTCATATTTTCAAGCACTGAAAGAAAAACTAGACAAAAGGCCATCCATAGGATCGATGTTTGCATCATCATCTATTCGAGACAATGATGGTTTACGAGCGTCCTATAATATATCTTTACTAATAGCGAAGTCGGGGAAACCCCATACAATTGGAGAGCAGCTTATCTTACCAGCCATTGCGGAGGTCCTTAACAATGTATTGCACAAACCCGCACATGATATTTTAAAGAGAATACCTTTGAGCAACAACACCGTTCAGAGACGCATAGATGAGATGGGACGCGATGTGGAAAACATTTTATGCAAGTTCTTACAGACCCGCAGATTCTCTCTCCAGTTGGACGAGTCTACATTACCCGGCAATGAAGCTCTATTGTTAGGATATGTTCGATTTATCAAAGATGAAAATATGTGCCAAGAACTGATTTTTGCTGCATATTTAGAGACTGATACTAGAGGAGAATCGATTTTTCAGGCCGTGGAACATTTTTTTACTGATAAAGCTATTCCATGGAAGAATATTGTTTCTGTTGCGACTGATGGTGCACCGTCTATGGTTGGTCGTCATCGTGGCTTTATAGCTCACTTAAAGCGACAACTGCCTGATGTACTGGTTATTCACTGTGTGATTCACAGGCAGCATTTAGCAGCAAAAAAGCTGAGTCCTAGATTGCATAAGTCTTTACAATATGTAATAAATGCTATCAACAAGATTTGAAGCAATTCTTTGAACTCTCGGTTATTTGCTCAACTATGTGACGAAAACGACGAAGTCTTTACTCGGTTACTTCTGCACACTGAAGTTCGCTGGCTATCAAGAGGCTCTTGCTTAGAAAGATTTTCAGCCCTTTTTGAATCTGTGTTGGAGTTTTTACAAGAAAAAGATCCGAATTTGAAAGAAAATCTGAACAATTGTAAAACAGATATTTATTACTTGACTGATATCCTTGGAATGTTCAACAAAGTTAATTTGCAACTACAGGGTGATGATCTTAACTTGATTAAAACAAAATCAATAATATCGGCCTTCGTGGGTAAACTAGTTCTTTATAAACAAAATTTAGGCAGAAAAGAATATTCGCAGTTTCCGCATTTGTCAAAATTACCAAAAATGCTTCAAGATGATGACATTTTATTATATGTTACTCACTTGGACGCATTACACAAGGATTTTACGGAGAGGTTTGATGATCTTTTAAATTTACAAATTCCTCAATGGATAATAAATCCGTATAACACCACAGCCATAGAAGAAGCCAATGTGATAATGCAAGAAGAGTTGATTACCATCAGCACAGACGAAGAGCTTAAGCAAAAGTTCAACCAAGGCTATCAGAAGTTCTGGTTGCAACGCAAAATTGAAACACAGTATCCTACATTGTGGAACATTGCTGAAAAATACCTTATCGCTTTTCCATCATCATATCTAGTTGAAAAAAGCTTCAGTGTGGTAACAAACATTTTGACAAAACAAAGAAACCGTTTGAAAATCAACGAACGTGGAGATTTAAGGCTGCAACTCACTAATATTGAACCGGATGTAGCTAGATTGGTAGATAGTCACCAGGTTCATCCATCGCACTGAATGTTTTATTTTCTCTTTGCGAATTAATAGTTTTTAAAATATAATTTCCTACCAACTTAAGATGCTTTATGTATTAATTTGTAATAATTATAAATTAAACTTGATATTTACTGAATTGGATTGTCTTTTTATTTTGTTAAATTTTGACGAGAAAATGAAATCAACTTCACTCACTTAACCAAGTGCAAAGTTTTCTAATTGGCACCTTAGTACCTAGGTATTTTGTACCAATAGGAAAAAACTAAAGATAGACTAAGATAGATAGCTGCTTTAAGTTAGCGGACCATTATGAATAAGGGGGTTGGTCTTAAAAGTAGGTAATTTGACCATGGGGGTCTGAGGTAACAGTTCATTGTTGAAAAGGGGTCACTTGTCCAAAATAGTTTGGGGAACCCTGGTTTAAACTATCTCCATAGGTATCAAGTTTCATAAAAATCTAAATCATTATTTTGAGGACACGTTTGGTCTAATGGCTAGTAACCCTAGCTGTTAACCACACGGTCGCGGGTTCGAATCCCGCTAGGGGCAAATGTTTATGTGTTAACATTTACCTTTGTACCCGAGTCATGGATGTTTGTATTTATAATATGTATATATTTACAAAAAAAAAGTAATCTATGTATTATATCAACTGTCTGGTATCCATAATACAAGTATTAGTTTTAGTAATATTATTATAGATAAATTATTTGAAATAATTTGTGCATGATAAACAAAAAAAATAAATATAAACTGATTGGAAAAAATAATTAAACTAACCATTACTGCCATTACTCTCTAATGATGATGTACCAGATGCCATAATATCTGAAATACAAATAAATATTAAGAGGATATTTAATTTTACCATGTACCAATAATAATATACAATATTTATGTATTAATAGTAAGAATGTTATTCTAAAGTATTGTATTACCTTATATTTCTAAGATGTATTGTCCATTGTCTTCATAATCTCAATAATAACACCTAGAAAAAACAATAAGAAAAATAAGGTAAGTATAGTAAATAATAGCAAGTATTAACAGCACAATAAGGGTGCAAGTTGACACGTTTTCTACGCTCCGACGATTATTGCAAAACCTGACAAACACAACATAGGAAGTAAGATCGCTCGCAGTTCAATTTGTACATAGGTATACTAGTTGTTTCTAAATATGACACGGGTATCGGATAACAGTCAACACAAACATCGCTGCTGGCTATCAATACGAAAATCACTTGACAAATGCCGAAATACCACAAAAACTCTCCTTTCGCTACCGATATAGATTTCACGGCAAAAGAAAGGAATATGTTGATCCCATTCAATTTCCCTATGTAAACAAGTTTGTAATTTACCTATGAACACCTTAATCGACACTGCAGGTCTAATTTCAAACAAAATAATTAAATGCGACCAGAAAATATAGTAATAAGAAGACAACAGGTATTATTCGTCTGTAATTTGCCAACACTTGTATTTTTTTATACCTTTTTATGCAACATAAATGAAGAATGACGGATGACGGATCTCAACGAACGGACAGACCTATTGAATGAGTGTTGCCTGTGGTAAATATTATTTACATATTATTCTGTGTGTTACAGTCCAATGTTGGACATAGAGTAATATTAAAATAAGTTTATAACAAGGTAACGGATCTTCTTTTTTCTTTTTATAAAATTAGAATGAACATACTACGAAATTTATAACCTGATCAGAAGAAAACCCGGATCAGGACGATCCCATCACAGCAAGCGTAAACAAACGCCACGGCGGCGTTTGCTGGTGAGTACACAGTGTTACCACCTTAGCGATTTTCTCACTAGATCTGGTGCTTTTTCAGAGCTCTTGGAGATTTTTTTGCGACATTTGGTGACTTTTTATTTTTTAGCGATTTTTAGCGATTTTTTAGAAGTGGAATCTTGTAACACTTTTTTCACAAAATGAACAACACTTTTTGTTTTTAGTCTTTTATCGGGGAATCCCCAACACTTTCATTCATTACTACGCAACCAATATAAACGTTTTTTCATAAAAGGGAGGGCGCTATACGTACTATATGAGAGTAACGAGTGCCCCATGATGCTCTTTTTTTGGACATAGGAATTAGTTATTATATTATCATGTTATTAGTTATTCGAATACCTACTGTTTGATTCGGGATCGTACGTGCTCTTTGAAACAATTAATTATAGAATAAGTGAAATAATTAATTATATGGTGTTTCGGTTGTATGTCGAACCTAATATTTTGTCGTGAAGTCAAAGAAGTAGTTGAATTCTGTCCTAGAATGGAACTTCCGCCCAAGAAGAAACTTTATACGCAAAAAAGCTAAGTGCTTCAATTACGAATTGCCAAATGATGTCATTTCAGCTATTGGTAAAAACACAAAATATTTATTTAAAGACCAACCACAACCAACAACATCTTCACCATCATTGGTACCTATGTATGATGAAGATGTGATGGAAGATTTTTCTTTTGAAAATTTTGACTTTTAATTGTTTACTGTCGTTACCTAGTATATATACATATTTTTTTCCTGTTTGTGTGTGTATCATGTATATGCAAATAAACGTGCAACCTATCTAATTGTAATACAAAATTTTAACGAAATCTGGTGGTTTTTTTTCTATCCAAATTTTCAAAATCTAGCGACATTTCACACTGGACCTAGTGACAAAATAATTTTCGAGGTGGCAACACTGTGAGTACAACCGACGCACAGCTGCCCCGCCACCGAGTAAGAAGAGGAAAACTACCGCGCTGAGGAGGACTAGTACCTGAAGGCTAGTGTTTCAGATGATAAAAATACCACATAACCACATCATAACCATTGACTTATATATTACTAGCGTAACTTCAAAATCATTGCACATAACCCATGCGCATTTGCAATGCATACGGCAGTTGTCATAAATAATCTTCATCATTTGAAGATTTCTACCCTCTTAAAAAAAGAAATTTCGTTGCTTTGAGGTTGTGAAGTAGGTTTGTAATATAGGAACACCAAACTAGTACGCCAAACCAAATAAAAAAATTAAGAAGTTTCATTGCCATTACATATATGGTACCTACCACCTTGGGTAAAGCCAAGAGTATTTTGGGTATTTTTTATTTCGCTCTTTTCTTATTTTTAACTCCTTTTCTTCCGGTACTTACATGTTAGAAAAGCTTTTTAGATTAATTGCTAGAATAAAATATTATTATATAGGTATATACAAGAAATGACTACACTAATTCTTCTGCTTACATGCTATTCACACTCAATGTCGTAAACTATGTGCGACGTAGGTAACATGATAATATATATGTTGTGCAGTGTAAAGTAACCTTAAGTTAAGTATCTACCTATACCTACCTACTCTATTCTATCTATGTACTATGTAAGTACCTACATTTGGTACCTACTCGACTTGATCGCCGAAGTCGTAATAAATAAATGACACGCAATAGCGCAAAACCAATAAAAACGAACTCTAATATTTTTAACAAGACAGATAAAATTTACAGTATGTAATTCAAATATTTTTGTCCTATATAATGTGTACAAAAGTGCTGATATGATGAAAAATGCAATGTTTTGCTGTCACACTAGAGAGGCATGACTCCCATGCCCTGCGTAGGTACGGAAGGGCGTGCGGTGCAGATTACGTTTACTATGAATGATTTTATCTCTTTCTAAACTATGGTGAATGTGAATGACCGAGTGAAATAGCGTATCAAATTATGGATTGAAGTGTTGTTGATGTATTTTGATATTTTCATAACGTAACATGAATAATATAAAATCATTGTGATTAGTGTTATCATTGTGTCGGAGAATTATTTGAAACGCGCCTTGTAAACACGGCAGGTGCGGATTTTCTGTCGGACATAGTGAATTCTGTAAAGTCGAGAAATTTATCAATAAGCGCCTACCATTTACGCATTTTCCGAAGAATATAGTTAGTATTTTTAGTCGTGGTGCTTGTCGGTGGACAACATAAGCGTATTATTTAGGCAAGTAATCGTGTGACTTTCATAACAGTATTCGTAAACAACTTCAAGGTTATCGGTTGGCATGTGCCCGAGTCGTAAATGGTTGGTTGGGATGCGGGCGCGCTAACATGTCTGCGGGCATGGCAGCCGGAGGCACGGGGGCTGTGGTCCGCCAAGGCCACCTGCGGAAGCTGAAGACTATGAAGAAGAAGTACTTCGTACTGCGCGCCGAGACCGCAGACAGCTCAGCCCGTTTAGAGTATTATGAGTCGGAGAAAAAGTTTAAATCAGGAGCTGCCCCTCGCCGGGCTCTGCCGTTGAAGAGCTGTTATAACATCACGAGGAGATTGGACTTGAAACAGAAGCATGTGATAGCATTGTTTACAAGAGAGGAACAGTTCTGCGTAGTGGCAGAGAATGAACAAGATCTACATGCCTGGCTCAGTGCAATCCTCAAACAGCACCGTGCTGATGATGCCAGCGAGGAGTTACTGCATCCTATTCGTAAGTTTATTTTTTTGTCAATAACTACCACTTTTATTCTATACTTATCGGTATTTTAAACAAGTAACATTTTAATATTACAATCAATTGTAAAATAATAAAAAATAACCCTCAGAGGTTCAGAAGTTACAAATTTTTACTGTTATTGAATCGTGAATTAAACACAAAGTTGCACTAAACTTTTTAAAATAAAGTTTATTTTTATTATTTATTGTCATTAGGTTTTTTTGAAAAGTTAATGTTGTTAGATATGCTGTTGCTTCACTTGATGGTAAGATGGCTACCGTTGCCTATAACACTAGCAACAACACAGGCAGTGGAAGTATGTTGCCGACCATAGTAAGATTAAGGATAAGCGATTAGAAAGGGATAGGATAGATAAGGTGTTGATAACTATAAAAATTTGTAGATGGCAACTTTCCATAAAATAGGAAGCATCCAATTTGTCCTTATTTTCTGTATTTCTCTTTCCAACCAAATACCACCATTACATATAATTTTTATCAGTCATGGGTTTGAATACCTGGTTAATCCAAATAATCTGCCGAACCGACATAGTAAGAATCTAGTCAATATATCTGTCCATTGTTGGAATATTGATACTTGTGTTTTTGCATTTCAGAAGTAAATTCAGAATTTAGTTATATAAATAATTATAATTTATTTTTATTCATTTTTATTCAGATTCACCATCTCATGTTTTTTTAAGATATAGTAAGTTTTTTTTAAGTTAAGTATATAATTATCCTATAATATTTTTCAGCTTTTTTTTTTAAAATTAAACCTCTATCATAAATACATTCAGTTTCTAAGTATTCTAAGAAACTTCAGTTAAGTAACAGACAACACTATTTTAAAAATTACATTAAATTTTTCTTATAGTGTTGTGGGAGTTACTATAATTAACGTAAACTTATAAAACATATTATATACCTTGTTTTGTTCTCACACTAAAATTATTCATTGTACTTAGTGTTATAAATGTTTTTTAATTCGGAGAACTGCATAAGCTGTTTCTCATTATCCTTGTATAGTATCACATCCTGGTAAACAGATAAATAATTATATGTTGACTCACTGATCTTTTCCAATAATCGTTGGCAGTAACTATATGTAAATATTCATCACGTCCTGTGCTTTTCTGCACAAGTGGTTAAGATTACATGGCATATTATTCATTGTGCGTTTTTATTTAAATGAAACTTCTATAGGTAACTAGAAAAAATATATAGTTATTGTCAAGTAGTGTACGAATAGATTAACAAATAATTTGTGGATTTATTTATAATGTTACTCGTATTTTATGATTATGTAATAATAAAAAAATAACAGTAGAAATACCTAGTCTCTAAAATTTCATAACACGAAACAACAGCTAGGAAATGTATTTGTAATTTTTATTTTTATGATTTTATGAAGAATTGTTATTTGTTTTTATTTTTTGCTAACGTGGAAACAAAATCCCCACTTAATGTACGCGATGATCTCAAAAACTATGGAACGGATTTTCATTAAAAATTCGGTGGAACGCGGGCAGTTGTACGCGCGAGGAAGTAGGTATTTCCTCACGCGTACAATTGCCCGCGCTCCACCACCCGCTTTCGTAAAAAAATTGCACCCGTGCAGAGCCAGGAGCGGGTCGCTAGCTTATTATATGTCTGCGTTTACAATATTAGTAGGATATAATATTAGGGATGTAGTTTGAGTTTGAGTAAGATTAGAATCTCACCGTGGAATAGTTACTTCTTGATTCCAGAGCTGATCATGAGTAATAATATTTGATTGAGTACTGATGTAAAACATTTTCATACTCTGTCTTAGTAACGGATTAGTCACAGTGCATGGCGATTTGCCTCGGTTATGTCGATATGCTATAATAGTTTAGTCAGTATGTGAAAGGTCAGTTTCATTTCAACCTTTCGTAGCATGGGAAGGAAAGGTATAGTAAATGCTTACGAAAATTGCAATGTTTTAAGAAGCAAGTGAAGTAGGTATTATACAATTAGTCTCTTCCTATAACACGTGCATATATATCTTTAACTCTGAGTCAGCCCTAACCGACTCATCCTTTTTTTTAATAAAAATAACTAGTATCTTTCTTCTTACATTTAAGTACTTACTTAGGTATTTGTGTAATAATAACTAGTGACTCAACACGGCAGATCTCTCGCTTGTATTGTGAAACACTATAGCTTTAGACGAATCGGGGATTTCCCTGATTCGTTCCCCCCTTAAACTACTCGTTTTAATTTATATTTGTATCGGTCAATCCATTTGGTAATTATGGTGTCATATCATAGACAGGCAGACATCAGATGTCGCACTTGTATGTAACCCTTATTTATGCCTGGGGATTTAAAATTAGACCTGTTTTGAACATATGTGTAATTAACTCCATCTTTTACATGGCGTATTGGGTATGGGTCTTATTTGTCGGAGAAGCCCTATTTTTATTTGGCCGTTAGAATGACATTACACCAACAACAAAATATCGGTAACGCGACATGTTGTATTATGTTATGAGTCATTTAAAATGTTCAGCATACTTCCTGCACAGCGCTGCGGGTTTTATCCTGTTTACCAGATCAGTTGAGTGATGGTTGAATAACCAAAATACTTTTTTTACAATATAAAATCTATTTACCTACATACCTGTTATTAATTTAAGTCGCTATCTCTCATAGTTAAATCACCCAACGGATTTTGATACGGTTTTGAATAATGGAAAGACTGATTTGAGGAAGGTTTTGTGTACACAATTTAAAAAAAAAAACTATTCGAAGTGCGATTTCGGTGGCGTGCCCAAAATTGTGTCGCGTGCCATTGTTTCGCCATCCCAGTTTTTGAGCATAGAAATGATTACTGGAGAAAGATTAAATTGATTTTCGATTTTATTTCAACTATCCATAATACTAGGTATTATGGACTAGTACTAATACTAGTATTATTTGACAATGAAAAATACTCTATGCCGCGCTTAGTGTTATCAATAAAAATATACCTATTTTTCACCTGCGATGATTAAACACTAATAATACTAAACCTTCAGTAATCTTTTTACAACCCTTAAGGTTGTGATTCGGCAGATCTTTTCTTAGCGTATACCTTGAGGGCGAGAGCCAAATGTAGTTTATGCTTCATTGCCACGAATATGACATAACTACAGGAAATTTACCCATTGCCACAAGGTGAAATGTTTCTTCCCCGTTACAACAAATTTAATTTCTAGAACTAGATGATCCGGTGTCTATTTGTTTAAAGAAATTGCGCTAATTTTTTTTTTTAAATATCGCAAATTGATATTCTCATTTTATAGTTGTCAAAAGCTCTCCAAGAAACGATTAAGAATGTTTATAAACATTCTTAATTGTTTAGAGTTTTTGATAAAATATATAAAACTGGTAATAAAATAAAATAGCAATCTTAAAGAGCGTGCAACATGGCCAGCTATGTTTAGATGTTTATTTACATGATCTAATAGTGAGTAACGTTGGCTGGTTGAAAACAAACAACGCGTACTAGGCCATTAGGTCATTGTTATAACACTACCGCTCACTACAAAACACTGTTGCATTTATTTTTAATTATCCTCTTAACCAAAACTGGTTTCATTTCGAAAATAATGCTTATTAAACACATGATGATATGGTATTATATTGAGTTTACTTCTTAAGAATCGATTTACATTAATCAATACTAATAATAAATCTGTAAGGTTCGCGGTCATGGAGTAAGTTACTTTGTTTTCAGAGATATCATGTTTATAGGCTCTATACATGATACTGAAACTAAATTGACGATTTTTAGAATTTTTTTCTGTATGTATGTATGTATGTATGTATGTTTCTCCATAACTCTGAAACGAATTAACTGATTTTCATGAAACTTGGTAGATAAACATTTGGACGTACGGGACACAGGATAGGCTACTTAATATTTTTCAACGCGGACGAAGTCGTGGGCACCAGCTTGTATATGTATAAGCTCGTGGTATGAAAATTTCTGGGAGTAAAATCAAAATTGTTATACGAATGCGTCATGTTATGCGTTATAGTTCGTTCTATTTTTTTGAATATTTTAGAATATCTGTGAAGTTTCAGAGATATTGCGCCATCTACACAATATTATTTAAAAAAAAGAACAATGTTGTTCTTTCGGCGTGATCGAATTGTGAAAATTTAAATTTTATAATCGTTCGTAAGGAGTAAACTCCAGTAGTGTGTCGTAGCTGACACACACATTTTTTTAGCGTTTGCCCGCGACTGCTCGATCCTTTTTCCTGGTTTTAAAACATTTATTCAATCTTTATTGCTCATAATTAGGTTTATTTTTGTCAGGCGTATAGTTATTAAAAAACTATAGAAAATTTGTACATAATTAATACCAACTAGGAAATTGCACGAATTCCGCTCGCTAAGTACCTATCGCAGATTTTTTTTTAAGATTAAGGCCAGGCCCTGTGAAACTAAGGGAACTTTAAATAAATGTGCTGAGTCAACCACATATCTGATCAATGTGGAATTTACATATATATATTTTAAGACCTTTATCTGTAGATTATCAAGTCAGAAACATAATTAGGTGATTTTCATTCGATACATTTTTTGATCGAAATCGGCGCCTTTTCCGGTGAATATTACATTTTTCTACTAAACGGCTTGAGTTATATCGCCAAAAAACTGCTCGTAGCAAGGAAACATTGTTTACCAGTGATTGTCAAAATAAAATAAACTTAGGTTTATTTTTACTCCTATAATTAACGAAAACAATTTTGAGACTTACGTTGTTTAGTTCCGAGCTAGTGCACACCAAATCATGCCTCAAATAATGTACGCAATATTCAACCTTACGTAAGCTGTACCTTGCGATATATTAAAAAAAATCCTAGAGAGCCGCCGAGCAACTTGTAACTCTCGGGTGGCGGGACGTGGGCGGAGCGAGCGTAGGAATTTTTTTCGTGGGGCCTGCTCTTAAGGTGAACTAAACTAAATGGCGATGAAATTGCCTTCGTCGAATCGGCCGGCGATGAATCGGCAGTGGTTAATTGTCCTATACCCAAATTTGTTTATCCCTGTTCAGGATCAATATTGAAAAGATTTAGGATATGTTTTTGAACAAGGCTTTTGTTATATTTCAGAGCACGTGTGGCAAGTGAATGTGCAGAAACGCGGTCTAGGCGCCGCCAAGAACATTCAAGGGTTGTACAACTTGTGTCTGACCGACAAAACCCTAACCCTGGTCAAGATCAAGAGTCACAACAACGTCATAAGGGATCTGGGAATACCGGACCGTGTCGAGTACTCGCTCAAGAATATAAGAAGGTAGGTATTTGTAGTTAAATGTTTTTTGTTTATGAATCCTAAGTCTTCAGTCGCTACATTATACTTTTTGCCAAGTAGAGACAGTAGTATAATTAATTAATATCTATAAGCCAAGCGACAGAAGGTTGTATCTTAACCCGCTAGTCTGGCGCGAAAACATATTTTTCAACTCCTAACTCCCAATAAGCACATCCCGTAAAAAGCGCATTTGCAAATTGCAATGAGCTCCTTCAGAAAACCTTTCCTATGCAACCATTAGTAATTAACTTATTAGTGTTTCTCTCTGTTAACTTTATTCTTTTAGTGATGGCTCTTCAATAAAAGAGAAAAGGAAAATTTATTACTTTATTTATTTTTGTATTTTTTCCCAGCGGTCTTTCTATGTACAGATAGTGGCTACTAATTATTTTGTTTACATGGAAAGCCCCTTAACTTAAAATAACTTCGCCATAGGTCGGGAGCGAGTTTCCACGAACTTAATTAATTAATGTGGACGACAACAAACACTGTGTTTGTTTTCCTTTTAGGGTTCTTGTTACAAGGCAGAAATAAAACCTCAATACTTTGTCAATTTCAGCAGTACGCTTCTCTATAAGTAAGGGGTTTTTTTTTTTTTCATTTTTATTGACATATAGGCGACAAATACTGTCTCTCTCTCTCTCTTCGGTTGGTCCCTCATTATGGAAGACAGTTTCAGCCACACCATCTGCTTGCATCGGCCCCGATCAACGCTGGCCCCTATACTGCCCGGTAATGTATCTGAATTGGTGATAATGATTACTAAATGCATAAAATATTGAATTCCAGGTGCGGTGACTCGGAGTGTTTCTTCTACATGGAAGTGGGAAGACAAACGGTGACCGGGTCCGGTGAGCTGTGGATGCATTCGGACGACTCAAACATTGCACAGAGCATGCACTCTACTATATATCAGTAAGAATATACTATATTTCATGGATGATGTATAGAATGGTTTTGGTTGAAAGTGATCACAGAGTTGTGTACTGCTTCAAGTTAACTCGGCACTAAGGGTTAGTTCACACCGAAACGCATCGCGACGCCACGACGCACATCGGGATGCCGCTAACACCGTTCACGTACTCATTGAATGTCTACTATTTTCTCTATTATCTATGCTACTTTAAAAAGTGCATTTCGGTGTTATTTGACCCTTAGTCCGAGTCTTAAGTGAGCTGATTTGTGCGAGGCATATAGTACACGCGATTATTTCGCTATTGTAAGAGGGTGGCTACTGTCGAGTATTGAGTATTGAGGAGTGATGTGGTATTGCAGCGCCATGAGGAATTGCGCCAAAGAGAGCGAGAACGACCGCGACCACATCGTACTGCCGAGTCGGACGTCGACAGATGGCGCCGGCGTGCTGCCAGCGAGGCGCCAGACCTACTCCGACGGTAGAGGGCGCGCCGGACTCTGTAACGGTGAGCGAACTTCACTACTCCCTCTGATGGCTGATATAAGTTTTTGTTTGGTTTAAATGTCTAGTTACCAGGCCATAAAATTAAAAAAAAAAATTGGAGTTATTTTAAATAGTAACTTTAATGAAACATATATATAAATATTCATAAATAAACGGCCATCATAGCTTAAAGTTAGTTAAGATTTTTCTATTGAAAAAATTGAATATAAAGAAAATTCTAGGTAGGCCCGTTTAGGAACGGAAAGATAAAAAGTCCTCGTGTTTATTATACATACTTCATTTATGTAATTTGATTTATTGACACTTATTTTAAATGCAGCCGAATTGTCAAAAACGTTATAGTCTTATCACAGACCAATTTATACCACTACTCTGTTACATCGTTGTCACTTGACTTGACCATAGTAGTCAGAATATTTATCCCAAAATTAAATACTCTGACACAGTTTTTTAATTATCATGATATTTAAAATAAAAATTTTCTCTATTAATAAAGTTTACTTTGTTTTTGTAATAAGGTAATATTATTTATTTATCATAAATAAAACGAATCTCGAAGACTTTATAATTCAAGTGAGTATTAATTTAAAAAAAGATTTAAAAAAGGATTAAGTACAGTACAGTAACAACTTATTCTTAATGTTAACCGACAGTTAAAAGTAAACTTAAAATAATTTTAAGTTAAAGCCTTTTATTAAAGTAAAAAGATTGTTTAATTATAATTTAATTGTAATTTGTGTAACAAAGGGAATTTATTTGGAGGCATTATATTTAAATGATGTATGATGATATTTTGAATGGTAGTTCTTCATAAATTTATCTTTTATTAGTTAAACATTATCGGCAAGTAGTACATTTTTATATTATTACAAGTATAATATAATTCTGTCATAATTTAATTTTTGTTACATTTATGCTATTTTGTTTCATTGATTTCTGTTTAAGTGTTGCCACCCTTAAATGGCCATACAATTCGAAAAGTTATCACAATTTACCTATTTTTCAAAAAGTATTTAAACGTTATTATTATTTTTTCTTCGCATAAATAGTAACTGGATAACAATGATAAAACAAAAAAAAATTCTTAAAGACCGTCGAATTGAATACATATGTAACACAGGGGTGTAGCTAGAACCGTATCGACCATATCCATTAAATGGGATACAGTGGTTCCGACGTGTGAAAAAAAAAATCGTACTACTACTAGTAGTTTGCTAAACTACCTTTAGTAGCAATTCGCCTACTAGTTTAGCGTTTTAGTTGAGATTTCGTGTTTAGCGCAAATGCTTTGCGTCTATAAACATGTGAGCTCTATGGTTTATTTTTTAGAAAAAATATTTATCCTCCATTTGTATTTCGCCACAATTAGGTAGAAAACTAGAAATTAGAAAACCTCGACAAAACTTGATACTAGGGCCCAAATAGGATAAAATTACACTACTTATAATAAAGTTGTAATTTTAATGTCATGAATTTAAAAAAAAAAACTAAGTGGAATATAATTATGTTTTTTGTTTACAAATAATGTGTTACTGAGAATTTAATAAACAAGCCCATTAAACTCAGATAAAATAAAAACTAAAGTGAAGCCGGTAAAACTACTTGTGAAAATGCGGAATCGAGTAGTGAAAGGGTGTAAAAACCAGTCTTCAAAAAATAAAAAGCATGATGGAATCAGATTTCACATCTAAGAATTTAAATAAAAACGCATACGCACTACATATGTCTATAAAACTGGCTTCACTATGTTCTCAAAGTTATGTGTTTAGTTTTTATTTGGTCTGAGCCATTAGCAACCTTGTTTGCAAGTACATAAGGTGCAAATGTATTGCAGACAAGGGCCTGTGCGTTGGCTCGTGTATAAAACAGTGCGTGTGCTCCACCGCCACTTATTCCATAGACGACTCTGCTGCGGCAATCGCTCCCATGTCCCTCAGAAACGGTACGAATATGAACTTTATGTCGCCGGTGTAAGGCTGTAAGTGCGAACGACGCATGCCACCTACTGATGATGCACGGATGCAAAACTCTATGTCGACCCTAATCGCTAAGACCCACTGTTTATAAGCGGCTTAGCTGGCGGCATGACTTTGGCGGCACATCAAAGGATTTTTCACCTTATTGCAATGATCTTGGCACTCACATTCCTTCATTTCAATACCAACAAGCCGCGGCATGCAAAGGAGTGTTAGTGCTGAAATTATGGCATTAAGGTTAAAAATAATAACGCCATGCTCTCAGTGAGCGCCGGCCCTTATACTCTATAAATACTCCGCACTTAAATCGCTCTAACTATTTGTTCTAAAAGGCTTCAGATAATTTAGAAAAACCATCTTCCAGCTATTGAAACTCTTTCTTTCTCACTTCGGTGACAGGGACTGCTTCGCTTTGCCATAAAAAAGACTCATTGATGTTGAAATGCTTTACTGACTGTGTTTGTTTACGGCGTCCAAGTAGTCTAAACTGTTAATAAAATGTCTAGACAAACCTAATAAAGGTTTACAGACATTGTCATCATCTTGTGTAGAAAAAGAAATATTGAATTTAAGTTTTCTAGTGCCCAATTTCAGTAACATCTATTTTTCTAAAAGCTTTCTATTGTAATATTTGAATAATTAATAATGTTTGAATTGAAAGAGCTAGCGACGTTACTATAATATTCAACACTTATGTGTGATGTGTGAATAATAACTTAAACCAAGTTTGATACGCTTTAAGCAAGACTGCTAGCTAACTTAACTAAGTAGGCTAAGTAGTCTATTGAGCTAAAAATTAATTGTTGTTACGGTTTCCATTTGTTGTTCAATAGGTATAATTACGTTTGTAGGGAAATTGGGCACTAGGAAAGCAATTTCTTTTTAGGTTTTAAAATTCAGATCACAACGAGACAATAATGATCTACAATTTAGTAGATGTTAGCGATTGATTTAACTTATTGTGTTTTGATAAATTTTGCTTATTTAATTTTTTTTATAAAATCATAAAACTGCATCTGCATAGTCTTAATTTCGATTGTTTTATTAAAATCGTACAAATAAGAACATTTGCAAAAGTGTAAACAATCATAGGAAATACTTTTTTTGTGTAATTAAAAACTATTGCACATTTTAATTTGGTTAGTACTATTGAGATTTGACTGAAAGTATATTAACATTTAAAAGTATACATACTATGTAGGTAGGTATATAAATGGTGAATGCGATATATTTACGCTTGAACTACTTCATAGCAGCATGGGTGTTGGTCATAAATTGCATCAAACATTTTGAATATTGTGATGAGTGTGTGAAAGGATATGAAACGAGAACGATTAATGTTTATGTGTGTGCGTGTCAATACATATTTTCGTGGGAATTTAACATAATATCATTTCTATAAGCGGTGGTACAGAATCGTCAAACACTTAAAAGTATTCGGTACAGTCAGATATCTGACTCATTGCAGATAAAATTAACATTTGAGATACGGATACAAACAAAGTACGAATTTTTTCACCTTATTAGTGTTTCTTCTTCTTTTTTTTTCTTTCAAAGTTTTTATATTTGGTTTTTAATTAAGTACTAAGTTTTCTAAAATACTTAAAATTAAAATATTCAAAATTTTTTATTTTATCGAATTAACTCGATGAACGTTCTATTTTTAAAAAAATCTTAAATTTTGTTACATATCACAGAATATAAATAATCTTTGTACGAAAATAAAAATACAATATTAACAGTGTATGTATAATATTATCAGTAATGTACATAATAAAGTCTTATTCGAAACTAACTTCATGCAACTTCCTTAACATACCAAAAATACGACCTTTTTACCCGGACTAGGCAAAACAAGTATCACTTGAAAAAGTAAAGAAAATACGTATTTTGTATTTTAGTATTTCTAATGTTGTATTTGATATGTCAATATCATTGATGAGTATAGTTTAAATAATATGAGAAAGAATTGGTACCACCGCTTATGCACCTGTAACACCATCGCATCCATTAATGGTGGCGCGTGGTGGCAATGTTTTACGTGTCGCTTTCTCGTTGTTGTTCCGCAGTCGAAAACCAACCACCGAATAACACACTAACCGACCCGTTGCGGGAGGCCACACGGGTGATAAAACACCACAGGACCGTCTCCCTGCCCACCGGCTGCCCCTTGTTCCAAGAGCCCCTCAGGATCGTGCACGAGCGGACTCGCTCCGCGCCCCTCACGGGGGACGAGGTAGATAGACACTCCTCCAGCAAGGCCGTCAACGGGGCCGACTCCTCCACTAAGAAGGGCCAGTGGCCGCGGAGGGCCAGCACCGGGACCAGACTCTCGAAGCTCTCGCCGGCCCACACCAAGAGTATGTATGCTAGGGGCGAGCAGGCTTCTCTTCACGCTTGCCAGATGTCTTCATATTTTTCCGATAAGTCTAATTAGGCCTGATTAGCAAAAACGTTTAATAAAGCTTAAATATCACACATACAATATTAATTTTAGAGAAATGATGCGCTCCATGGGATAAGAAGTCGTTTAGATCGTTATATTGATGGATAAATAGATCAAAACCCCTTTTATTGATCTCTTATAAGGATTTATAAAAGTCCCGCTATCCGCTCCACAGCCACGCGTTTGCGCAATCGTATAGTATGAGTTGCTTTCTTTTTAAATTAATTATGTCCTAAGGGCCATTATATTTTAAGCTATAATTGGCAAAATATGCTCCAACATATTTTGTACGTATCTAGTTCTCTAGATTTTTTTGTTAATAATATAAAATAAATAAATATTACTTTATTAAACCAGAATCTAATTTTTTTGATGATATTGCTTATATTATTATTGGTTGTTCAGTGGTCGAAATTGGATCATAAACAAAAAAGTATACATACTATGTTATGTTAATGTGTAATGTTAGATTAAATTAAGATATTTATTTATGTTATATAAAAATACTAGCTGATGCCCGCGACTTCGTCCACGTGACGTTATATACTATATAGCCTAAAGCCTTTCTCGATAAATGGACTATCCAACACAAAATGAATTTCTCAATTCGAACCAGGTAGTTCCTGAGATTAACGCGTTCAACCAAACAAACTCTTCAGCTTTGTAATATTAGTATAGTTTAGTTTACTCAGGTTGTTCTTCATATAAAGTTTAAGTGTACCAAATTTCTGTCTCCTCCGTCTGCACAATTTTCTTAAAAAGGTATTCACTATAGCTATAAGTGTATTAAACAAATTATATTTCGTAATCAAGTAAATTTGCCACTTAGACTTCTAACATTTTGCTAATTAGACCTAATCCTAAACAGAATTTTACGCTACTTAATAATATGTTAATATTATTTACGATAAATATTTTGATAACTGGCAATTAGCATTCGAATTGTACGAATTGTCCAAATGTGAATGTATATGTCGTGCATGTGACGCTTTGCATATGAAACCGAATTTGTATGTCGCAAAATTTCAGAGCAAATAAATAGATGTCATTTCTGGCTTTGCAGTTAACTTTTAGACAGGATGCTTTTTTTATTAGTATGTAATGTATTGTTTAAATATAGCTTTATATTCTAAGAAAAATATATGTTTAAGAGTGTTATAGAAGCAGAAAGAAACCTTATTTGCATATTGTGTTTAATTCAATTGCAATAGAGTTTATTTTATGCAAATTAAAATCCAAGACAACAATGATAAATTATTATTGTTTCATCTTTTTGTTTGTATTATAAGTATTCCAACTTTTTGACAAATTTGCTTCCACATTTCGATGCAATTCAGAAAAGTGATAATCGGGGGATACAGAATGACCCTATAGCTACATATGTATCATCTACATCGACAACTTTACTATATCACTCGAAGATTTTTTTTGGTACATAATATATTCGTTAGATATGTACACTCAAAGAAAATATTATTCGCAACGTTCCTTCACGTAAAACACAACGCCGCACTAGTCCGGTGGAAATTTTTTTAAAAAACTACGGTTAACGGCATTTAGTGAAACTTTTTGTCACCGGGTCTTTTTAGACTAATTAGACCCTGCTGAATACGATTCTACCCGGTGTCAACCCCTCCCCCGCTCTCTTAAAAAATGTGTCCCGATCTGCGATTTTTTTAATTTTTTTCGGAATCTATTAGATATAAAAGAAAACTGTTAATGACAAAAGTAATCTGCATTAAATTCTCTACAAAACGTGTATATGAATCATTTGATAGGCATAATAAATTTAGAAATAATGTGTGTCCAATCTATTTTTGTATTTGCAGTTAATTTATCGAAAAACAAACGAAGCTGTGATAAAGTAGTTAAAGGGTGAATTATTCCTCATACATTTACCTACAAAACAAGACCTTATCCTTGCAAGCTTTTGGTACTTGCTTCTAAAGTTGTAAGTATTGCCATCCTGACGCCACCCATAATCTGTTGGAGAAAGTCGCTCCATCTCTCCAAAGTGTGCGTTTCTCCAGATGAAAGTTTGATTCTGATTTGCTTTACCTCTGGTGTTCATGATATCGGTTTTATAAATTTGTTACACATATAACTTTTATGATTATTATTTAATAAAGAGGAGAATTTCTTGCAGTAAATAACAGAGTTTTAATTCTATAACACCCGGTACATAGAAAAAGTGGTCCTTCAGCACGGATTTTGGCAAAAGATTATGGACAGTATAGTGGTGAAATGTGGTTTAAGTGGCGCGCTAAAAATAAATAAAATCAGTGAATAAGTGATACACATTTTAAATAAGAATTAATAAACTTTGAAAATTTTCATAAAATAATTTGGACTTGTAAGGTTTCGGTAATAATAGTGTTAAATAAAAAAAAGAAAAAAATAGAACAGAACATTTAAAAATTAGTGAAATTAATTACTTAACATAGACATTGAAGATTTTGAAGTGATAGTAATTCTACTTCTATGCCCGCTTCTATTTCTTATTCTACCCACTTGGTAAATTTATTGTGATAAAAACTTATAAAATTAAAACAAGTTTTTTTGAAAGACAAAAGTGCAATTCAGTGTTTCTTATTAACAAAATTTTAGCAATTTCCTATATATAAAGAATAAATAAATAAAAATAAAATAAAATGGAAATATTTGGTTTAGTTGAACAACAATACGACACATCAAAATTAATAGAAAAGGCACTATCAAACTACAAGAAAACGCCTAAAGAAAGATTTACTCGTGGATATGTTTCAATTAGAATGGAAATGTTAGCAGAATATTGGAATACTTTTAGAAAGGCTCATTTAGAAATTATGAAAATATGCACAAAGGAACATAAATCAACACTGGAATACTTTAAAAATGAAGAATACGAAAAATGCGAAGAAATCTACTTAACATACAAATCAAACATGACTGATGTCTTACAGACAAAGTTTTCAAACACAACTACTCAAAGCGAACATGTTGGCAATCCGTCTACTTCCCAAGAAATAAAATTACCAAAAATAAATATTCCACAATTCTCTGGAAATTATCAAGAGTGGACCTCCTTTTATGATATATTTGATTCTTTAATTCACAAAAATAACAGTTTGAATGATGTACAAAAAATGCATTACTTAAAAGGTTCCTTAACAAGTGAAGCTGAACAACTACTGAAACACCTGGCTATAACAGAGGCCAATTACGAGTTAGCATGGAGTGCCCTGCAAAAAAGATACAACAACAAAAGAATCATAGTAAACGCCATCCTGAGCCGTCTGGTAAATCAAAAGAAGATTTCAAATCTACAATCAGCTAAAGCAATTAGAGAATTATTAGACACAACGGTAGAATGTTTAAACCAGCTTGAAACACAAGGTGTAGACACTAAAACATGGGGAATACTCGTAATATTTCTTGTTATAAATAAACTAGACCCAGAGACACATAAACAATGGGAAGAAGAAGTGAGTATGTTGAAAGTCACGGAATTGCCTAAACTTGATAACCTAATAGATTTCTTAGAGAAGCGTTTCAGAGTACTAGAAATGTTGAACACATCATCAACAAATGCTACTAAAATTAATTCATTACAAATACAACGGCCAGTTAAGAGTTTTCATATTTCATCAGGATATAAATGTACATACTGTCAAGATAATCATGCTATTTATCACTGTAAAGAATTTTCTAAGTTGGAAGCAAACAAAAGAATAGAATATATACAGAACCAACGGCTTTGCTACAATTGTCTAATACCGGGACATTCAGTCAAATTATGTAAAAGCACATCCCTGTGTCGACGCTGCGGGAAGAAACATCATACATTGCTGCATGGAAGTTCAATGAGTTACAATAGTTCACATACACCCAACATAAAAAATCAGCCTCAAGAAAACACGATCATTTCACACCTTACTTTGAGTGCAACAACTGCATTATTGTCAACAGCTATGGTCGAAGTAACCAATACATTAGGACAAACCCTATCATTGCGAGCACTTCTAGATCCTTGTTCTGAGGAGTCCTTTATAACTGAATCAGCAGCACAGCTCATGAAATTAAAGAAGAACCATGTTTATGGTCAAGTAGTTGGTGTCAACCAGATGAAAACCCCTATAAAAGCTGCTGCAGTAATAGAAGTTTCGCCAAGAATAGATTTAAAGAAACCGGAAACAAAGAAAATAAAGATCACAGCCTACATAGTTAAAAGAATTACGAACATTTTGCCTATGAAAAAGATACCGATTCAACATTGGGAACACTTGAGAAATTTAACACTTGCCGATCCGACATACTATCAACCAGGCCACATTGACCTCTTACTAGGTGTTGATGTTTACAATGAGATTTTACAACCTGGGTTGATAAGGGGCATTCCAGGATCACCATTAGCTATACAAACACACCTGGGATGGATCCTATCAGGGAAAGTTACGGTCGGGGAAGAAGATACAAAAAGATTAGACATTGTTACCATGCATTTGAACCTCGACTTAAACAACATGCTCAAACGATTTTGGGAGTTAGAAAACATAGAAGACAAACGAAATACACTAACTTCTGAAGAAAGTCAAGCGGAAGAAATATATGAGAAAACTACAACAAGAGACGAGCATGGACGTTTTGTTGTACACTTACCTTTGAGAAATGATTCACCGGTCCTGCCGACACACAGTAGAGAAATAGCGATAGAACGTTACAAATCAACAGAAAGAAGACTTAATAAAAACACAAATTTAAAAGAGGATTACAATAAAGTTTTAGAAGAATATCTTACATTAAACCACATACAAAAAATAGAACCAGAGGAAACAAATAAAAAAGATAGCGTATACTTACCTCATCAAGCTGTTGTTAAAAGAGAAAGAGAAACAACAAAAGTACGCATAGTGTTTAATGCATCATGTCCAGGTTCCAACGGAGTTGCGTTAAATGATTCTCTTCTTGTGGGTCCAAGATTGCAATTAGAACTAAAAGACATCTTGCTTCGCTGGAGAAAACACAAAATTGCATTTGTAGCTGACATTGAAAAGATGTACAGACAAATCAGAATTTGTAAACAACACGCTGATTTGCAAAGAATTGTTTGGAAAGCGGATTCAAACAGTTCCATTCAAGATTATAGACTGTTAACAGTAACTTTTGGAATGTCATGTGCACCTTATTTAGCGGTTAAAACCTTACAACGAACAGCAATTGAAGAGGGATCAAACTGTCCAAATGCAAAAGAGACTATCTTGAACGACTTTTACATGGATGATTTACTTTCTGGAAGACACGAAGAGGAAGAAGCTTTAAGGGCACAGAAAGAAATCAAAAAGATTTTAGAGGCTGGGGGTTTCAGACTGCAAAAATGGTGTTCGAACAGTTGCAGATTTATGGAAAAGTTAAATGCGAGAAAATCTGACGAAGCTATTGTAGAAGTGCAAAACACAGATTCAATTAAAATACTGGGCTTGACATGGGACGTGAAGGAAGATATGCTTTCTATCAATAACATTATGAAAGAATCCAATGAAGATAATCCGACTAAGAGAACTGTTTTATCTGAGGTAGCCACACTATTTGACCCAATGGGCTGGATTGCACCAATCACTGTTCTGGCAAAGATATTTTTACAAAAGTTGTGGAAATGTAAATTAAGCTGGGACGACAAACTAACAGAAGAATTGAAGAAAGAATGGCTACAGTTTAAACGAGAACTAATGAGCATTAGAAAAATAAGCTTAAAAAGATGGATTCACATAAAAAAGGATACAGTATTAGAATTGCATGGATTTGCTGATGCATCAGCCGCCGCTTACGCTGCAGTCGTTTATGCCAGAATAATCGACGAAAACGATGTAGTCAAAGTTTCGCTTCTCACTTCCAAAACAAGAGTGTCGCCTATTAAGCCACAGACCACCTTACCTCGATTGGAGTTGTGTGCAGCCTGTCTTCTGGCCCTTCTGTTAAAGCAAGTCTCTTCTGCTCTAGAAGTAAAAACAGACGATGTATATGCTTGGTCCGATTCACAAGTAACTTTAGCCTGGATACACGGTGAACCTACGAAATGGACTCCATTTATAAGAAACCGAGTTACTCAAATCACAGACAACATAAATTCAAAACAATGGTTTTATGTTAATACCAAACAAAATCCTGCTGATCCAGCTTCTAGAGGGGTTACCCCAGCTAAACTTGAATCAGTTGAGATCTGGTGGAATGGACCGCAATTTCTGAAATCAAAGTATATAGATTATACTAAAGGAAACAATCTGGATACATGTTTGGAAAAAAGGAAGGAAAAGGAAATACAGTGCACAGTAACAACAAGGGAACTTAAAAAAGAGCAACTTAATGAAGAAAGACTTACCTTGATGCGCCGCTACTCTTCTCTTTCCAAGCTTACCCGAATAGTGGCTTATTGCAGACGGTGGCTTCTAATTCTGAAAAAGAAAAGAAACAATGAATACTTACCTACTTACCTTACTTGTGAAGAACAATTATTTGCGTTGTCAACCTGCATTAAAATGTCGCAAGAGGTTGAGTTTTACGACGAAATAACATGTTTGAAGAAACAGGTCCCTTTAAAGAAGAGAAGCCGTTTACTTCCTCTGTGTCCTTTCCTGGATGAGCTGGGAGTGATGAGAGTTGGTGGTCGGCTGAAACATGCGGATATTCATTTTATACAGAAACACCCCATAATAATCTCAAGAGACAATGAACTATTACCACTTGTACTTTCAGAAGCCCACGCCAGTACATTGCACGGTGGGCCACAGATGATGCTTACTTACCTACGATCCAAGTACTGGTTAATAGATGCCATGAACACTGTGAAGAGATTTGTGCGAACCTGCGTCGTTTGCATCAGAAACTCAGCAAAACAAAAATCTCAGATGATGGGACAGCTGCCGAAAGCTAGAGTGACACCAACTCGACCATTTTTGAAGAGCGGAGTCGACTATGCGGGTCCTATAAACATTCTCACGTCAAGAACAAGAGGTGCCCGAACTATCAAAGCCTATATTGCACTCTTTGTATGCATGAGTACAAAATCATTTCATTTGGAATTGGTGAGCGATTTAACAGCAGAAGCTTTCATATCTGCATTCAAAAGATTTGTTTCTCGAAGAGGTAGATGCCAAGAAATTTGGAGTGACCAAGGTACGAATTTTAAAAGTGCAAACAAAGAATTAGCAAGAATGTTAAAGGAAGCGGGTAGAACCTTTCCCAAGGATGTTGTTGAATCCTTAGCAAATGATGGAACTCAGTGGCACTTTATACCCCCTTACTCACCCAACTTTGGCGGACTTTGGGAAGCCGGAGTGAAGTCAGTCAAGCATCACCTAAGACGAACATTCAAAACTAACATGACCTTTGAAGAGCTTTCAACAGTACTTACCCAAATTGAGGCTTGCCTTAACTCTCGACCTCTCGAACCACTACATAACTCTGATCCAGATGTATTGGAACCATTGACACCAGGCCACTTTCTGATCGGAGAACAGCTTATTACTATACCAGATCGAAGCTACTCTGAAGACAATTTGAAACGTTTAACAAGATGGCAGTTAACCAAACAAATGGTACAACAATTTTGGAAACGATGGCAAAACGAATATTTAACTCGCTTGCAGTCTAGATCAAAATGGCGGTTACAATCAAAAGAGTTCGAGATAGGAGAAGTGGTGTTGGTCAAGGATGATAACTTACCTCCTAGCAAATGGTCCTTAGCTAGAATACTTGAGAAACATCCAGGACAAGATGGAGTTACCAGAGTTTACACAATTAAATGTAAAGGGAAAAGCACGAAGAGACCAGTTTCAAAATTGTGTCCGTTTCTCAATGATTAATTTAATTTGAATCTTGGTCTTTTAGAGTACACTTCAGTTCTTTTGGCGGGAGAATGTTCTGTTTGTTTAATTCATTTCCTTTTACTTAATTTAAAATTGTATCTAGATGTCGCTTTACCTCTGGTGTTCATGATATCGGTTTTATAAATTTGTTACACATATAACTTTTATGATTATTATTTAATAAAGAGGAGAATTTCTTGCAGTAAATAACAGAGTTTTAATTCTATAACACCCGGTACATAGAAGTTACGTCACACCCTGTCAAAGCGTGTAGGGCTGGGTTGACACCGAGCAGGGTCGAATTAGTCTAAAAAGACCCGGTGACAAAAAGTTTCACTAAATGCCATTAACTGTTGAAAAGAGGCGCTTTTTGAGATTCCACCGGACTATACCCACGACACAGCCACACCTCATTTTTTGTCACCCGAAGAGTTTATACTTATATGAAAAGAATTGATTTTCTTAAATAAAAAAAGTAATAGTCAGTCTTTTTTTGTGAGTGTTACCGGAAAAATCAAATGCCTATTTTTTACATGAAAAATTTAATATATAAGCGTTTGTATTGTGATAATTGCAATTTCATTGTTGTCTTTCTTTTTTTTATATGTGGTAGCTAATCATTTATATAAATAAAATTGTGTATGTACACTATATTATATTTTATCTACACAATACAAGTTTACAGCTAAAAAGGAATATCCAGAGATTTATTTTAAACTTCTAACAAGACGTTAATGTTAAGATGCTGCAAACTTACTTGTGCTATGTATTTTTAGTCATAGCTAGAAGAAATAAAGATTAGTCTTAATATGTTTTTTCGTTTGTGTACTTTGTTATTTTTTTAAATAAATTTATAGATTATACATATAATGTTAAGTATAAAAAGGCTTTTATGACTCCCTTAGCTTCCAAAGGTTAAATGCTTACTAATGAACTGGCGAAGTGAGACCGTGAGTCGTTGGTGATAAGGTGTAATTTTGTTTGCAGACGCGACGACATTTCGCAACCGTTGCGACAGTATGCCGTCGAGAGCAAACTGCTCGCTCGACTCGGAGCGTCCGCCGCCGCACACGGAACTCATTGAAGGTATTATAGCGCATTTTGCCCTTTCTATAGAAGACGTTAGCCGTGAAAAGTGACTGGGTTTTTATTTTTGAATGCGATTGTCGGTAGGGTTGAGCATGGGGCTGATGGGGCACGACGAGACGGACTTGGCGGGCGAGTGGCACTGCACGCCGCGCATCCCCGAGGAGCCCGACTACTGCGAAATGACACCCAGGGACCTCGTCAAGTAACCACCTTATTTCTATAATATATTGACTTCGACTGAAATACTGCTTTTTACTACTTTTTTGACGACAAACTAATAAGTGATTTGTAGTGCGACTATCTCAGACAGGTGAAATCACGTCACAGGCGAGACGTTCCGCGCTAATTTAATAATCTCTATCATTTACTAATGGAATTAAAAAAACTCAGTGATCTGAGTTTTGATCTATATTTTAATTCTATTCTATTACTTTAAATATACTATTAACAACATCAAGAAACTTCTCCATTCACGATTTTACCAGCAAGCATGAGTTCATTCCCATGGGTATCGATAGCGCTATTGCTGTATGAAGTTGCATTAAAACGTCATCGTTTCCAGCACTTCGATCCGTTCGAACTCGGTACAGCACTCGCGCACTTCGTCGCTGGCGGTGGAGGAGCTGTCGCCGGAGGGCGCTGCGGCGCCAATCGCGCCCGACGGCTATCTGCCGATGGCGCCTGCGCACGACTCCCTCGGCGGACTCGTGTCCGCCTCCAGCGGCTCCGTGTGCAGCGGGACGCCTTCCACCGACCCGCGCTTCAGCGAGTATCAGCTCGCGCCCGCCACCTCGCACATCGTCGACGAGGAGGAGCGCCCGCCGCGCGCCTACAGCGTCGGCTCGCGCCCCACCACCGTGCGGCCCGACTCTTCCCGACACCGCGCCTACAGCGTGGGCGCGCGCAACCGCCCGCCGCCGCCTCCCGCCTCCGCCTCCCGCCACGCGCACACGCGCGCCTCCTCCTCAGCGCCGCTCTTGCCGCGCGCCTCCGCCGAGGACCTCATGGAGCTCGACTTCTCCAGCAACTCGCCGGCGGCGCGCATGGCCGTCGCGCGCACCCCTCCCGCCGCGCTCAATTTCGACGAGTACGTGGACATGTCTCCGCGCATCGAAGCCGGCTACGTCGAGATGCGGCCCGGCGAGGGGATCCCCTCGGCTCAGACGCACGACGGGTACGTCGAGATGAGCTACTCGCGGCGCGACCGCGCTCCCACTCGCCCCATAGCCATAAACCGACCGCCGGGCGTAGTCCCGGCGCCGCCGCCTCCCGCGGCCGCGTCGCCCCCGGAAACGCAAAACGCGCGCGAATGTCGCACTCCGCTCGGCTCGCAAACTATATTCCCGCTGTCCCTCGAGTCGCCGGCGTCGCACGAGGAAGACGCGGAAGACACGCCGGTGGCGCTGACCACGGTGCGCGAATCGGAGGAGTACGTCTCGCTGAGCGGTGGCGGAGCCCTGAACTATGCGGCCCTGGACTTAGCGCCGCGAACGGCCTCAGCGGCGCCCGCGACGCGCAGCTACACTCAAATCGACTTCGCTCGCAGCGAAAAACTTCACGCAGCCGATAACTGAGCGTCTCGCGGGTGAAGTAAATATATTTACAAAAAATTGCGACGGTTGTGAGAGAGGCCTAACGTAGTACACTCAGACGTTTTTATGTTTTATGAAACAATAACCCACTGCCGATTGTGTTCCATAGGATACTCTGTTCGCTCAACCGCTGTGCAATCTTTACCGCGATTTAAAAGTAATCGAGTTATTTTATTTCTGCACTGTTATATACTTTATTCCTAGAAGGTGTCTAAACTTGACTAGTGAAATTTGAAGTTTGATCGCTAAAGTGATATTGTTAGGTTTCATTATTGTTATTTTATTTACTTTAATTTTGTTTTTGTTTTTTTTTTTTCACCTAACATCATTTGACTAAAAATTATATACTTATATTCAATAACATATTGATTTCTCTTGCAAATAAGGTTATTTTTTGCTTTATCAAATAAAGGTTTTTGCAGGTAATAGATTTTATATATACTCTCAAAATATTACATAAAGAAAATCTTTTTAATCAGTGGACTGTTTAAAAAATATAATATTACGTATATTTTTTAAAAAACTCATATACGAGGGTAGTTTAAACAGATTTATTCAGTAGTGAATTTCATATAAGTATGTATGTTAAAAATATAAAAAGATAGAAAATAGATTTAATTATTTTAATTTATTTGACGTTACATAAAATTGATATTGAAAAAAGCGCCGAGATATATATGTTCACATATACATCGTTAATATGATTTTTTTATTTACAAGATACGTATATCTAACCGAACCTCGTGACTAAAAATTTTAATTGATATTAATTTCATTAGTCGAGTGTTAAAATTATATATTATGTATAACCTAGATAAAATATGTACATATATAATTAGTTGTTTGAAGCGTTCGTTAAATTCTAAAACGCTCTTTATACAAAATGCAACGTTACGTAATCAATGTGTTCAATACAAAGAATCCGTTATATTCATATTATACTGTATACACGAGAAATTTTATTATTAGGTATACAAATATTCTGCTAAAGGAGATTGTTAAATTTTTACAATACAGAAGTAGGCCTCTATATATATATATATATTTTATTTCACGTTACAATGTATTTATTTCGAGTTGTTAATTATTGATTGCAATAATTGTCGCTTCCATATTTTTGTTGTTTTTGTGGCATTTTTCTTCTTCTTTCTATTGTAGAACTAACCGTTGCACGCGACTTGGTCCGCGTTACTTTATAAAATATGTTACTCGCTGATAATGTGGCTTTCTATAGGTGAAAGAATTTTTAAAATCGGTCCAGTAGTTTCGGAGCCTTTTCAATGCAAACAAACAACAAATCTTTCCCCTCTATAATATTAGTATAGATTTTCTAATTGTAGTACTGACTTCGTTTTGATGTACTCGATGTACGAGTCAAATAAACTCAGAGCGAGTGCACATTTTGAGACTTTTTTTTAGCTCGAACAGACAGACGTAGGATACAAAAATCAAAATATTTATTCAAGTTATCAAATATTTTCCAAAAAAACTTTTCTTTCGCTCTCTCTTTTTCTTTTTCCGAGGATTTCTCGGAGAAATCAAGTATTCTGCAAGAAACTCTTATGTTAGATCATTCCAAGAACATTATAATAACTAAAGTAAAGCCATGGAGATTACGCAAAAAAAAAATGAATAAAACCCATACTGAGTTTTATAACATTGAGTGTTGTAAAACTCAATATCAACATTGAGTGGTTGTAAAAGTCAATATCAACATTGAATGTTGTAAAACTCAATATCAACATTGAGTGTTGTAAAAGTCAATATCAACATTGAGTGTTGTAAAAACTCAATATCAACATTGAGTGGTTGTAAAACTCAATATCAACATGTGTGTTGTAAAACTCAATATCAACATTGAGTGTTGTAAAAGTCAATATCAACATTGAGTGTTGTAAAAACTCAATATCAACATTGAGTGTTGTAAAAGTCAATATCAACATTGAGTGTTGTAAAAACTCAATATCAACATTGAGTGGTTGTAAAACTCAATATCAACATTGAGTGGTTGTAAAACTCAATATCAACATGTGTGTTGTAAAACTCAATATCAACATTGAGTGTTGTAAAAACTCAATATCAACATTGAGTGTTGTAAAAACTCAATATAGCGGCGGGCGCTATCTTTTTAATGGTACAGAAAATCTTTTTAACGATCTTGACAACACTTGGTAACCTTTTTATGAACATTTTTTTTTTAAATGTTTGCACTAGTAGTAAAAATTGGTTTTGTTAAAAAAATGTTATGAACCCCTGAAAGTTTGTTTACATTCTTTGCGTTGTCTCCGTGGCCTTGCTTTACTTGTGTTACGTGTCACAGGGAAATGGAAATGCTTAATTATAATAATATTGTGGCCAAATGACTGTAGTCTTAGAATGTGCATCCGCCCTCAGTATAACCTGGTGGTATTTTTTGAAGTGTTTGGTTGTCTTCGCACAGATAAAGGCCAACATCTTCAAATCTCAAAATAATATAAATAGTATAAAAGTTACCATGCGCGTCTGTATGAACGGCATTAGAAATCTGCATCTTGCCATATATATTACCTATGTACATATGTTATTAAAATTATATAAATGAGTTCTGTATAAATGAATTTATTAATTTTAAAGTTGTCATGAAACTGATATTTTTTTTTTTACTTCGCGTCGACATTATAATTAAACATTTTCTTTTTTTAGGGAGAAAAAAACAAAGAAAATCCTGGTAACGTTTTTTTTAAAGGACAATGGTTCATTTTGGGCCAACTTCTCAACAATGATGGTACCTATGCCATATGATTGCTTTTAGGCTATAATTCATTTTATACTATGGCAGCTAACTTGAAATCAAGCGCGAACATAGTGTTTTCGTAGATTTTAAAACAAAAAAAATGAAATCAAAATCAATTGTTCGAAACTTTCTTTGTGTACAATGCGTCTGCGCTGTGCACTCAGGTAGCTAGCGAAGGGTAATTTCCCTCCCCTTACCCCTCACCTTCCATTTTAAACAAAGAAAATAGGAAGAAATGTCGGTTATGGTATCATTTGTTTATTTAGATGACGTTATAGTTTGTATATCATTAAAAATATTACTGTAGTTATGAGTATTGAAATAAAAAGTGTTTAAAAAATCTGTGTACATCAAAATCAATCATAATAAATCCACATGTTTTTTTTTTAACATAAAACACAATATGCTACTAACTCCCAAAGTACCTACTTTTATATTATTGAGAGCTCCAAAACACAATGTTCGCGCTAGATTTTTACTTGGCTGCCATAGTATGAATTAAATAAAACCCCAAAAGCTTTCAAATGGCATGAGTTTTATCACTGTTGAGCATTGGCCCAGACTCCATACTAATTTGCCCATACTCCTTTAATATCAAAAAGTATGCGCCGATTATGGAATGTATTGGTAGATTTATTATATCGTTTCGAGCTTGTCGAGTGTGTGTTACATTGGCCTAAATTTGTGTGAAAGCAGCCTTACTCTTACACATCTAACTAATATAATTATGTGAACTTTCGAAGTAATTGTTAAGTGCGTTTTCGCTAGATTTATTCACAATGATATTTAGACAAAAAATAATAATAGATAATGTACTGTTATCGCGAAATTGTTATACATTTTATGTTACCGAAAATGTTTCCCTATGTCCCTACGCGGAAAGTTCAAATAGAGTTTAGACGCCTCACGTTCACAATAGCGTGCCATAGACAAAATGGCGTACGATCACAAAATGGACGCTACATTCCGACGTTAAGCGAATCGACTAGTCTCGTGTGTTCAGATACTTCCTATGAAACGGTCAAAATATATATAGTTTAGTTACGTTATTACATAGTTATAATAATTATATTAAACGCTTTTGCCGCGAAAGAAACGAAAAATTAAAATAATGGGACCTGTATAACGCCTGACTGAGACAACACCAAATATTTTAAAAAAATATGTTATTTATTATAAAATTTTGTCTACAATTGGAATAGATTTTTTTTAACTTAGTACAGGTCACACTAAGTGCGCAACGATATGAAACTTATAGTTCGTTTCGTTCTGTTATTTTAAGCGAAGTGACACTTCGCTTCGCTTGGATCGTACCAGTGTGGCCTGCGCTTTGTGTTGCCGTACGTTGCTTGATCGCTATAAATGTCAATTCACACTGGAACGCGATTGCGCGCACATTTTAAGGTAATACACAGTCCAACTATGTTTGTAGCTTCAAGCTACGGCGCGATGCATCTCGCGATATCCCGATACGCAGCGCGGTGTCGCAGCGTCCCAAATGCAGCGCGAACAATAATTTACATCGCGATGCGCCTCGCTGTATCGCAATACGCATCGTGAAGCATCTTCACATCGCGTCGCGTTTCCATGTGAACTGACGCCAAATTGCCGAATGTTTAATGGGGTGGGGTTATTAGTTAACGAATCGAAGGTTAATTAAAAGTGGTTATTCGGTAACTGATGATTGGTGAGGTAAAGTGTTATTTTGTTTTGGTAAAGTCTGGTCTGCCTGTGCAACATTCAGCGTTGGTTGTAACTGATCAAGTTTGACAAAGTCAAACTCGTCAGCTACGACCAATGGCTGTGGCCTTTGAGTGACACTTTAATGTAATCCGAAAATGTACAGTCTTTTTCCCGATGTTCGTTTTTAAATAGTGTACGTACTGTCAACTACGTTGTAAGCTTTAAGTGATATGCCTGAAAATTCAACACAAGATCGTTTTTTAAATCAATTCATAGATAATAATTTGTATAGGTACCTATATTGTGTAAGGAGAAGAATATTTTTAGCGCAAATTCTATAGCGATTCGAATATTAAAGCAAAAGTTAAAGGAACAGTTGATTAAATTGTACTTTATTGAGATCAATGGGCTCAAATTTTACTATACGCGTGTGGTTTTTCGTCGCCCAAAGTGTGCGGAAAAGCAGATATCCCATTGAAAATCGTGGCGTAAATTAACAAATTTTTACACAGTTAAAACACAATCTAATAATATATTATTTATTAAATTTATTGGCGAAACCCTTAGATGTATTCGATGATAATAAATCCACAGACTTCATTGACAATAGCAGACGAAACATAAGGCCGACTCATGCGCAATTTTCTATGGATCTTTTCTCGAGAAATATGATGCGGTTTATACCGTTTCCTAATTAAAAATGAATTTTTTTTTTTTTTTCAATTTAACGAAGATATATCAACGTTACAGCAATATATGTCGAAATTCATGTGTTTAAAAAAGAAATTCTATAATAGAATATAGAAGAATGGTATGCAAAAGTGTCAACATTGTTGCGTCTGCTTTCGTTTGACGTCTGTGTTTAGGTTCAATTAGCTTGTTTCAATTGGTAGATGATAAGGAGTTCAAAGTTGAGTTCAATATTAGCCAATATTAAGATTAATCAGTGTTTTAAAAACTCTAAGCAGGAGCTTGAAGTTATCTTAAGCTTAAAGCCTAAGTTAGCATTGATGTCACTCCGAAAAAGTCTCATCGTGTATACGGAAGAGTGAGTACCTAAATGAAATTTAAAATAGTTGTTGTTGCATACGATGCATCATATGGGTTGTTTTGTGTAAATATCGTAGATGAGAGTAGGTATGCGCAGGAGTGGCAGTTTATTGTTCGCCACGGAACCAGTTGTTTTGCCCAAGTTACTAAGCGTCACCTCGCATTTGTTTATTACGTTAGTATGTCGCAGGTAATGTTAGTTATTTATAGCTGTTTTTTTTTTTTCAAATTCCTTGTTTAGTGACTAGGTACTTATCTGATTTCGTCTATCTAGATTCATTACCTCATTTCTGTCAGCCGGATGCATGTCTTAAGTATATGATTTTTTTAAAAATAGTTTGAATTTAATTATAAATTAACATTTCATGGAATCTGGAACTAAGAACTGCGAGTTTATTTTAAGTTTGATTAATATTTTAATAGAAAAATATCTATTTTTTCCGTATCTTTACTGGCGTCATTGCAGTGCATTGCAGTTGATTTTATGTCATTCAAGCTCTTAACTTATCATTCAAGATCGGATATTTTCCCTTTCAACCCTTATACGTTTTATTTTCTTATAATTTGTTCTCCCAATAAACTAATAAATAAATTGGGCTCGACATTACCTGTGACATACATAAATAAATATTATATATACTTACTTTAATTCCTCTTAGTTAAGATGTGTTGAGTTTAAAATTAGATAATAAATAGACGGGTACGATTTAGTGTAATATTTATAAAGTAATGTAAGCCCGTTGACTTGTGACAAGTCTTAAAATATGCAAAACATGTACATATGCAGACAATATCCATATACCTGGCTTAGATGTTGTTTCCATTATTTTTTTTTAAAGAAGTCAAGTGAGACGTCGTTTTCGTCTTAAGTGTGTGTATTTAAGAAAATTTTGTCGGTATTTTCTCTTGTCAAGGCTCCGGTTAGTCCATACAAAGGTCGTGACCTTTGGCACTAGTGCAAATATATATTTTTAATACAATATATGTAGATATCAACAATTTGTTTGATATGTTATTTTTTGTAGAAAAAAAAATAGGCTTCAAAAAGGAAATCGTTAAAAACCAGGCCCTTGTATATTTTAACTTGCACTTTTGGAGAAAATCTTTCTTAATTTCAGATAAAATTTGAAAATGAAACACATTTTTATACTTTCAAACTTAAATATTTATGAAACTTCACCACTACCAAATTACACCATATTTTTCCAGTGAAATATAATATTATATAATCTATAATTTCTTCTTACCTAATGTTACAAGTTTCAACCGTTAAAGAGAGAATAATAAACAAAGAAACTGATGATCTCATACAAAACAGGTTGATCTCCTTTGACTAGTTGTGTACAGACAGACACACGACATTTTCTTCTCAAACACACAAAATTTTGAATATAATCGGCCAAAGGTGCATTTGTCTCTTTGACACAGTATTGGAAATATACAACTCATGTTGTATATCGTATGTTGAATCTGAAAAACGAAGTCTGTGCCCCTCACTCCTGTGAAATTTAGTTTAAAAAAAATTAAAAATAGTCCATTTTCTTTTTTAATCTTCTAAACATTTCTATTACTATCACATATGGAGACCAGTGGATCGAAGGCTGGCCCCGGATTCCTCCATTTCATTTAATTTGTCTTATTGTCACTAGAATTCTTCTAGAATCTTCCTTTACAAATATTTTTATTTTCTTTTGTGTAGGTCTCGTATATTGGCAAGCTGGAATTATTGACCTAGGTAGAGCGTTACCTAAACATATTTATTATGATAGACAAGTTGAAAAGTGAAAACTGTGTACGCATATGTCTTCGTTCGTGTTTTTCGACATCGAAAGCTAGTGTGAACGCCGCCTTAGAGAACATTATTATCACAAGCGCCCGCGGTGCGCACTCTTAGCAAATAATTGTATACTAGTCCCATTGCAAGATTAAATAGATTTTTGCATGAAATGTTCCTGTGAAACGGCGTATATAATATGGTTTTTTTTTATAAGGTTTATAAGATAATAGATAAGTTGTATAGGAATTAGTGCGATCGTAATGTAATGTGACTTGCAGGCTATAGAGGTCCGACGCTACCGTTATGTGGAATTCAGTTGAGTTACGATGGAAAATGTATAATTATATTTTTTTACAAATGGTGCTATACTGTTTTGTGTTTTAGTCAAACGATAGCTTGACCGCTGTTGTACTGCCATTGTAGATAGATGCGCATATCACGTTAACATACAATTATGTACCATAGTAAATGATGTAATCCGCAACAAACAAACGTATTGAGTATAATATGTTAAGTGTAGTTTAGCTTTTGTAACGTGCAAATGAAAGTATAGTGTCGTGTCGTGTCGGTCTCATCACTTCCTTGTTGATATTGATATGTGACAATTTTGGTACATTTTGTTTACTTTCATATTACGATTACAATGTAAATAAAAATTAAAGCTTTGGATTTGCGCATTCGTTTTATTGTTTGTGTTACCAGACAGACACACTAAAAAATCCCAACTGCACATTTTGCAGTTACAACTTGGCTACGTAAAATTTGTGAGGGATAAATAAAGACTTAAAAAAATTATTAGAAAAATATTATTTATTTAACTAATTAATACAATTAGAGTAGTACATAATTAACTATTATTCAAATGCAATAATAAAAATAAGAAATTATGCAATTATAATACTTTTAAGCTCTCGTTGAGGAGTTGGTATGATGACAAATCAATTATAAATATCACAATCGCGAACAATTAAAAAAAAAAAAATAGTTAAAAGCTTTGCGTTTTAATAACTTCTCATTTTGAAAAGTTAGAATTATTTCGATAAATCCTCAGGGAGAGCATAAAAGAAAATTAACCTAAAAATATTAAGGCGCGATCTAATTGAGATTTTAAACTGAATTAAAATCCGTTAAGTACCTTTTATATTTTACTATACCTACTTAATTAAAACTAATTGCAAATTTAAAGTCTGAAAATTAGTGGACGTGGTTATATAAAGAAATTCATAATTTTTATCATTTTTGTAGACAAAAATATTTTAAAAATAAATATGAGCTTGATTTCTTCAAAATCTTAATTTTCATCTTACATTTCATAAAATAAACACGCAATATCGAAGGTTGAATTTATTTTTGAAAATAAATATACAAAATTATTATGAGAAATGGTTGACATATTTGGTTAGATTAATAATTAGAATCGGTGTCATCTATTTGTATATCTTATTATCTGTATTTTGTACTAAATTGCCTATCGGTACAGTTTCTACTTTTTGAATTTTTGAAGTTTATAAACACAAAAAAGTGTTTCAATTCAATTTAACTAAATACATAATTCTTTACAATTATTAATTCCCAATTCGACATCGCCTTGTACAACACAAAATTATTGAATTTTGAAAAATTATTGTGGAATGTCACAATTAAATTTAGACACAGACCACATAACACAAAAAAAAATCGTTTCAAACCAAACCTAGGTACAACTTTACTTAACCTAGGTAGAAATAAAACTAACATATTTGGTAGAAAATACAAACTTCATTGAACATAGTGTCAAGAATAAGTATAGTTTGTAACATTTTAAAAGTAAGAAAAACGGTTCAAAAGGGGACAATGTTACAACTCTTATAATGTTACAAACTATACCTAAACTTGTATTTGTATATCGTATTGGTTGTCACAATTAGTGTTTGTTTATAGGCATTAAGTATCACCTAAAAAACTAGAATAGAAAAAATAAAATACAAATAAAAATTATATCTACTGTGCGTGCACAAAATTCACATTTTTATGACATTTATGTGATGTTACATTTTTTTTTTTAATTTTAATACCTACTAAATGTTACTAAAGAAATACAAAGAAACAAATTTTCATATTTATCAAAGATTACATTTAAAAATTCAACAACCTTATTCAGTCATTACCAAACAATTAAATGAAGATATTGACTAAGTAAACTTTTTATGAGGTTAAACGAATATTTATAGCAATTGCAATTAATAACGTATCTGAAACTTGAAACAATTAGGAAAAAAATAAGATATGTTCTTGTATGACCAGACTCTTATATAGAGATTTCTATAAGAACCACTTACAAAACAGAGAAGAAAATATCCTTTTTCGTAGCTGGTTATAAAGAGAAAAGATTTGTATCTTTGTAATGAATACCCCTTATTACGTAACGCAATTTGGGGGGGAGTCTTAAACTCAAAAACTACTGGACCGATATTGAAAATTCTTTCACCTATAGAAAGCTACATAGGCTATATTTTATAAAGTTACGCGGAATAAGTCGCGTGCTCAAGTGGACACGGTACGCGCAACACTACTGGTGAATAGAGTGAATGCTTCACAGTTTTCGTTCGAACATTGAGTGAACATGTCGTCCTCGCAATTAGTAGCTCCGCTTTGTGTTCGCAAAAAAACCGCCACCGCGTGGAGCACTGCATTGGTGCATGCAACGTTACACGCTCCAAGTGCGTGAACGTATCCACTACTGGAGCAGTTGCAGATGCGTGGAGCATGATTGGTGCATGCAACGTTGCACGCTCCGAGTGCGTGAACGTATCCACTACTGGAGCAGTTGCAGATGCGTGGAGCATGATTGGTGCATGCAACGTTACACGCTCGAAATGCGTGAACGTATCCACTACTGGAGCAGTTACAGATGCGTGGAGCACGATTCGTGCGCGAACATAGTGGGTACCCACTACCCACCCTAAGGCACCAGCCTCGTATGAAATAAATAATGAGTATTTAAAACGGATACTTCCAGAAATCTGGCCTTATAGGAACAAATCAAAAATAGCTTGTTTTCTCACATGACATGTTTAATATGACACTCAGTTTATTGTAATCCAACGACAGCTCTGCTTTCAACAATTACAAAATTGTTGAAAGCTCGACATATACTAAGACAGTATCAAATACTTTTTGGAGTTACATAAATTATTTTGGTGGTGGACGACCGTTGACCACCGCCGGACAATCCTTCCACGACGACTTCTTCACTCGAGTGGTGGTCGTTTTCTTGACCACTCTCTTTACCGTCACTTTCTCGTCCGATAGCAATTTTCTCGAGAGCAACTTTTTCTTTGGCCTCACCATCTTTTCCTCCGTGTCATCTTCGAACATGTCCGGAGACAAGTCTCTGGACTTGGCCGGTGTGGACGTTGTGTAGTTTTTTTTGCTGCTATTGATAATTTCACTAATGGGACTATCAAAAGACACTTGTCGTGTGGGATTGCGTCTCGGCCTGTCCGTGGACGTCTGAGTGGAAATGTTGACATGGTTCGCTTTGGCCGGTGGAGTACTCTTCGATATTCTGGTCTTCTTCACTTTCACCACAACTCTGGGTTCGAGGGATTTCCTTTTAACTCTGTTTTCCACTGTTTCAATTGAATCATTGTCGATTTCTGCACTATCTTCAGTGTCTAACAGAACACTTGACTCTTTAACTTTTCGTGTCCTGCCCGTCTTTGCTTTTGCGAGTCCATTTTGCTTTTGCTTTTTCCTCTTTGCGGGCTCTTCATCTTCATAGTCATCTTCTGCACTATCTTCGATATCTAATTGATCTCTTGATTCTTTAACTTTTCTTGCCCTGCTTGTCTTCGCTTTTGCGAGTCCATTTTGCTTTTGCTTTTTCTTCTTTTCGGGCTCTTCATCTTCATAATCATCTTCACTGCTGACGTTTCCATTATCAGCTGCCTTTCCCTTTTTACTAGAGAATTCCAGCTTGGCGTTTCGAGACTTGCTCTGGCTCGACAGGTAGCCCTCGAAGAGTTTACGACATTTTGAATAATCCGGTATCGCTTTCGGGTCCAATTTATTTATGTATTCAAAGAATTTGATTAGAGCGTCTGAAATTGGGGACAAATTGAATTATTTAGATTATATGGGATGAGGAAACACAATTTACCACCAGGAAGAATGTGCGTTGCAGGTCCCGATAGGATAGGAGCAACGAAATTCTGCTATTTATTCAGCCCACCTTCGCACACAAATCCCATACTAAATATTATTTTAGGTTGGGCGCTTGGGCGACTACATTATTTATACTCTTTGTTGCACAGTATAAATTATAAAAATCGGTTAATGTAGGTAAGTGATATAAGTCTAACTGATAATGATAAATAGCACCAGACTAATAGTGAGAATGAGAGGGAGAGAGAGAGAGGTAAGGTGAGGTGGGTAAGGTATTTTGTCACCTGGCACATTGGGGTACTGGTGGGCGATGTTGGCCCGGACGTTCCTCATGAAGGCGTCCTTCGAGGCGTGCACGGTCTTGGGCTGCTTGAGGCTCTGCTCCCAGGGCAGCTTCCCCTCCAGCCACTGCAGCATGTTGTACGCCAGGATCTCCAGGTCGCCGCGCATCGTCGGAACTGCCATTCACATCATTCCCATTTCAAGCTCATAAGCACTCAATCTATATTATACACAAACCTTCCTTGTTGATCGCTCTTTCCTTTATTGAAAACCGTATCAGTTTGAAGTTAGTGGGCAGCGACTAATAAATAAGAACACACCTCCCAGATGTGCATCCCTGCTGGTGTATTCGATGGTTCCATTGTGAGCATTCTTGGGTGAGGGTTTGAACTCGGCTTCGTTGACTCTGGTGGCGAGACCGAAGTCCACCAGGTAAGTCTGGTTCTCGGTGCCTTTCTTCAGCCCCAACAGGATGTTGGCCCCTTTTATGTCCGCGTGGACGTAACTTCTGCTGTGAATGTACTCTAGCACGTCCAGCTGAAATGTTACAAACATGCAATCATACCTTTTTCCCTTTATTAAGAGAAAAAAGAATGTACAAGTTACAAATGCATGTTTCCACTAAAGAAAAAAAATGTCATTTTATGGTCTCACATAAAATATTCCTATTAGGAAAAAAATACAATAATTAATGCTATGAAATCCTTTTAACAAACGCAATATTTTATAAAATGTGTGATTTCCTCAAAAGAATATCAAAGAGATTAGTTCCAGTTGTAAAACAGATGTGGTTACTACAACCCATCTGGTTGTAGTGACCACATCTGACTGCAGTTGTGAAATAACCAGATGTACTGTTGTACTTCAGTGTATGAATAAAGGTTGCCAAAACCTTTTATATTTATGCCCTTTATGCTAGTTGTCAGTCTAGCTTAGAAGAGGCAGGGCAAATCTACACCCACCCCTTTGCAGAAGACCACTGTAAAATGGACAGCATATGTGCTGTTGTGTTTTGGTGAGTGAGTAAGGGGTGCCAGAGCCCATTTCCCTATTCCTACCTAATCCTCCATCCTTAATCTTACTATAATCAACAGAGCACTTCATTTTTGCTTATATGTTATAGTATAGGTGATCGTAAGCCACCTACCATCAAATGGACCATTAGCCCATCATTACATAAAAAAGTAATAAATTTTTCAAAAATATTCTATAGTAAATGAAATTTCCAAAGATAAGTTTAATGTTTCATAATTATAAAGTCATTTTAAATCTCTTATCTGAAGCATCTTTCATAGTCAGACTTATAATTTTCAGATAACAATGTACTCTCTTTTTTTTTGTACTACATTTTGAAAATTTGTTACCACTGAATTTAAATAACTGTTTTGAAAAGAATTTTGTCTGATGACTGCAGGTCCTACCATTATCAATTATTTTTACATTGCTCTTCCCCATAATATTCCAGAATGATAAAATTTTTGATTTTATGCACAACAAATGAGATGAAGCTACCACTTACCATCTGTAATCCGATTTGAAATACAGTGGTCGCAGGAAAGACCCTTCCGTTATCTGTGAATAAGGTCCAAAGGTCTTTTCCATACCTCTCCAGCACCAGATATCTATATTTTTCACCTTTATACTCGTGTGTTCCTTTGCCAAAGTATGTGGGCATGCCGAGGCTACTCAAATTTTTTGATTTCATGAATGAAGTTACTGAAACATAATATTTTTTTGTATCAAGTTAGATAATTAATAGCCACTCGGTATTAAAATCAAAACATTGTACTTCATGTTGTGTGATTGTGGTTTATGTAATGAAGTCATATATGTAACAGTCTGTGTCAGATAGATACAAAACATACAAATATATTTGTGTATAGAATGTAATCATATATATTAATATGTTTTCTGTACTTACTGTCAGCTTCATTTGCATGTTTGAGATAAAAGTTTTTTTCTACAAATAGTGGTCCATTTTCGTACGGTTCCTATAAGAATCAAACCATTGATTTATTTTCGAAAATAAAATTTCGATTACAGCATACTTTTCCTTAATAATAGGAAAATTTGTTTAGTAGTGGCAAGGGGCACTGCATTTATCAGTAATTAGGGCAGCCCCACTGGCGGCAATAACCATCCCCCTACAGAAGAACACCATTAAATAACAGCATGTGTGCTTTTATGTTTTGGTGAGTGAGTTTAGGTTTGCCAGAGCAAATTTCCCTATACCTTCCTAATCTTTTATCCTACCATGGTTGCAGCACCTGTGGCATTGCTTGTTATAGGAGACGGTAGCCACCAATTATCAAGTGACCTTAATATATGAAGAAAATACATCTTGAAAAAAGAAAGGATGACAATAGAATTATACTACACTAGCGACCTGACCCCAGGTTCTCAGTTGAAATTTTTGATTTGAATTGATAGTTGAAAATTTGAGTTGAAATCTTACATTATAAAAAAAGCTATGTTCCAAATTTCTGCATTTTAGACTTAGTTTTGACTATGCATTGGTTGTCAATTACGAACAAACGGTTTTTATAAGTATAGATTAATATAGTTAAACTTACAATTTTAACTACAAATGGATAGTTGACTGGTTTAATTGTTGAGCCATCTTCACAGGCCGAATATATTTCGCCAAAGCCGCCAACTCCTATTGAGGGCCCTATACGCCATTTCTTCTTGCCAATAGTGTCGTGAATCACTTCTCCACTCGCGATGGGAGCCGGCATTTTATAACCGCTCGCTTTCTTCTTCCTCGCAGCTGGAGCCTTTTTAATCCTACCACTCATTTTAACTACGATACTTTATAACTTTTCTTTAAGATTTCCTTAAGTAAGATTGAAATAAGTATAGCATAAATAAAAAAACGTTATCTGTTTGTATTGTGAATGCAAGTCGTAGACGCAATTCCTATTATAATAAAAAAAAAGAAATAAAAGCACAATCACAAGGTCTATTTTATTTATGATTGATTTGATAGATGTTTGGTTTGGATTAGATCACTCACACTGTTTAGTTTGATAAAATGATAACAAAATACATATACAATAAAATTAAATGAATTTGTTGAAAATATGAAACACGTTTGGTAGATCTCGTTTTGAATTTGACAGTGACAGAAACACTGTTGCCAAGTGTATATAACCAAAATCTACCTTTTAAAACAGCTTTTATTTAACTTTTAAATATTAATGCTCTAAGATATATTTTATACGCAGTATTTGCTATTCACTATGCTCGATATATTGTACAGTAAGCAAGTTACTTAAAAATAAAGTTTTTTTTATTGTTAAGTAACTTGATTAAAATAACAATTCAATAATAAAAACGAGGCGACCAATATACTAATTCCTGAAAAGAAATATGAATAAATCTACCAAAAAATGCAACAAACTACTTATAGTAAACTTTAAATTGCTTCCTGTAGTTTTAGTGCCCTAAATAATAATAGAATTCCAAATATACCTAATTAATTCCTAATATGGAATAAATCTCTATGTTGGTAATACCGGCTGAACAGTGAGTGAGTGAGTGAGAGAGATCGTTTCATGTTCTATATTTCTGGCGGGAATAAACCGCAAGTTGTTTTTGTCATTATTAATTCTCAAAAATAATGATTCCACTGTATTACGTAATAAGAACAAGCTTCACGAAAATGTTTTTATATTTATAGTGTTCTATAGAATAGGCAATAGCTATACTTATATGATAATATCATATCAAACTAAATTTTAACAAGACCAAATAACTGGAGCTTCGCTTCGTTCATGATATTATTAGTAGAAAACTAGAAAACGAATAGATAGATAATAAAATTTAATGAGTCACAGTGATTTGTGCATTCTTGGTATCTCTTTTATTTATTTTTGTCGATTTTTCTTTTATTATGTTTATAATATCTACTATGCTTTAAGTACCTACTTGGTACCTACGTAAATAAAACATTCCCTGTGCTTTAGTTAAATTTCTTTGATTCCCTGAGACCGCGTGATCCGACTGCTTCGTCCGATTGATCGGACGACGCGGACTTTTTTCCTGTTGCTCCGATTAAAGAATCAGACTATAATGATCGGACGACGTGGACTGCTTTTTCCTGTTGCTCCGATTAAAGAATCAGACTATAATGATCGGACGACGTGGACTGCTTTTTCTTGTTAGTTTGATTAAATAATCACTGTTCATTGTATAGGATCCTTGTTTGATATTACAATAATATGCGAAAATATATTTATTGACAGAATGAAGTACCTACTTTAACAACTTCTTTTTGGCCTTTCTATGTAAAGGTCATCGGATAATCTGAAAGTCCACTAAGTATCAACATTAATATTAGATGTGTCGGGGAAAGGGAACATAGCATGTTAATAGGTGACCATAGTCACCTATAAATTTCATTATTTTTGGGTAAGGCATCATTTAAACTACAATTACTTAAATATATTTAATAATTCTCCTTAACATGCGATTTACATAATATCAGCATAATATTATACAACTTTCACTAGCCTTAAGTATAATAAGTATAAATTAAATAATATTAAGTAAGTATTGTATAATGTACATATACTTAGTGGGTATCACCTAAAAAAATTAACAAAAATGTTAAACTAAATAAAATTATTCAATCGAAATAACATTCTGGGTGGGTATCGATTGATGTTGTAGGTATGCGTAAGATACCGTCTGGCACAGATAGAGAAATGTAGAATCTGAAACAAACAAAATAGAAATTTCGTACAAAATTCCTATTTCATTACGGGGGGTACAATTCGGATTTAGGGAAAAAGTTTTTCTCATCAAGTGTATTACCGCCAAGTGGATAGGTACTTGGTACCTTATATTAAAATATGTTTCAGTGATGCTGAGATGCTTCTCCGCAATCACACAGCGAAACTCAGCTGGGCAGCAGCTTATTGTGAATGAGTTTCGGTGTCCGAGAATGAGGAAAGGTTTTAAAAGTACAGGTTGAGGATAGCCTCAACCTGTACACCTGCCTGTACTCCTGTACCATCAAAAAGGTTCTGCGACTGTCTAGCTTTGAATTTTATAAGACACTAGCTGACCCGGCAAACGTTGTTTTGCCAAAAAATATTTTAAAAAAAAATGGGGTGGACCACCCTTAACATTTAGGGGTATGGAAAATAGATGTTGGCCGATTCTCATACCTACCCGATAAGCACACAAAATTTCATCAAAATCGGTCCAGCCGTTTCGGAGGAGTTTGGCAACAAACACCGCGACACGAGAATTTTATATATTAAAAGAAATTAAATAATTGGTCCTAGACAATCGCATATGTATATACAATACTAACTCACTTTAATATAAGTCTTCCTCATCGTCGTAGACGGACATGGAGTACCAATCTCTGGCCACGTCTTCGTAGATGACTCTCTTCACTTCCTCGTCGTACTGTGGGTGGAGGATTCGCGGTGACCTAGCTCTGAACTCGAGGGGCACGTCGTAACACTTGCACACGCAACAAGTAGGGAACTTGAACCAGTCCGCGAAGATACCCCGACACTCGTTCCGAGGATCGTATGCAAGAAGACGGTGGTATCTGAACTGCTGTTCACATCTGAAAGATACATCAGTTTTTATATTTAATCATTCAACCCAGAGCGAAAAGGCGAGAAAACAGTTGCAGCCACCAATATAAGGCAAATTCAAAATGAGTACAAAAATATGAAGGCCTACAATATTACTTAATGGTCATTACTCTCGTGATCATGCCTACTCAGTGCCGAAAACACGGTTTCATTTAATCCACCTTGGAAACCTGTGTATCATAATTAACTACGAGAAATATTTAGTTAACTATAATTATTAAGCAAAAGCGCGCTAGAGCGCAGATTTGATGACTTCCAGCCTCCCGAACAAGCCGGTTTTCGCAAAGGTTATAGTACCATAGACCACATCCATACGTTACGCCAAGTTATACAGAAAACCGAAGAGTATAACCTTCCACTATGTCTGGCGTTTGTGGACTATGAGAAGGCCTTCGATTCGATCGAAACATGGGCAGTGCTCGAGGCTCTGCAGCGATGTCGCATTGATCATCGGTATATCGAGGTATTGAAGTGTTTATACAATAAAGCCACCATGTCGGTTCGAGTACAGGAGCACAGCACACAGTCCATTCCATTCCATTGCGTAGAGGTGTGAGACAGGGAGATGTAATCTCTCCGAAACTGTTCACTGCCGCTTTGGAAGATGCATTTAAGCTCCTGGAATGGCAAGGACTTGGCATCAACGTTAACGGCGAGTATATCTCTCACCTTCGGTTTGCCGATGATATTGTGATCATAGCGGGGTCGATGAGAGACCTCGGCACGATGCTCGAAGACCTCAACCGAGTTTCTCAAAGGGTGGGCCTTAAGATGAATATGGACAAGACGAAAGTTATGTCTAATGTCCATGTTGTGCCTACCCCAGTAACAGTTGGAAACTCAACTCTCGAAGTTGTTGACGAGTACATATACTTGGGACAAACAGTCCAGTTAGGTAGAGCCAACTTCGAGAGGGAGGTCAATCGTCGAATCCAGCTCGGATGGGCAGCGTTCGGGAAGCTCCGAGACATCTTCTCGTCCAAAATTCCTCAGTGTCTCAAGACAAAGGTTTTCGACCAATGTGTGTTGCCGGTGATGACATATGGCGCTGAAACGTGGTCTCTAACTATGGGCCTCGTAAGGAAGCTCAATGTCGCTCAACGAGCTATGGAAAGGGCTATGCTCGGGGTTACACTGCGAGATCGAATCAGAAATGAGGAGATCCGTAGACGTACGAAAGTTACCGACATAAGCCGGCGGATCAGTAAGTTGAAGTGGCAATGGGCAGGGCATATAGTACGGAGAGCCGACGGCCGCTGGGGCTCAGGTTCTCGAGTGGAGGCCACGTACCAGCAAGCGCAGCGTAGGACGTCCACCCACAAGGTGGACAGACGACCTAATTAAGGCCGCGGGTCAACGGTGGATCCAGGCTGCTTCTGACCGGTCCTATTGGAGAGTTATGGGGGAGGCCTATGTCCAGCAGTGGACGTCCTGCGGCTGAAATGATGATGATGATTAAGCAAAAATATTTTGTCCACGCTCGTATCTTATTTTCATAACCAATAACTTCATTTCAGCCGTAGAACCAGTAGAACGTCCATTATTGGATATAGGCTTCCCCATAATTTTCAAATGGAAAACCTGGATCCAGCGTCGATCCGCGGATCCAGGCTAATTCTGGCTTAAAGTTTATATATACAAAAGTGGATCTTTAATAAAATCTCTAATATTTAGTTTTTTTATGATTTTACAATAAAAAAAACTGGAAAATAAAATAGTACACTATAATACACTACACATTTACCTAGATGGGTGGAAGGAAAACGTGAGATAGATATTAACCATGAAAGAGGTCTTAATATCTTATACCTGCATCCTTCACGACAGTACATCTGTTTTCGTTCATGAACGCACGTTTCCAGGTGTATGTATTGTTCAAATGGATACATATTCAGTAGAGCCAGCACTTCGCCCCTTGTATTATTAGCCCAAAATGGCGCCAACATCTCTTGTTTTGATTCGCAAGCGTTGCTGGAAATTATAAAAGGTTATTTCTTTAACACGTTAATTGGCAAGCCGAAATGCTGAACTTACCTAGATGGCCGAAATAATAAAATCATTGAATGTATTGTATTTCCCTAGTGACCAAAACAAATACCAGAAGCCAATACGCTGCTAGGCTGCTATTTTATTGTTCGTACATAATTGTAAAGCAACAGCACGCGACGTCGCGTTAACGGCCACATCATAACCTGTCACTTCACGCGACGTCGCGTTGTGTGGCAATTAACGTGTTAATGGTGTTTCAAATCAAAAAAATGATGATGATGATTTAAGGTTTTTAAGGTTCCGTAAAACATTTGAGAGAAATAAGAAATTTAATAGAACGAGGATTTATTATATAATTATATTACGAGCTGGCGCCGCCGGCGCATTCGTCCGCGTTGAAAAAGAAAAAAGTAGCCTAAAAAAGTCCCGTACGTCCAAATGTTTATCTACCAAGTTTCATGAAAATCAGTTAATTCGTTTCAGAGTTATGAAGGAACATACATACATACAGAAAAAAATTCTAAAAATCGTCAATTTAGTTTCAATATCATGTATAGAGCCTATAAACACGATATCTCTGAAAACAAAGTAACATACTCCATGACCGACCCTTACAGATTTATTATTAGTATTGATTAATTTGTTACGTTTCGTTATATAATACTTTCTCCATAGACTTTATAACTTGTCAAACACTTTAAGTTAAATTTAGTGAATTAATAGAATATTGTTTAATTTTTTATAAAACTTACGCTCCTCGTAATTTTATGACAGATGGTCGCAAGGATTCTTGAGGTTGTGAAGGTTTAGGATGAAATTCTTCCTTAACATTCGTGTCTATTCTATCAGTTTTTGTCTTTTCGTGTTCTGAAAATAATAAAGTCGGCGGCAAAGTGGAAGTGTCTGAATTCATTGGTTTCCATCCATCCCTGTTCGATTCTGTTGTTGATTCATAATTGAATTCATCTTCAGTCACAGTTTCTGTAGAGTTCACAAAAACTTCTGTTGTTGTTGAATTCACTGTAGCATTCTTCTTGATTTCTGTTGGTAACGGTTCATTTTTTGTTGATCCAGATAAATTTGGATATATACTATTCGTCTCGATGCTTTGCTTTATAACTGCTTCTAATGTTATTACATCCGGATCAAGATTATTGATTTCAATGTTGGCTATACTTTCAAGTTTGGTTTTATATGATATGCCTTTATCGTCATTAAGTGTTTCATTGCTGGTGGTTTCGGTTTCATTTCCACTTTCAGTACCATCAAGCTTTGTATTGTTACGCAGGCTTTCCAGTGGTTTTACTCTTAACGTGTCATTGTCTTGTTTCTTATTCACGTTTTGAATTGGTCTAAAGTGAGGTTTCATTTTCATAACACGGCCGTGACTCTTTTTCGTGTAGAGCATTTTCGTTTTAATGATATCCTCTTCAAAATCAGCAGATTTTCTTTCGTCGTCTTCTTCATCATCAGTTTCTACAAAATTTTCTAGTTCTGCCTTTAATATTGAGATGTGACGTTCTTCTCCATACATTCTTCTCATCAGGCCCTGAAAAATATGAACAATGAAAATTTATTAAGAGCATTAAAGACTACAAAAGTTTTGGTACACAGGTATATTTATTTTATAAGCAATAAATTTAAGTCAATTGTACATACAGACAGACAGCCCGGCATAAAATTATATCTATGTCCTTTACAACTGTGTAACACAAGGTTTTGTATAGACGCTTCATGCATCAATCAGAAAGTTTAAGCATAAATAAGAAATAAAAATAAAATCCGGATTAAAACAGTTTAGCGTAATGGGTTTAAATATCCCTTACTCAGTCATGCACCGAAACATGCCAAGAGTGTTTGGCGTCAGATATTGCTTTGTGGGAAATTACTTTTTATAAAGGAAAGGTCATAAGTTCACCAGGAACTATTGAAAAAACCCTAAGGGTCGTTATATTTTTCGGCGGAGTTGCGGAAGAGTGTTCGTCCGACCTCGCAACTTCGCCTTATAGCGGACGTGAAGGATGCCAAGAGGTTTAGTCGGTAGATCTTCCCCAATACCATCTCGGGACAGGAGTCCGACATAACCCATCGGTCTGTCCCCAGGCCGGTGGGTCTCCATGATGGATTCCTCTTGTAAAAAAAATAAAAATAAAGGGGTCGTTATATTTTGCTTGTGTTAATATTACCTGATTCTCCCTGACGAATCTCCTGATCGCATGCCAAGGGTAGCTGTTCCCTGGTGTAGTACAATAGCTCTGTTTGGTGAGATCACACGGAGCTGGCGGGATAGCTTTCGCCCGATTCGAGCGGTATGGTCGCGCACAAGCGGACGCATAGTCGAACCCCGCAGCATCGCCTGCTGTCCACGCCACCTACTTGCGAAAAATGTTATTAGATACATTAGATTGAATGTAATGTTATGAAAACTTAGTTGTGTTACTTAGTAGTGGCAGGGCACACTGAATTTGTAGCTCAGTCGTGTCATAAAGTATCTGGCCCTCTATGACCGCGCTAGAAAGTCATTGGGTTTTAGCCGGTAGGAGTCCAGCATATACCCTACAGCGTTCCCTTCGCTGCCGGGCATCCATGAGGATTCACCAAGGTTAAAAAAGGGCACACCGCGTTTAGCAGTCATTTTGGCATCCTATCTAAAGAAGTAATTACCCCCTCACAGGAAACCATCGTGAACCATCTCCTATTCTTAAACTTCAGCGGCAGCTGAAGTTCGGCTGCGCACTTACTTTGTGTTTTATACGACGTTAGCCAACCTACAATCATACCATCAGTTGGACCGTCAGCCTGTCTGACGAACTTAACATAAAACAGAACGCTGTCTTCACTGAATAGGATAAATGATATGAGACATTATTTAAATATCATGCATATTGAAAAACTAGATAGATAGCTTTTAACTCAATATGTTAATGACAAGAAAAGCCTTAGGCAGGGAACAGCATTATTATTTTAATGCACAGCTAGTAAATTAACCAAAATATTAAGTAAAATAAAGAACAAAAAAGATGTAGTTAATGATATTTTATATAGGTAACCTATCTATTATTTTATCTAAACTTTGTCTTAATTGGAAAAGAAATTTAAAACGTATTCAGATCCCATCATTGTCCTCTTGTTTCTTTATCAATGATGATGCAACTAATTGCATTTTATTATTGTTCTGAATAGAGAATGTTCTTGATACATCTACTTAGGTTGTTGATAAAGTGAAAGTATTATGAATACGAATTACTAATTATTATTAATTTTACTCTCACTAAAATGCATCCTGTATAATTTATAGGTAGGTGGGTACTTTCAAACTTTCTACAATAGATACACGTAAGTTGTTGTTTTCATACATTGACTAACACACAACACAACTGCAAGAATATTTAGGATTTTTTCTGCATGTGAGAGACATGCAGAAAAAATCCTAAATATTCTTTTCTTACAGACAATATGAAGATTAGACTTTTCTTTGAGAGACAATATGAGAGACTTTTCTTTACAGGCAATATGAAGATTACCAATAATTGACTAGCGATCCGTCTCCGGCTTCGCATGGATGTTTTTATTTTATGAAAATTATATACACAAACCCTCATAGTTTATCAGTCTTTCTACTAGTGAAAACCGAATATTGTTTTTCGTTTTCGGCTGAAAATTCGTTTTCGGTCGGACATTATTTATAACACTATAAAGTCAAAAGCTAACAAATATGAGCAGCTTTCCAATCTAGATTTGAACTCGATATTTCGGATAGTGTATTTTACACAGACTTTTGTAACGACCCGAAAGGCATCGCTGAAAGCGGCTGGATGCCAAGGGCGGAAGACCGTATGTGGTGGCGATCCTTGGGAGAGACCATCGTGAAGTGGACACAGACTAATGATGATGATGATAGTTTATATAGTGGTTATTATATAATAAAAGGGAAGAGAAAGACCCTAGAGACAATTTTCAGTATATCTGATTGTGTTGTAGACTTTGGAATTGACTTTAACGTTGTTGTGACAAAAAGTTAATATACACATTATTGTAATAAATAACAAGTGAATGTGGTATTATATGCTTACAAGTTGTTTTTTTAAATTTAATAGCATGCAAGAAAGCAAGTTGTTTTCGAACAAAGCGAAGAAAGAGCGGACAGGCATGCGAGTGAAAGTGACTGATGGTATTTGGGGAGCAGGTTGTGTGACGTCATAGGTACGATGCCATCTATCAACATCTATGCTCTACGATAACCATCTGTCTATGCCGTGTTCGCTTCAAATCAGATATTAACGCAGCGACACAGGTGCGGAAGTGTTACAAAAATTAAACACAAAAATATCGTGCTTTTTAACTTTTTTTTTAATGTTAAGGTCGGCAGACAAACTGACTGTCCGCTTGATGGTAAGTGCAACGCCACAGGTGCTGCAGGTGAGTCTAGGCAATGGGAAAATATATGAAAATGGGTTCTATTATTAATTCTAATTATAAGTATGAGAAATCTGTTATCTTAACTAATATTACAAATTCGAAAGTGAATTTGTTTTTTACGCTTTCCCGCCATAACCTTACTCGAAGAATCAATATGAAAGTTTGCATTGAACGCGATACAGAAAAGGACCTTTCGTCCATTAAAAAATACTGATCTCGAAGGATCTTCTAGAAATCCTACGCCAGACAAACATATATGAGTTAACACCTAAGAAAAGGGGGGCGGACGAAGTCGCGGGTAAAAGCTAGTAAACTATATTTCTTCACCATTAACATGGAATAGCAAGTTTATTCACAGAGAGCCCTTCAGGACATCCTCGCAGTCTTTTCATCCTGATCCTATCTTGAAAGATACAGTAAACGAAGATTTTACGAACCCACTTGATAATAAAGTGGCAATAAACATAAAACGAGCGTCGCCAGTTCGAAGACATTCGTGCTAAACTAGGTTATTACTCAACTGGCGATAGTATACGTCGGTGAAATCAAGCGGCCACCATCTAACTTTCGCCCAAGATATTATCGAGGTCTCGGCTGTGTCCGCTGATGTTAAATCACGACCACGACTGTCGTCTCGTCGTGTTTGTCACTTCTGTTATACCTATATCGTAACAGATTATGTCATATTCCGCCATCTCTTTCGGTGAAAATTGTTACCGATTTTGAACTTGATTTTGATGCATTCGAAATCTAACCAGAAATATATTTCTAAGCTCCTTTTTTGGCAACATTTCAAAACGATCATAGGTTATTATCAACGAATTATGCTACGTCAAATCTACTTAATACTCGTATTGCTACTAAATAGTAACTAAGAGAATTTTTAAATGTCATGACATGTAGAGGTAGGTATCCAGGAGCAGGTTCCATTTTTTATATTTTTGGCAACAGAAAACTTCAGCTAAGGCATTTAACTTATTCTTCAATACTTTATTTAATATTGGGATCATAAAAGTCAAACAGAAGGTGTAAAAAGCGATCAAAGAGATGTAGTGCAAGGTGCGTGGCCTGCTTCCCACGCATTTACTGCCGCACCACTCAGTTTGAGTCGGTTAAATCGGTGTACAGTTTACAAAGTAAGTTGCAAACGCTTTAACTCCATTATAAAGTACTTTCAAGAGCTTCTGTCACTTCTTATTTGCGAAGTTTTCCCAAATTCTTATTGCTTAAAATAAATTTCATAATTATGTCATTACATATATTAGGTGAGTGTCTAAATGTTATTTTAATATTGATGCTTACTATGGACAGACTCACAAACTGTTATTAACAATTAACATAATATTATTACAGGGGTTATTTGTTAGGGGATATGTGGATATTTTAGTTAAGCAATATTTAGATTCAGGTCTTGCGGTACAACTGAAGAAAGCCAACTCATATATATGTGTCTAGGCCGTTTTCAAAGAATCATTTCTTGTTGGTGCCAGGAAATTTAAATGTAATTTCTGTTTACATGTTAAATGTTCCATACATATATAGATGTTTCTTTATCCAATTTCCTACTGTACTACTTAGTCCAGTCATTATATACTGTAATTATCCCATTATTCGATTTTACTCTCTAATTTAAAATCGTCTTCAAACGATATTTGCTTTCTCCACGAAATCTTTCACCACTTATATAATATGTATTTACTTATATCGAGGGATGAAGTTCATTGACCTTGGGGCATTTTAGGATTAGATCATTAGCATTATCTTTATGTTGTTTTTCAACAACAATTAGTTGCCCTATGTCTGGCGCCTTGCTAATGATTATCATAAAAAAATCTTATTTTATATATTTTCCATGGCCGAGTAGAAGTTTATTTTAGCTAAAAACATACCATCCGTCTCAAAATATCCAGGATATAATCTCTCTCACAGAAATAATCCATTTCCTGTCTCAAGAAAGCAACTTGGATCAACACTTTTAGTAATTAGCACTCACCACAAACAGTAAGACGATCGCGAGCCGCATTTCGCAGTCTCTAACGAACTTTCACTGTGAACGCGTTTATAATGAGCATCGTGGACACAACCGCACAACACCACGGCTGGATACCGACTGATGATGGACTTTCGCAATGCCACTGTCAAGGACTGGTTGCAGATGCACTTGATGTTTGATTACAATCACAGCTCTGAAAGTCACCACTATATTTGTTCACCATATCATCCCAACAATATCTATTTTGGTTTTTCAACTTTTGTAGCCCAAATTGAAGCATCGTCATAGGTGCTGCAAATGTGCTGCTAATTTTAGTTACGATAAATGGTACGATAAAGGGATAAACGATTACCCTTTGTCGAACTTACTCACTGAAACACAACAGCATTTGAACACACATGATGTTATTTTGCGGTGATCTTGAGTATAATGGGTGGTGATTATAATGGGGTGGTTACTGCCACTAATTTCTGACTGCGAAGTGCAGTATGGCCTGAATTACCTGAATACTAACAGAAATCATTTTTTATTGAATTAATTTGAATTGTTAATCAAATAGTCGGTAGCGTAAAAGAATCTACAGTCATCAATCAATATAATTTCTGTTATTTCACGCTATTAATTTCCGAGCGCGTTGCATTGCGAATTCATACGATGGAAAAATTAGGTTCCGCTCGCCAACCAGAAACACTGTAAGCGATGAGTAGGTCAGTCGAGTAATCGCTTGCCAGCCGCCGTCTGACGTCTGTCCTGCTCTGGCTCGCTGGACTAGAGCTGTCGCTGAAACGGGACAAAACACGTGCGCGTGCGTCGCACCGTTATCCCGCGACGATATCTTGTCGTGAATGAAGATGGTGTTCTCTCGCGCACCAAAACAAAGGCCCCGCGGTAAATTAGCGTGCCACTTGAAAATCGAAAGGCGTGCCGTTTAATTAGTGTAATTATAATGTTGTTAATTACTGTGAAACTTACTTCTTTTATGGGAAACATATGCCGCTTACTCTACCTTTTTAAAATAACCAAGCATAAACTCCACTAGTTTTTTTTTTTCATTTATGTTTCGTAATCGAATTTTCAATTTATTTTTCTATTAGGTATAATTCTAATTTGTATCACAGGCATTGCTAAAAAGACATTTTCTTTAGAATAATTACAATAACCAGAACATTGGTACTCTTAATTAACTTACATCGCTTCATGTCCAATAGCCAAAAAGTCAAAAAACTGGGTACCTAATTATATTCTAGATTGTTAGCTGAATATAAATTTGATCAGTGTGTGTAAAAAGAAACACATTTTAAGCACAATATGTGTGAAATTATTTCGGTTATGAAGTAACAGAAATAATTACCGAAACCGAAAATAAGCCCAATAATATTTTGGACTTTTCATCTGGCGGTAATAACTGCCCCCTTACAAAAGACCACCGTGAAATAATATAATGTGTGCTGTGTATACCAGAGCTCATTTCCCTATCTCCTCCCTATCCTATCCTCTATCCTACTATTAAGGTCGGCAGACACTTGCGGCACCTATCACTTACCATCAATCAATCAAATCACTTACCATCAACTCAAATGAGTCTATGGCCATCTACCGACCTTTATATAATTTATAAGATAAAAATTATATCTACATAAAACAGATATATCTAATCATGGTTAGTATTTGACCCCATTCGGACTGGTTCCATAATTATGGAGACTGTTTGAAGATAATGATGATTAGATGTACGCAGTCCATTAGACAGTAGGTACTTGAACTTGTAGACGTGTTTGCTTTGAAACATTAACATTTATCTAAGTAAGTTCATTTCTCGAGTAAACTTTGGGCGTGAATGTGAAAATTATTGTGTGTGCACGTACCGACCTACTTGTTGTGTTACGTGTGGACACAAGATGCGTTTCCTTTAAGGTGGGACTCGGTGGGTGTATTGAGTAGAAAGTGCTGGTAGAATAGAACGCACTGGTGAAACTCGACCGAGCGATTGCCTGATAATTATTTGTATATGCACTCTCCATTTCGTAAGACTCGAAACTTTATTGAGGAAAACCTTTTAAAAAATGAACCAGTCTGAATTACAAATTATGTTGTTAGAAAGAAAATGTCATAAAATATTAGAAAACATTTATTAATTTTTACACCTTCTTTATCAACACATTTCTCAGTTTCCTCCAGAACTCCATTGATTTCTTTTCATCCCATGACATATATATTTTAGTCTTCAATAGAAATTCTAGCGTCTTCGTTAAGTATTTATTTTCTAATTGACCTATTTTAATTAAAACTAACGGATCATAAGAAACTCCGTCCTCAATAGAAGAACGATAATAATCAGCAAATTTCGTTTCCCATCGGCACCATTTCGATTTGGCGAAACTGTTACTTATTATGAGGATAATATATCTGCTATCATTAATACTAGACAATACTGACTCGGTTATAAACGAACCTATTTCGAAATCTCTCTCGTAAACACACAGTTTCAAATACGGAGGGTTTGTCTCCAACTGAGATATCATTTCCGAAACGAAATCATTATCTTCGTTGCAATATGAAACGAACGCATCATACTTATATTCTCTCTCGTAAACTAAATCAGTTTTCACTGGCTTCTTATTTCTGTGCACGAATAAAAATATCCAATACCTTATCCAGATTTTATAGCGGCGAATAATAGTCACTAGTAGAATTATGATCCCAACTGTCAGTAGAGTGGGTCCAGTCCAAATGAGGAGTACCACGTTAGAGATTTTTTCGTATATCAAACAATGCAAAGTTTTAATTGAAGAGAGATATTCGGCAACTCTTCGATCCTCCCACAGCTCCGGACCACTACATTTAAAGCTTGAATGCTCGAAATACTTTTTAAGGCCCGTTGACGCATTTACCTCTATCCAAAGATACATTTTGTACATCGAACTACAATCGCAGGAGAATACATTATCCATCATATTAATTTCCACCTTTGGATCATTTTCTAACAGATAATTTATGTCTTGAATCATACTTACAGTGAACTGTGAGATTTTGTTATTCGTAAAATACAAATTATGGGGCGAAACTCCAGCAGCCAAAAATATGGGACGCCACCATGATATAATTAGATTTTCAGATAAATCTAACACTTGCAAAAATTTAAGAGGCTTTATGGTTTCCGCCGTAATACTATACAGGAAATTGTTCTTAAGAATTAAATGACTAATATTTGGCATCATTTCAAATATGTTATCGTCTTCGTATAAATACTTGATACCGCAGTTCTCCATTGTCAATATTTTTAATTCATTCAAACCCTCGAATTGTGCGCCGGTTAAGTTGTTATTCACGCCGATGGGATTGTTTGCTAAATTCAAAACTTGTAGTTTTTTTGTAGATTTAAATGTTCCTGGTCCAATGTGATGAAGAGTACCGTTTTCCATATTTAACACCTTCAACTTGCCCAAACCGGTAAATGTATAATCAAATATAGCTTTTATTCTATTGAATGATAGATTAAGTATCCTCAAATCATTACTTTCTATGAAGGTATCTCTATCTATTTCAAAATACATGGGGCTCGTTGTTCCTTTATTGAATGACATATCTAAGAGCAACAGCTGATTTGATAAATGTTTGTTGTGTATTCCCGGTAAATTATTACCACCGAGTAATAGCACTTTTAACTTTGGGAATTTGTACGGCTCAAACGCGTAAGTTCCTATCTTAATAGCTAGTACTTTTCTTAAATCTATTAGCTCTATATTAACCATTTGAGGGAAGCAGTCGTCTGGTATAATTTCAAATTGATTGTGAGCGAGATGCAGTCTTCTAACCGTAGTGTTGGCTATAATATTTAACAAGGTTCTCGGTGGTTGTTTACGAAAACCCATTGCGGATAAGTCAAGAACAGTCAACTTTATGCCCTCTTTCCACATGTTCAACAAGAACTGTTCTATCAAACTAGTGTTCAAGTCATTCTCAGCAATAAGCAACTCCTTCAGATTTTTGAGTGGAAGAAAACTACGAGGGTGAATATAGTCCAATCTGCACAAGCGAACTTCTAATCTCTTTAGTAATGTGCCTTCCATTTGTATAAACGCGTCCTCTTGTATTTTCTCTAAATTATTTTCTGATATATCTAAAGATCTGAGTGAGGGAAGAATGCTCGGTTTAAAAGCAGATGTCAATTGCATTATATCTGTGAATCCGTTGTTGACTAATGTTAAATTGCGAAGGTTTATTAATCCCTCGAACGTCTTCTCGTGTATAGTGCACAGTTCAGTGTTGTATGAGATGGATAACTGTTCCAGCATGCTCATGTTCCGAAATAGTCCTGGTTCTAAGTACTTCAACTTGTGATTTGCTTCTATTTGTAAGATCTTTAGAAAGTAGAATGGAATAAGATCAATCTTGCTAATTTTAACAATGTCTGTAGTTCTTATTAAGAAAAGCTCACTTTGCTGCATGAACTGTAAAAGAAAAATAAAATTTAAATATATCCTCGACTACTCCCTTATTACGAGTTAATTGTACTTATAAGAAAAAAATATATTTATTATAAGTACCAGTCTTAAAGGAATACGATGTAAGTTACATATTTATTAGTAACACTTGCCACATGGACGATTGTTTTTATTTTATTTAAAATAAAACTGAACTGTGAACATTTCGTTCATAAATGATATTTCCGTTGCTATTATATACTTACTTATATATTAATTTTATTTCTTCTGGGACTACTATATCGCTTGATGATATACGTAAATATATAATCCACACAAGGCTCACATGGTATTTCGAGCCGATCACTAAAGTAAGCTTTTAAGTTTTAAATAACCTGACGAAATTATTAAATAACCTGTTTTTTTTGCATACAAGTTTATTACCTTAAATATTTTGGCAACTAGTGATTTTAAATTAATTATATGTGGCAACAGAACATAAATTTGTACCTTCGGAAATTTCTTGCATCCGTAGTTCCCGAAGCAGACTACATTAGTGCGATCCTTATTGGTCCTACAAAGGCAGCCGGATTCGCCGTCTCTCCCTAACATGATGGGCAGGTCCTGATATTTATCAATTTGATAACTTTCGTATCTCGTGATTGTGTCCTCATAGTCATGCACGAAGTTGCCATTAGAGTACTGAGCGTAGCACATTAAAAGCCATAGATAACTAGCCAATCTCATTGCTTGACACTGTAATTGAAAAATTAAAAAAATAATGTTTTTTATATATCCAAGAATTCTGGAGCAGCTTCTCTCTTGAGATAACAGATATACCAAGAGAAAATAATTAGGTTATCTAAAAAAATGTTTAGAAATCTTTTTAGTAATTAGAAAAACCAGATACACTATCACTATCGTCGGTGAAAAATACCGAAACATTTAAATGGTTCGGTCTTCTACGTTATCTATTGTATTATACTTTAGATTATCTTTTTAATCTTTTTATTTAGTTAGTGGAATTGTCTACTTTCAATGTGTTGAATTGAATAACAAACCTGTTGTTTGTTATGATTGCCATATAACTCGTAATTCCTGTCAACTGATAACAATCATTTATGATACTATACGTCATTTATTTATTATTTATCTGGGAAGTATAGGTACCTCTAAATCAAATTCGAGAAATTGCAGGAAAAATTCGTGAAGTAACACAAAAACGATACATCTTTTTGGATCCTTTTATTGATTAGGTACTTTATCATTTACCCCACCTTTGTAAAGAGCTTTGGTAGGCCCATGAAGTTAAGACATAAAAAAATAAAATTACTTATTAATTATTTTGTAGTTAAAGGTGTTTTTTAGAAATAAATGTTTTGTTATCAAGTTAACCGAGTTCATATGTGTTTATCAAGTGTATGCAAATTTATACAGTGATAATAAAATCTATCAACAAAACATCTCCGCATTGTCAATATACACACGTCTGCTACTTCTTGAATTTCTGTTATATTAATAGATATTAACACTTGAATTGCAGACTCTAGGACTTCATTTTATCTATACTAGCGGCCTAACCCCCGGGTTTTTATGCGAATTATATACACAAACCTTCTGGTTAATCTCTCTTTTCAACCCCGACGCCGATGCAAAGACGGGATTGTTATAAGTTTGACGTATGTGACTGTGTATCTGTCTATTTGTGTAACTGGCTGTGGAATCGTAGTTACCAAACGGTTCGACCAATTTTGATCCGTCTTTTTTTTGTTTGAAAGTTGACGTGATCGGGATGTTCCTTAGCTACAGTTGCGGAAGAGTGTTCGTCCGACTTATAGCAGACGCGAAGGACGCCAAGAGGTTTAGTCCGTAGGTCTACCCCACTAACCATCTGGCCTGTAGGTATCCATGATGGGTTCTTCTTGTAAAAAAGGCGTTTGAAGATCATCAGCCTCATTTCCCAATTGATTTCCACAGGTTCGATGATTTCGATTGATACTACCGTAGTTTATAAGTACCTATGTTGTTACTTCGGTAGTATTTCCATGACATGGTAATCTTAATCTGATCCTGCAGCATCAAGTAGTCTGCGGGACATCCAACTCTTCAGCAACTTATAGTACACATAGCGTGTTTGGGCTCAAAAGAAAGTTGGGGCTTGTTACTTACGCAGTTAAACTGTCGTCAAATAAGCGTGCACGTTAGTTTATCACTGCAGCGTAGGACTTGTTTTGTGGTGACATATCTATCCTCGCATTAAAGTTAATAAATAATTCAATTACTATAACCTTATTGTTTTTGAAAATCAATTTACTAACCTTTAAAATTTATGAAAAAATTCAAACAAATATGTATTTTCATCCCAGTATCCATGCACCAAACACTCAAAATTTTCCAGGCACAAAATAGTAATATAACTAATAAATTTCACATTGAGATCACTGTATACTGTGGTTGGTATTAAATGTTGAAAACGTTAATATTTGTACATGATTATTATTTGATGACCATGTTGTCCGAGAAGCAATTCTTACGCACGTCAGATCTCCAACTATATTTGGTTGCACAATATTGAGCTTCTAACCGACGCTTCTAACACATAAAGAACTCGTGATTGGTTAGCGAATATTTGCACATGATAACAGATCTTTTCGGCACACCTCCGTCGCCGCGCGAAGCCTTCTCTGGAATCTTTATGATGACCAATTTACATAACGCCCCACGCAAAAACGGAGTATTATAATTTTCACGTGTGTAATTGACAACTGTGTGTCTGTCTGTGGTATCGTAGCTCCCAAACGGCTATACCGATTTTGATCCGGTTTTTTTTGTTTGCAAGCGGACGTGATCTGGATGGTTCTTAGCTATAATTTATGAAGATCTGTTCAAACGTTTGAAGACTATCAGCCCATTTCCTACTTGATGAAGGGATTTCACTAACTTGCACATGATGTTCGATTGATGTGAAATTTGGTATACTGTTACTTTGATGGAATTTCCATGACATGGTAACCTTAAGTAGTTTGCGGGATACCCAACTCCTTAGCTACTTACAGCATATATATAGCGTGTTTTGGCTCAATAGAAAGTCAAGTTAGTTTTTGTTCTGTATTCTGAGGTTAGTTTATAATTTTTAATTATAACTTGTCTCTTCTTTATTGCATTCGTGGCGACATTTCTAATAAATTAGCTAGTTATGGAAAAATCTCTTTATCATTTAACCGAGCATATCTCAATATGCAGTAAAGATAATTTTGTAATTTTACCATGAATTCATACCTAACACTTACGTAAGCGCGAAGTTAGTATGTTTAAGTAAATTGTATCAAAATGCTTTGTCATTTAAGATACGAGAGATCTGACCTCTACGTAGGTATAGGTTCCTCCCACTTGTTAGTGGGTTGTGCTTTATATATGTTACTAGCTGACCCCGCAAACGTTGTTTTGCTAAAAAATATATAACTTTGGGGTATAAACATTTTATAAGTAGGTATAGATAAGCAGACTTCGTTCATCTTAGAAAGACTTGCAGAACTATATTTACCGATTTCGTATATTTACCACGAGCATAAATTAATAGTGTTATTATGATTTTAGTTCGGTGACTGAACTGTTGTGACTGTCTTCTGTCTGAGAAGTTTGGGAATTTGTTTCTTACGTAAACAAATTTCACGTAATTTGTATGAGATTTATTATTTATAGTTTTTTATCGCCACTTCGTCCGCGCTCTTTTTTCTTTGGTTTTAAGTATTAAAACATTTATTCCATCTTTATTGTTCATATATTTTCTTCAGGCGTTGAATATATTATTTTTATTTTTAAATGTACCCACTGTAATAGTACTTTTTTCTGTATGAAATGTAACCCTATGTCTTTATATGTATCGCCAAAAAATAAACTAAATTATTTCAAACTAATTCAGTTCTGTTAGCTGTCATAAAATATGCAAATAAATTAAAGTAGTATGATTGGCAACATTTTGCACAATTCATAAAACAAAATTGTGCGAGACGACTACTAAGCGAATATATCAAGCTCTCCGTCATTGATAATGTGAAAGGGAACGGTTTCTTCTTGAAATGTGTTCTTGAGTAACTGTTAGGGCTCGTACTTGACAGTTCTGATCTAATGCGACTGTTGGGTGAGGGTGACTATATGTATACAATAGTGGTTTCTCATCAATACTAATAATAAATCTGTGCGGGTCGGTCATGGAGTAAGTTACTTTGTTTTCAGAGATATCGTGTTTATAGGCTCTATACATGTTACTGAAACTAAATTGACGATTTTTAGAATTTTTTTCTGTATGTATGTTCCTCCATAACTGAAACGAATTAACTGATTTTCATGAAACTTGGTAGATAAACATTTGGATGTACAGGACACAGGATAGGCTACTTCATATTTTTCAACGCGGACGAAGTCGTGGGCACCAGCTAGTTATAAAATAAAACACTACGTATCTGGATCTTGTACTTGGTGATTTTTTATTTTAAATATTTTTTCTACCTTTAAGAATCACATTATGAATTACTTTGGTAATTAACACTGTATTGTATAGATTATCTTTACATTTTACTTGTATAATATTGGGTAGGTAAAATTAAATAATATTAATGAGATTATAAATTAAGATTATAATGGTGGCTGCAAAATAGATGTAATATAAATAATATTTATGTTCACATTGGCGCTGGCAAAGCAGCAGACAGGCTACGTATCAATTCGTCCATTTGCAGCAGATTGACCTTCGCCTGCTGCGAAAGACGACCCTCGGGCAGTTCCGGTGGCTCGTGGCGAAGAAGAGATGCAGACTCTACCAGGATCTTGCGAGATTCCTGATAAAATAAATTAGGTATACTTTTTAAGACCAATATACTAACACATATTTTAGGATTTAAAGTATTGCTTAGAACAGGCCTGCCCCATAATGCCCATATGTCTAGATCCAGCGTCGATTCCCGGCCCATACTAGGTCGTCTATGTAAGTCTTGTGTCCTGCCCATTGTCATTTCAACTTAAAAAGTTTAAGTTTGGAAAGTTCGTATAAAAAAAGGCTTCGTACGGAGTTGTAACTTTCAAAAATCCTTTCTTAGAGGACGCTTACGTTATAAAACAAAACATATGTTCCAAATGTTGATAGTAAGTCAGGACAAAAAAAAAAACGTAATGCAGTTTTTATTTATTTAAACAATACTTACCTGATTTATATTGTATTTATTTTAATAAACTTAAGAAAGGCGCGTCGTAGTTTATTTTGGAAATAATTGAAGTTATATTCCAGTAGGGTTATTAATAAATAAGTAACAGCCTATTAGCTACTCGTGGTAGTTGGTACAACGCGCCATTGAACAAGTAGATCGTAAATCGGCTTGATTGTTTTGCATCCAAAAACGACGCGACGACCCCGATTTTATGCAAATACTTTATGTTGGACTTTTTTTATTGCATTTATATTTTACTCGGTTATCGCTCTTTCATTTGTGAAAATCGCATCAAATCAGTTTGCTGGTGTAGAAGAAGCGGACAGGGACTTTATTTTATAATATTAATTTAAAATAAATATATTGAATAAATAAATATATATATTTAATAACTTAGTGTTGCAAAGTGGTGCACAACTCAAGATCGGCTAAACCAATTCGGTTATTTCTAAAATCTGAGTAAAAATTTTACATCTGTGAGAAACCGAGGGCGGATCGCTAGTTTTTTATGCGTAGATCGATTTTGATTAGGTTTTTACAGGTTTTTAAGTATAATACCTAATTGCACCGAGGGCAAAGCCGGTAGTTAGTCGCTAGTATTATTATGAAGCAGGAAACTGGAACTGAAAAGACTGTTTAGCAGCAGACTTATAGATGACCACCGTGACATAATAAATCGTGTTTTGTTGTAGTTCGGTATAAGGTTACCAGATAGAAATAAGCCCTATTGAGTAGGCTCTGAGCGTTGTATTGCGAGTGGAAGTATGTTAAGACAACTTACGGTTATGTATCCCAGCATGACGGCCGGTCCCTCCGTCGAAGACCTCCTTCTGCCGGTCTCCGCAATAGCTGCATGCAGCTCAAACAACAACGAGCCTCGTAAACGAGTTTCAGCTACAACAAAATTACTTACAAGTTTACTTCAAAGACAGATTAGTTAGCTTAATAGAATAAGTGATGTTTAATAAATCACCGTTGAGTATGTCTATCGGAAACTATTGCCGAAACTCGCAATTACGGATGCTATAGGTAGTCGCTATACGAATGTGAACAACCCGTTGTTAGTTGTCAGTTGCAAAAACTAGAAGTTACTAAGTATCTTATCTTCATCACATGGACTAAAGGTGAAATCGGAATTCATTTTTAAATTTTGAAATAAATTTTGTTCTTGGTGTCTGCTATATTCATTTGCTCATTACACTCCGTTCTTTTACTCCGTTAGAAAATTAAAAGTTTTGTGGAGTCACAAAATCTGTTTATCAATATTATCACATACTTAAGTGAGTTTTTTTTTTAATTATGCAAATTTTGTATATTTATACAGTCGCAAGCAGAGAAAGAAGGTGGTACCAATGGTAGAGCTTTCTCTACTTTCGCCTAATAATTTACCTGGCGCTAAGATTTCAAGCAGATTAGTGATTTTCTTGCACAGTTGTGTTTTCAGCAAGAGACGGTCTTCCGAGACGGCAGTCAGGCCTAGGTCCTGCTCCTGGCCTATCATCTGGGCCAGAGCGAGGCTCACATCGGTTATGTAATAGTGGCTTGGGTGGAGATAACCACCACAGTGTTGTATGAATCTATGGAACAGAAGTAAATTTAATGTGAGTCTGTTTTACTTATTTCTAAGACATTAAATTAGAATTTTATAGAGGTCATCATTTACTCCCAACTAATATTATAAATATGAAGTGAGTTTGTTTGTTTATTTATTACGCTTTCACACTTTAACTAACGTTAAAAAAACTCTTCAGCAATTGCGAAACAATACTGACTGGTGACTTCCGAGAAACTCTACCGGTGATCTAGATTTTGCAGATGAAATCTGAAATCCACTTTAACAGTTGTGGGAAAAGGAGATAGTTTAATCATACCGCGAATCCCATTATTCGTCGCTGATCTACTATATCAGTTCAAAAGACTTCACTTTCTTAGTTTTGCTAATACTATTAAAAAAGAGCGCGTGTCTAATGCCCAAAATTTGTATGTATAAGCGTCAAATAGTAGGATATCCAACATAGTATATATATTGTCACCGTCCTAAAATACACTTAAGAAAAATGAGCGCGGACGTAGTCGCGGCAAGTTAGGTACAGACCTTTCACAAGCATCAGGATCTCCTTTTGGCATGACGCTGATCTCTTTACCAATATCTTGCAACAGCTGTTGTATGATTCCATCGGACACAGCGTCCTTACAGACGCCGCAGATCCAGAGCTTATCGTCTAAATTACGAGTTTCAGGGTTCGGACATTTTGTCTTATGTAGGACGGGAACGATAAATGATTCCGGTAGAAGATAGCCTTTGCAATCCCTGAAAAGATTCATTCAATAAGTATATAATGGAAGGAGAGTTCAGAGTAATCATTAATCGGTTCTTAGTTTTCATGAAATGACTCACTTCTTCTTGCATTTGACAGCGCTGTACATGGTCTTGTACTCCGTGGGGTCTGAACATCTTTCGCATTTGCATTCGAAGAACCAATCGGTGAGGTGATGGCGCCGGGCTTCTGTGCCCCATAGAGGATCCGTATAGCAAACTGATATATGAGAACCAGTGCTGATATTCACTCCAGCGCAGAGAATCTGAGAACAATTGCAGTTTCATTATCAGAGAAAACTGAAAACCGTGCTGAAGACCGTGGGTATACTTATAGTAACTTCATTTTCTTTTATGCAAAAATACGGTTTCATTGACCATTTCCAAATCATAATTAATTATTACACTGGCTATTATACTTGTTTTATATTTAGTTTACAAATTCTAAGTTATTAACTACACTAAACCAGTTTACTTTTGTAGAAAGTGCATTGTCTACAACGTCAATATTAATTTATTGTTTAAGTTTTAAAATTAAAACTTTTTAAAGTTTGAACGTATCATCTGTTATTTTAACTTTTTATTCTTAAAATTGGTTTACGTACGATTTGTCCATCGGAAGTAAAGCTCTTGTTGGTGTTAGCTCGGCAGTTGTGTTCCACCATGGAAATGTGGTCAAACACGGCCACATACTCTGGCTCCAGCAACGGGACTTCATGCCCGTTTATCTGCCCAGTACAAAATATGAACATTTGTTTATTAAATAAGCACATATCATATCATACGCACGTAGCGTCACGATACCATCATGACCCATCATTATTTATTACAATATTTAATGTAGTAATTTTATATTCACCTGTATAATACCACAACACTTCATAATCTCTTGCTCGGTAAAGGTATCGGCTAGTTTGAAAAAGTTACAAATAAAGTCGGCGATCATCTTCTTATCGTTGTCCCACTTGTCGGTGCCCTTCCGTTGTTCGCAGTGGGACTCGAGAGCTTGCAGCTTATTCCACAGAATCTCGTCATGATCTCTTTGGTACAGGCAACGCAGCGTCAGGATGCATTGGTAGTTGGGGTGAGGAACTCCAAAAGTTGAAATGGATATCTAACAAATGTAAAAAATACTGTAATAATGCTAATAGGTAATAATAGTAAAACTTTTTTATCCATACTAATATTATAAAGAGAAAAGGTTTGTATTTATGTTTGCAATGAATAAACTCAATAACTACTATAGGCTGATTTTAAAAATTCTATTTTTTTGTAAATGAAAGGATGGAATGTTTAATTTCGAAATTCCAACAATCCGGGAATTTGATGATCTCGTATATATGTTGTCCTAGACTATAGTAATTATATATATTATATAAGAAGTTAACAAGTGATATTAGAAGGTACCTTTTCGCCTTTCTTTTGAGTGTAATGACATTCTGGCTTGTGTTCGTCTCTCTCGGTACATTCTTCGGAACAGAATGGCCAACCGCATTTGCTGCATACAACTATTTTTCCTTCCTCTAGTAGCTTGTAACAGCCGAGGCAGACTGGAGGCGTGATCTAAGAGAAACGAGCTATAAATAAATTAAACTGAAGCTAAAATTACTGGGGCTAATCCTCCAGCAGCTACAAAATATCACACACCTGTGATGGTCCTGTGATTAGTGGTTTCTCTTTAAGAACTATGTCTCCGGCTTTGATATCTCTCGTGGCCTCCAGGTAACGGCCGAATTGATCACTCTCCTTGACCTTGGCAGGACTACATTCATTCTTATGCTCTTTCCAGTGCTGCTTTTGATGTTCTCGTGAACAGTAATGCACTGATTGGCATCCTGAGCATTTCTGCTCAGCTGGCTCGAGGCACACATAGCAAGCTCCTTTGTCTCTCATGCCTGGAATCATATGTATAAAAAATATTATATAGGACTGAAAGCATTATTGTATTTTACCCTGAGCCTGTCACTGAATTTTTAGGTAGGCATATACCTGACACAGGTAACCTATAGGAAATAGGTCCACACGTAAAACTAATTACAGAAAAAAATCTTTCTTTCTTTAAATTTTCAAATTATGTTAATCACCTCACTGATTTTACTGTAGTTAATTTAATTTAATTCACTATCAATGACATGCAAAATCAAAAGGTTATTATCTAAAGCAGGGATTCCCAAAGTGGTCGATATCGGTTTCCTAGGGGTCGACATAAACGAAAAGTGATTTTGGGGGTCGACGAGGTCTAAAAATCGACCCCTATTATATTAACACAAGTTCTTATTTAAAACTTTCAAGATAGGTAAGTAGGTAGTTACTGTATTGTTTATGTTGTGTTACGTGTACTAAGAATAATTAATATTTTTGTAGGAAATAATGTTCCAGGAATGTAAAGTTTCAAGTTCGTACAAGATGAAAAACTCGGCAAGTCTATGTGGACAAGTTTGTGCAAGATTGAGTTGGAGCGTACGTCTTTCAGCGGCGTTTTGACTTGCTCTCTATTTGACGATAAAGTGCTTATCACACTATTCAATTTGAACGATTCCTATTTAGGAATCTAAGTAGTGAGCTCGTGATCACACTACGCTAAATTGATTTCTAAATCGAAGATATAGAGTTGAAAATGGATAAACTCTTAATTGAATCCAATCTGTTCTAACTGCGATCACACCTTCCGATTTCCTAAATTGGAATCGTTCAAATTGAATAGTGTGATAGCGGCTTTACGCGAATTAAGACGAACGAATTCATGATCAAGTCCAAACATGTTCCTGATATTTTACTATTTAACGAGCTTGCATTTAGGTTGAAAGTTCATTTGCGTTTTGAAATTCGTTGGAGCTTGAACGATAAAAACTCATATAGCTAAGTACTCATTTATTTCAAGAGATTACAAACTTATTACAAAGCTAAATTAAGTGAAGTAAAGTGACTGAAAAAGTGTTAAACACAACATACAACATATTTTAAATAGGTATGTATAATTGTATTTGTAAAAATTACTAACACTTAAGTCTTTGGTTTTCGTTCTTATTCTACCTAATTACCTAATACGAAGTTTCTATACCTAATTACCTACTGTAGTTACTTCCCAATATAGGTATCAAAGTTTATCAAAGAGTAAGTCAGTAATACTTAACAAGAATCCATTAACTGAGTGTGATAAAAATAAGATAGTGTGCAAATTTAACAGTTTATTATTGTTTTTTATTTAGGTTCCTTATTTTTTTGTTTGCAGAATTACTGAAAGTTTTATGATGGCGGACACGAAAAAAAAATGCAGACAATACAGTTTGGACTACTTGAAGTTCGGATTTATTGCATCTCCATCAAATCAACACTTCCCGATGTGTCTCATATGTGAAAAAGTATTTAGTAACGATGCCATGAAGCCTTCAAAAATGGATGACCACTTATCAAGAGTACATGCTAACAAAAAAAGTAAGCCCTTGTCATATTTTCAAGCACTGAAAGAAAAACTAGACAAAAGGCCATCCATAGGATCGATGTTTGCGTCATCATCTATTCGAGACAATGATGGTTTACGAGCGTCCTATAATATATCTTTACTAATAGCGAAGTCGGGGAAACCCCATACAATTGGAGAGCAGCTTATCTTACCAGCCATTGCGGAGGTCCTTAACAATGTATTGCACAAACCCGCACATGATATTTTAAAGAGAATACCTTTGAGCAACAACACCGTTCAGAGACGCATAGATGAGATGGGACGCGATGTGGAAAACATTTTATGCAAGTTCTTACAGACCCGCAGATTCTCTCTCCAGTTGGACGAGTCTACATTACCCGGCAATGAAGCTCTATTGTTAGGATATGTTCGATTTATCAAAGATGAAAATATGTGCCAAGAACTGATTTTTGCTGCATATTTAGAGACTGATACTAGAGGAGAATCGATTTTTCAGGCCGTGGAACATTTTTTTACTGATAAAGCTATTCCATGGAAGAATATTGTTTCTGTTGCGACTGATGGTGCACCGTCTATGGTTGGTCGTCATCGTGGCTTTATAGCTCACTTAAAGCGACAACTGCCTGATGTACTGGTTATTCACTGTGTGATTCACAGGCAGCATTTAGCAGCAAAAAAGCTGAGTCCTAGATTGCATAAGTCTTTACAATATGTAATAAATGCTATCAACAAGATTCGAAGCAATTCTTTGAACTCTCGGTTATTTGCTCAACTATGTGACGAAAACGACGAAGTCTTTACTCGGTTACTTCTGCACACTGAAGTTCGCTGGCTATCAAGAGGCTCTTGCTTAGAAAGATTTTCAGCCCTTTTTGAATCTGTGTTGGAGTTTTTACAAGAAAAAGATCCGAATTTGAAAGAAAATCTGAACAATTGTAAAACAGATATTTATTACTTGACTGATATCTTTGGAATGTTCAACAAAGTTAATTTGCAACTACAGGGTGATGATCTTAACTTGATTAAAACAAAATCAATAATATCGGCCTTCGTGGGTAAACTAGTTCTTTATAAACAAAATTTAGGCAGAAAAGAATATTCGCAGTTTCCGCATTTGTCAAAATTACCAAAAATGCTTCAAGATGATGACATTTTATTATATGTTACTCACTTGGACGCATTACACAAGGATTTTACGGAGAGGTTTGATGATCTTTTAAATTTACAAATTCCTCAATGGATAATAAATCCGTATAACACCACAGCCATAGAAGAAGCCAATGTGATAATGCAAGAAGAGTTGATTACCATCAGCACAGACGAAGAGCTTAAGCAAAAGTTCAACCAAGGCTATCAGAAGTTCTGGTTGCAACGCAAAATTGAAACACAGTATCCTACATTGTGGAACATTGCTGAAAAATACCTTATCGCTTTTCCATCATCATATCTAGTTGAAAAAAGCTTCAGTGTGGTAACAAACATTTTGACAAAACAAAGAAACCGTTTGAAAATCAACGAACGTGGAGATTTAAGGCTGCAACTCACTAATATTGAACCGGATGTAGCTAGATTGGTAGATAGTCACCAGGTTCATCCATCGCACTGAATGTTTTATTTTCTCTTTGCGAATTAATAGTTTTTAAAATATAATTTCCTACCAACTTAAGATGCTTTATGTATTAATTTGTAATAATTATAAATTAAACTTGATATTTACTGAATTGGATTGTCTTTTTATTTTGTTAAACTTCACTCACTTAACCAAGTGCAAAGTTTTCTAATTGGCACCTTAGTACCTAGGTATTTTGTACCAATAGGAAAAAACTAAAGATAGACTAAGATAGATAGCTGCTTTAAGTTAGCGGACCATTATGAATAAGGGGGTTGGTCTTAAAAGTAGGTAATTTGACCATGGGGGTCTGAGGTAACAGTTCATTGTTGAAAAGGGGTCACTTGTCCAAAATAGTTTGGGGAACCCTGATCTAAAGCATGTTTCGATGGTTCTCGCTCTGCTTCGTATAATATTTCATTTTCAATAAATTTTGCTTATTAAATTGTTAACAAAATTCTAGGTATGTATTAGGTATTTTGTATGGTTTCAAGCAGGTTTTTTTTATTGTTAATGGATTTATTTTGCATACAGAAATTGAACAGTTCTACAAGTATATGTTAAGACTGCAATTACGAGTAGACAAATGTAAGTTCAGACTGCAGCTGCATATTGATTATTGACCACCAGTTCCTGTCAATTCTATTCTAATATGCCCGAGAGTTCATGATTTGTTTGTGGGTGGCATATGTCTTTTTAATAGCTTACTGCCTGTAATCTGATATATATGTAGAAAAAATATAAACTGTGATTAATATTTACTAAGTAAATTGGACTAATTATTTGGGGAATTTTGTTTTATACACTAGACACAAGACTTTTAACAAAATTAAGCAGTGTGGCTTAATATTTCGTAACTCATATATATTTAGCTAAGTCAGTAATCATCAGGACCACCTCTGACACTGGTTAAACTTATAGGTAGGTATCTAAACTTATTTCTATTTCTTAGACTTTAATATTTATTAATTTTGAAGTATTTTTAAAATATATTCATTTAACATTGGCCCACCCCCGGCTTTCACATAGATGCATTTTTCCTGCCAATTTTATGCAAATCAACTAAACCTTCTTCGTTTATCGTTCAAAATAGTGTAAGCCGTTTCAAAATCCATTGGATGGTTAAGATTAGAAGAAGTTAGCAGAGAAAAAGGACAGAAGCGGGCAGCGACTTTATTCTATAATATGTATAGATAAGTAGGTATATTTGTGGCCCTAGAATTAAAGCCGATATCTAGTTAATTTTATTAAACTTACCTTAGATAGATGTTTATGTCACTATACTGATAAATATAATAAAAAATGTAATAAACACATCACTCTAATTATTATATTATCCGAGTGTTTTCATTTGTGTAAAGCTAACTGAAATAATCGGGACCGACTGCGCTCGCGCACACCACATGTATATGGGTCTACCAAAATAAACTCGCCAACATTCGAGAAGATACTCGTGTGTGAGAGACACATTCTGCACATTGTTTTTTGAGTCAATACTCAGTTATAAATGGTATTTGCTTAATTTTTTCTTCGAGTTGTTATCTACTATAAAAATCGCAAGGTATTTCTCATAAGTAAGAGAAATATACTATTTATGGTCCTAGATCATCATTCTCCACCATAATCTCTAGCATAACTTATCCTATAGGTGATTTGATTATATGCTTAAAAGAAGCCATGCACAGTTAGTCGAGTATCTACAATATATACTTACAAGTATATTACAAATTAGCGAAACGACCCCAGCTTCGCGCGAATGCAATTTTTTCTGAAAATTATATACAAAAACATTTCTCGTTTATAACTCTTTGCATTATTGAAAACCGTATTATCAAAATCCAATTCGTTGCCTAGTTTAATTGAATTCAGCGAAGACCAAAGATTTATTAATTCAATGGCGGAGTTTCAGACAGAGGCAGACAGCGACTTTATTTTACAATAATGTATAGGTTTATAGATTTCCTGTAAGTAGCCTCGGAAGCCGACTCCTCTTTCTCTTCCTTTACGAACGGCCACTATAGCATATATCATCATCATAGCACTATAGTGCTATGATGATAATAGACGCACTTACAGGTAAGGGCGCGTTCCCACTGTGTCGTAACGATTAATAATTATCGATGGACAAATGTCGTCTCTAGCTGTTCCCATATGTCTTGATTGTCTTGATAATTTGTCATCAACGAAAAAAAGTCGCAGACGACTGTTAATCGTGTCATCCTATATGTGAACACCTCCATTTAAATATACAAGCCACGACGCTTTAAACTGTACGACTATCTGTCGTCACGTCATAGTGGGAACGCGCCCTAAGTAAAGGTACAGTAGGTAAGTAAGCTGCTATATCCTATATCGTTGGTTTTCAGTAGAAACTCATTGCAATTTTTAGCAAAATTGTAATTTTTATTTATAATTTCAAACTATAAAGTAGATAACGTGGCACAGTCTGTTAGCGTCGCTGAAGATTATGCCAACAGGCACAGGCAGGAATTGTTTGGGAGCACTTTTCTGAAATATCTATCTTCGAAACTAATAGTAGCTTCGTTATTATGTGCAAAATGGGATAATGAGAATGTTAAAATTCAGTGTCTGATAAATCAACTGTATGATTGAGAATTGACCTCAAACCTTAATTTTGATTGTTTCGATTCAAAGTAAGGTTCATTGTTACTTTCTTGTGACGGCTATTGTATGAATATTACACAATAAACAAAAAAAAAACCTTTTTTTTAGAAAACAATGTATTTCAAAATGCATTAGTACAATATTATGTTACATAAGAAAATATTAATAAAAGTTTCAATATAAATAAATGTCTTTTAGTGGAAGGAATGAATAAATATTAATATGTAGGCGAGAATTATTTACAAAGAGATATACTATCAAAATATATACTTTTTTAATATCTAGTCTTTGTTAAATTTAGGATATAAGTAATTATATAGTAATTGTTGTTAAAATATTATACATAGAACATCACATTTTAATGATAATACAGTAATACTACTTTTATGTCTTTAAAATTTTATAACAACATTTTTAAATATTAAAATATCAATGATTTAAGAACACTAATTCGAGTTTGGGAATCTCTTAAATGATAACAGTTTCGTTTATGGAAAACTTAGCCATTACACAAAATAAAATTTATGCTCATCACCATGTGGACTATTCATAGAAAATCTCCTAACATCTTGGTATATATAATAGTTAATTTATAAATATTTATATAGAAAGTCTATGTCATAAAAACAGCAATATAATATTACATAGTTATGTAATGTTAAAATATGGCTCTACCTTTTTGAGTATTTTTAATTTTAAAAATTGTTTACACACGAATTATCTAGATGACGTTGTGCACGTATTATCTAGATTAGTAAGTAATCAGTAATAATAGAATTAAGAGGTACATAGAAAAATATAATATATTGTAATAAAAGGTCAGCGTAAAAACAAGATACGTATAGTGTTTCTTTTAATTTTTGTTTAATAGTAAGATAAAATTAAATATCACTATTGTATGGACACCAAAAGGTCAGAACATTCGAGAACGAGCCCCAACACAAATTATATAATGTTAAAATATAAATATTTCACTACCTTCAAAGATGTGGTAAATTTATTAATATGTTGTAAATTAGGACTAGAAAAAAAATATAGAAGACTAGAAAAATAGGAATTCCTAAACTATGTAGGTATATTGCTTGTAGTTTTTGGATCAGATCAATAAATGATTAAATTTGCACTATATATTTACATAAAAATACCGTTGGACTTCGGAGGAACCAAAACAAATAATAATTAAAACATCCTAAAAACCGCTATATCAATTATAAACTTATCTATTACTAAACAGATATTCGGGCACAAAATCTGCCCAAAATTTTCAGTGTTGCAGGTAATGTCAATTGTTATAGAAAAATACAATTTATTTTATGGCACGAAAACCAGAACAATACAAAATCATTATAATAAATGATTGTTCAAACAAACAAATAAACTAATTAAAGAATCAGACCCAAAAAAGGTATGTCTTCTTTCATTTGGACAACACTCTCGATTGTCCCTGCGGAAAGTTGAAATCCAGAGGAGGATGACAATAGGAGAGGTTCAGGAGATGCTGCCGATGATCTGCTCCCAGGTCTTGATCTTGGAGAGCGCGTCGCGGGCGGCAGAAGCCATCAGCCCCTCGGCGGAGTGCGGCGGCTCGAAACCCAGGATCAGAGCCGCCTCCTTCAGGTACTTCACGATCTGCAAGTAAACACTTTTGTATATTGACCTATGCAACTGGTATGTTTCTTTATTTACATTGTTTTGAAATTTTACAATTGAAAAGCACCTCTTTGAGTCGCCTCCGCAGCTCGTCTTTGGTTATAGCTTTTTTCTCGAAGTCCCTCGTCGTCAGAATCATGAGCGGAGCGTGCAGCTCGTACAACGTCACGCCTCTAAGCCTCGAGAAGCCTGGCTCGATCGCGTCGAAGGCTTGCATCAGCTGACGGCAGATCTGGATCTTGCGCGTCAGCTGACGATCCGTCATCTGGTGGATGAGGTACTGCGGCACTTTGCCGTACAGCTGGCTGAGCGAGTGCATAGCCGACAGACGCAGGTAATGCGACTGGTGGGTCACGTTGCGGTATTTGTGAAGAAATATCTCGAGGCCTTCCACATCGTTGCCGTCGATGCGATCGTATTCCGCCGTGAGGCGTTCGAGTAATAGGCGCACGGCGTCCGCGGTCATGACGTACGCGCATGAGTCGCAGCGCCACGGCGCATTCGAATCGAGAGGTGCCGTTGATAGAACGTTTCCATTGCACGCGGGACAGCGGAATGAGCTCGCATGCGTGCCCAGCTCCGTTGGGTCTGCGCAACGTGCGCAAGCGCATTCGAAGAACTTGCTCAGCGTGAGATGTTCACGGCGCCGCAGCGTGCCCTGCAGCGTGTACGCATAGCACAGCGTGATGAGATCGCCAGCTGCGTGCGCCTGCGCGGCGCGCACGCACAACGGTCGGCCGTCTCGCGCCGGCGCGTCCGTGTGCGTGGTGGAGGGCGTACAGGAATGCGCCAGCAGATGCGCTCCGTCGTACAGTGCCCGGGCGTTGCCAGCTCCCTCTCCTCCGCCCACCTCGAATGCGTTTACCTGCAACACCAGGATTTTCTTATCCGCAGGCAAGCTTATGGTCCACTTGATAGTAGATTACCACAGTCGCCTAATAAGCAAAGCCATACGTTCTGGAAGTCCGCTACTAGTAGGATGAGGGCTTAAAATGGGCTCTAGCATCCCTTACTCACCGAAACACAACAGGTGGTCTGTCTATAAGAAACCGAAGACGAGGTGGAACGATAAATGTAGAGTAAAACTAATTCTCAATTAGTAAACCCACGCCATGACACCCCATCGTTGTCGGATTTGTACCAAAACTTTTTGAATATGTCTAGTTTAACTCTTTAGATAAGATACAACTTTAAAAATTGTTTGTTCAGTCTCACATGAAGGATTCCCTTAGTACGAGTAAGTACGTATTGAGATTATTCAGTCCTAGGTATATGTTTTACGTAATCAGATTTACCTCTAATATCCCACAAACGGTATGGATATCCTCCGAATCGTAGTCCAGTCCCCACTTTTTGATCCTTTGCACGACGTTCCTCTCATTGACCGGCCAGATGTCACCTCTCGCTCGTCGAATATCGTTGTGAGCCTCCATTGCCGACAGAGCTTTCCATTTCACTGGATCCGTGGTCTTTAAGAGGAGACATCTGAAACGTAAGAGCAAATTATTTAATAACCATTCGCTCCTCGTTCTTAAAATAGAGGTCTGCTACTCTTTAAACAATATGCAGTCACTATTCTTCTGTAAAATACAGACTGCATTTGTCAAATAATTGACAATAAAGTTTCAAATAAAGTCTTAGGAAGAAAATGAAACGCTCTACCATAACCAATATTGGATACCTAGTACAATTTTTGGTGGACATCAATTAAAGGTTAATACGGATTCAAGAGGAAAATTCAAATAAAAAAAAATGTTTTTTACAATTCTTTTTACAAATATACTTTTTATTAGAGGTGGCAAGGACCTCACCGGCCAAATTGGTGATATACTCAGGTTTGTATAATATTAATAAATAAAATACTATTACTGGTGCCATCTATTTTCTCATGTTATTATCTCACAATTAATTTAATAAAAATTTAAGTATAAATTAAAAATAAAATAAAATAGATAACTATACTATGAAGTCTTTCAAGTAATAAACTATTATACAATTATGAAGGATTTTATTCGGTTAGTAACAAACAGGCTATTAGGAATATTGCAGGCGTTAATTAATGTGAAGGGTGGGATATATAAATATTTTTACCTGAGGGGAGTCAATGCGTGATAAGATTCCTTCAGATCTTCAATATTTGAGTAGTCCGGTGGAATGTCTTTCAGTATTTTACATTCTTGTGTTGAATGTCCTGTATACTTGCCGTGCTCTGGACAAGCTCTGCTACACAAGGGCCATTTGCAAACTTCGCACCTAAAATCATGGTCATTATGTTTATCACTTGGTTTTCCAGAAATCCATACCTAAGGGGTCATTTAAACGATGCCATTTTCTTGTACATACCAGAGCAATAATTGACTTCAATAAATAATTGACCTTCAAGAATGCAATTATTGCTTTCAAGTTTTGACTTGTCTAAACACAGGCTTGTATGTGCGTATACCATTTACTGGCGCTTTCGTTCAAGTATTTCACGTATTTGCGTTGGCGAATTTTTCATTAGTTTTGAAGATTTTAAAAGAGAGATGTTAATATGAGTAAAAAGCATTGATCTTTACCGATATACTTATATAGTCTTTGGTAAAAAGGTGTTAAAATTCAGTTCTGCTGATATAATAAAGTTCATGTTTGCAAATGAAGAGAGAATTGAGTACAAGAATTGCGTAAAGAAATTAAGCGCCATTTAGACGAGGTAAGTTTCTTGTCTGTTGCATACAATTAAATGACTTGCATGGTCTAAACAACACGTAACATTTTTGATCTATGGGACAAGTTTCGTTTCAAAACTTTTCTTGATGTTTGGGTACGCCGAGGTTCTGACAGGGAGCGTAGCCCTCCTCGCGCTGGATAGCCGTGGCGGAGCACCGAAGTCGTGTCATAACGTCCCCGCGACCCCGCCCATCAACGGCCGCGCTAGAAATTCGTTGATAATGATAGCCCCGCAGTATCCCCTACACTGCCGGGTATCCAAGAGGATTTCCCAACGTTAAAAAAGGGCCGGACAACTTTAAAAATGTACTTTCATGGTTGGCTCTGGTCTGGATCTCGTATCCAGATATATGGGCTGTTCGCCTGACGGCAGTAACCACCCTCTTACAGGATACCACCGTGAAATAAAAGCATTTGTGCTGTTGTGTTTCGGTGAGTGAGTAAGGGACGCCAGAGGCTATTTCCCTATCTCTTCCTAATCTATTATCCTTCATCTTACTATGATCGGTAGCGCATTTGCAGCGCTTTTGGTGGTGCCTGTAATATAGGCAACAGTAGACACCTACCATCAAATGGTATTCAGCCTGTTTGACAACCTTTTCGAATTAAAAAGTTCAAAGACGTCAGTATAATATAAGTTTGTAAACTTACTTTGGAATATTACTCTCATCAAGCTCCTTGTAACATCCAAGACAGACGAGTCCACAGCCAGCGCACGGACCGACAACCAGGGCTGGTTGTTCAACGATCACTTCTCCAGGGCTGATGTTGCGTGTTGCCACTATATATCTCCCCATTTCATTAGAATGCTTTACTTCGTAGCAAACGTCTTTTTTCTCAACAATTCGATTAGGTTTTGTTTCTTCCTTAGCATCTTCTTTTTCCTCTTCAACTTTATCTTCAACAGAGTCCTGAACGTTTTCCTTGTTTCTGCCTGCATCATCGTTCTTCCCCCGTTTTCTTTGCTGAAATTAAAACATCAGTTGTATTTAATTGAGTATACTACTAACCCATATTTGAGCAAGTGTTTAATCGTAGTATCGCATCGTTGGACCGTATAGTGGATTGGGATGAATAAAGTTTTGATCTCACACAAAATATACGCCGGAACATCCGCCGGAGATGACAAATGGTGTCCCGCGGAGACGCCCGTCAGACAAATTTTTATGAATGAAGAAGACGTCGCGAGGACAGCACGAGATGTACACTGAGGTGACGTAGCTACAGTAGAAATGGTAGGCGGTGTCTAGGTGTATTTCTGTACGCCACTTGACTTGCTCGCCAATGCTGAATCTAAAAATCAGTTTCATAACCCTGCTGTGATTTATTTAGCCACCAAAACTGAGGTTAAGGTCAGGATACAATAGCCAGTTTTAGAAGAATACTTAAATACAAATGTGGCTTTGTGAATATGTGCAATGAAAGCATATTCACAAAGCTAGATAGGTAAGACATAAACATGTATATGTTGAAACTTTGATGAAAGGAACCTAAACATCACCCCATCTCAGTAGTACTTATCTTTATTAGAACACACATAAGAACGTTATTTGTTCACAATCGAAATAATATACATTAATTAGATAAAAATTTTATTTATTAACTAATATTAATCCATATAAAAACTGCTACATACCTGCTTAAAACAAATAAATTATATTTCAAGTATTTTTATTCTTTAGTAAGTCAACAGCCTCAACGAAGAACAAAATATTCTAAAAATCGTTTTCTAGAGTTTGCGATAGTCGCAATAATAGCTATTTTCACATTGATACATATATATTTAGTTGCAAGCTTTATACCTATCGGAGTATATCACTACCGTTGAAAAAGTTAATATTTTTAAATTTTATACTATCTAATATTTCTTTTATTTTTTCATAAATAACACAGTCTTACATAAATAACAGCGATAAGTAAGTACATAAATATATGTATTCACTTATCGCTGGAAACTGTTTTTATATATTTATTCTGATTTACTTTAACGCATGTAATAAATAAATAAGAAATAAATAATGGGAAACTAAGTGTGTCCTGCAGAATTATAAATGTAGGTTCTGATCTGAAGTGTTACCTAATAACAAGTGATAATAACTAGGTCATAATATATGAACACAGGATTTGGTTAGCGCCAGGAAATAAGTTTTGGCGTTTTTTTTCTAGTGTACGAGTAGCGTCGTTGTGAGCTTGGTGAATAACTCGATGAATAACTCCTTTGATATTGTGAACACATCCTTATATTGTTGAGTTTATGAGTTAACACTTGAGTTTATAGTTGTAATTGATCCACAGCACCTACCTACCCATTACAAGGCTAATGTGCCCTTATATTTTTTTTATCAAGTATTTTATTTTATTTTTTATTTGTTGTATAATACAGTTGTTTTTATCTTCATATATTGACCACAATTAGGTTGAAGACACTAAGAGCCTCTTTCACCATCTCTGAGTAAAGTGTCAAGTAGGCTAACCGTCATTTAAAGTCACCGGTAAGAAAGCGTACGAGTTTCACCATCTTCGAGTAGCATTACCTACTCAAGGGTAATTGCAATGAAATTGAAACAAGAATAAACAATACTTGAAAAGTAACTAATCAACACTTTACTTATAGTTGGTGAAAGAGGCCCTAAGCCTATTACCGAAAAATTATATACTTATTATTAAAAAAAAAACAGATAGATAAAGGTACTCAAAGTACCAAAAGTCAGCAGAAGCAGAAACTGAAAATAGTTTGTGTAAATACTAGGTAAGTAGCATTCGTCCTTTCAATTTTTGTATAACGTTATAAAAGTTTTTAAAACTTTGTTTTATGGTTTAAAAATTCTCACTTTTTTAAATCGTCATGTTACAGTTACAAACCTACAATACTGAAATACCTACATTAATCTTTGACATTTTATAAGCTTTTTTATCTAGTAGTACACATAATTGCAACCGATTTAGTAAAAATCGACAGCAGATGGCGCTAAACAAAGTTTACATATATTTTTGACAAGAAACAATAATCGCAAAAACAATGATGGAATCAAAACATTGCATACTGTAGGAGAATCTAGGTATACTAATAATATGAAGAGAAGATTTGTATGTATGTAATTAATAAACTCAAAAACTACTGGACCGATTTTAAAAATTCTTCCACCTATAGAAAGCTACATTATCAAGAGTAACATAGGCTATATTTTATAAAGTTACGCGGGCGAACTCGCCTGCAACAGCTAGTTTAATATATTTGGAATGCAGTTTCTCCGAAAAAGAAAAAGAAAAGGCACCTCGAGAAAAAGATACTATTCTTAATAAACAATTATTTTAAGAGATTACGTCACAAATTAATATTGTGACAGTTATATTAAGAATGGTAGGTAATAGGTAACTCGACGTAGGTAACAAACATATGTTACACTATTTTAGTAAAGTTGGCAGTGTTTTGTTTAAAATGACTTCAAAATAACTATGTAACCCGACTATTGTTCTAATAGCTCATCTTGGAGCTCGTTCAAATAACATGTGAAGAAAAATCAAAATTCAAAATGTAACCGATTTCGACTTCTAATTTCAGTTATTATTTATCATACTAGCTGGTGCCCACGACTTCGTCCGCGTTGAAAAATATTAAGTAGCCTATCCTGTGTCCCGTACGTCCAAATGTTTATCTATCAAGTTTCATGAAAATCAGTTAATTCGTTTCAGAGTTATGGAGGAACGACACATACATACAGAAAAAAATTGTAAAAATCGTCAATTTAGTTTCAGTATCATGTATAGAGCCTATAAACACGATATCTCTGAAAACAAAGTAACTTACTCCATGACCGACCTGCACAGATTTATTATTAGTATTGATAATATACTGATGTTGTCGAGGAGCTGTTGAGACATACTTTGATTAAAAAATACGTTATCTTCAGATAGACAGACCTGGTTGACTAATTGACATGCTGATTAAAAACCCCTTTATCTAAACTAGCGTTATATATATATATATATATATATATATATATATATATATATAAAAAAACATTGAGAACTACGATGGAGGTCAAAAATCGACAGACACGATTTCAAACTTATAAAAGAACCAACACAAAAAAGAACGAAAATAACGATGAAGAGATAATTTGAGAGATTTAAATGCATCCGGTATATAAGAAAAGTGTATTGACTGGCGGAGGTTAATAAAAATATCAATTTGAATCTTTGTCAGCGTTTAGCGCCGGAACATTCATTCCGAAACTAAACAACTTCTGATTGATTTATTACCTATATTGCTGAAATGTTAGGTAAACTTCATCCAGATTTCCACTAGATACTTTTATTTATTAGCCACTATATTTAAACGAGCAATAGTTAGTTTATTTACTGCTTAATCTTGCTTCTATCCGATAAAATTATAAACACTATATTATCGAAGTCATTCATTTTAATATCTATCGAGAATCCTTCATGCTTAAATTTATTTGTTTTTTTAAAATTTAATAATAAATTACTAAATTGCATTTCTACATACGCTTTCATAAAATTTATATACCTAATTATTTTTCTCCACATTCCACGCATATTATGTTATAGTTTAAGATAGAATTTGTGACGTTTAATATAAATTATAATTTATTAATTAAAAAATACATCTTTTCTAATGGTAACTTACAATGAATAATGTATTTATATTTCCAATATTACAAATGCTGGAAAATTTAAATTTATAATGACGATCATAAGAGTTTCTTGGAGAAACCTAATTGATAAATAAATATTTTGATTTTGATTTTGAGAGTTTGTAAGGACTGTATGAATGTTTGTTACTCTTTCATAGTCACTATTTTCATACTTGCTCTCGTCTCAATATCTCATAATATATTAGTATAGATGACGACAAGTAAAAAAAAAAAGTTTATATTGTCATCTTTACTGTGAGCAAAAGAGTGAAGAGAGCGTTTTTTTTCTGCAGTTTGATAAGTGTGTGGATTTTATTAAAATTTATCTTTAGCGGCTAATGGACTGTCAACATGTTCTTTGAACGCGTTACAGCGTTACGTAGGCGCCGCTTTAGTTATATGAACGTGGTTGAATGTATTGACAGGTTGACGACAAGCTGCGCGATTTCATTTTAAAACGTTCAACAACAAATTCAATTGGCCTTTCTTTAAGTAAAATATTTTACCTAGGTACTCTTTAAAAAGATTGCAATAGAGTAATTTTTAAGTTTGGCAGTGTATAGGCTGGCTCTAAGTAAAATAACTTTTATACTCATATATTGTTGAGATTTCGAAAAACACAAATAATGCATTGCATGTGTAGACGTTAGAATGCAGTGCATTGCCAAATAGGTTTGCCAACTAGAAATAGATGAACTTGTTATCTGAGAATCTCAAGGGCTGATGGTTTGTTGAAAAGCGGCCACGATCTTTCTTATTAATTTTAGAAACATCGCTTCAATCTTGAGCTTTCCTGTTTTTCTAGTGGTACTAATAGAATATAGTTTTTCAGTAATATATTTGGTGATGGATAATCGTGGTTATTTGGCCAGCCATCATTTACGGATGCGAAGCATGGACAGTAAAGGAGGACCTCAAGAAAAAAAATAGAAGCCTTCACAATGTGGGCATATCGCTGTATGCTCCGCATTAAGTGGACAGATAAGGTCTCTGATGAGGAGGAATGTTTCGTTCTATTAAGCAGAGAAAAGTCGCGTACGTGGGTCATGTATTGCAACATGAGAGATACTGACTGAATATTGCAGTCATAGTTTAAAGAAGAAAGTTATCATGGCTACGTAGCACCAGAGGATGGGACTAAATTAAAACTCAATTAGCGAAAGACAACGAGAGGTTTATGGAATTGAATGCCGCCGGCCTTCAGTAATGTCAGAAATACAGAAAAGGACAAAGAGTATCTTTTATTCAGAAAAGAATACTGTCTCCGAGGGATCATCAAACAATAAGAATAAACGCCTGACAAAAATATATGATAAATATTGAATAATTGTTTTCACACCTATGAAAAAGAAAAGGACGCGGACGAAGCCGCGGGCAAAAGCTAGTAAAAAATACAAAGAATACACTCTGATCTTATTGCCCTAATGCGTCAAAACAAGTAGGTAGGTAGTATAACTTCAAAAACTGTCCAAAAAGAAGCAGTGAGACTTAACTAGTATAAGAAAGTTTATAAACACTTTCTCTAGTATAAGTAAACAATGAAAGGTATGAAGTTAATGATCCCATGCATCTTCTGTCACTCTCAATTATCACTGACGTCCCATTAATCAGCGATTGGCTCAATTGGCTGGCAACATTTGAGCCAACATTTGATGCCAGATTCCAAATGCCGACAGTTTCTGGCATAGTTCGGTTGGCAGAGGCCTACATTGAATGTTGGCCGCAGATTGTGGCTCACAAAATAATGTTTATTATACTGATGATGATATAGGTACGGATGTATTTCAGATTTCTCATTTAGTGCGAGATAAATAAACACGTTTCCCGGAAACTTATTGCTTCAATAGAAATACTTACATTTTACGGTTTCTCTTTAAATTATTCATCGTTCAATAAAAATTTTGAACAAGACAAAGTAAATATGTTTACCCGACAGGAAAACTTTTAAAAATCATAGAATAATATTTTTTTAAATATTTTTATTTAGTAATTTCAGATACTTTTTTATTTACCCTCGATTTCGTGGCATTTTTCTTATGTTGTGAAACATTCAATAAATTTTTATTGTTCATATATTTCTGTCATGCGTTGAATTTTAGTACTTTTTTGCATGAAAGGTAATCCTGTGTCCTTTTCTGCTTTCTCTCATTTAATTTACTCTCAAGGTGTAGAAAAACATCGTGAGCGACTTGGGCAGTCGCTTACTATTTTGGAAAAATGGCTGACATAGATACAAAAGTCTAGTAAATGGGCCATAATTTAAACAAAAAGTAAAGTACGTACTAACCTTTTTCTTGTGTGATTTCTTGTTCATGTCGGATAGCGGGTGTTTTCGTCAGAATCTGTAACGAGAGGAAAATCTTAAATAGTCTCGTGTCGACATCAAAGACCGATGATAATAGCTAGCAGCTGTCCAACGCCAATCCGAACACATTTTGATGCGGATGTGAACATAACGCGGCTATACTCTTACCGCTTCGTTACCGGCCCTCTTACTACAGAATATTACATCAAAAAATGTCTTAAGAAGGACGTTCATAAACTTATGCACATGAAAGAGTCATAGGGGCAAAAGAAGTACCTACCTACCTAAATCTAGGGATTTCTCGAAACACGTCAATAATTTCTCAATAATTACTTATTTAGTGTAAACATTGCCTTGCCTTTTCACACATTGAACTTGTGTTTTAGGGAAACCATAACTAAACTAAACTAACTAACGAAACCAGAGTCGATTACTGTGTGCTGCGTGCCATCACAGTGCGATCAACACATTATTAAAATAGTCAAGCTATAATCACAGCCAGAAGAAAAGGAATGAAGGCGGTGGGCCATTGAAGCTGTCGTAGTATACAATTATAATTATAACTTTGTATCCCGCTTTTGTTACCCGGCCCCGGATTCCAATTCGTCTTGTAATTTAATTGCACATGACGTTCGTTTGTCGTATAAAAATGGGAACATCGTCTAAATCAGAGTTAGTTTGCGTAATATTTAGATTAATGGCGGACTATAGCTGTATTCGCTTATAATACTATAAAGATGGGATTTATTAAGTAAGAACTTAAACACTACCGAGAATAAATAGAATATCCATTTGTCTAATTTATTGCCTACATTTATCAAGATGATATTTTTAATACTTACTTAATTGTTAAATTATGATTAACGCGATAACTCATTCTCTAGAAAACCCTGTAAAAGGGTTGCCCACCATTTTATGTATGAAATCGTTTAATTTAAATAATATTAATATATTTATTATAAATAAATATGAAGTCCTCTCAATCGGGAGGGCCAAAGCATCCTTTTTCATACAAAGTAATATTCAGTGCTCAGCAGTGTAATGTTATACGAAATTAAAATTAGACTTCACAGAGATGTCCGCACAAGTGCATCATAAATAGAAAAAAATTGCGAGACCATATCACAAATAATGTATAAATTAAAATTTTATTTGGAAACTGGAATCCCTTTTCTCATGAAGTCTAGAATCAGAATGAAAGAATCAGAAGTAATTCTAATTATTATCTAATTTTCTGTAAGTTTTCTGCTTACTTCTTCACCTTGATGTCCGTATATATTTTCGAGATTTCCTCTCTCAAACGAAAGAGTTAAATTTTGAAAATATTTGAACAGCCGTTCGTGAGATGTCATAACAAATCATTACTTATTGCCGTATGTTGGTTTGTTTAAAGATTTATTAAACATTACGTTTGTTTATACGTGCCCATATTGTTCGAAGAGATTCGTAAATTCTGCAGTACGTTTATTGTTGTCGTTTCGCGAAAACGTGAAAGTTGTGAAGATAACTAAAAATGGTTAGTTAATCAAGTCTGTTAGTTTTTATTAGCACAATATTTGTACTACAAAAGCTTTATGTTCAATACTAGAAAGAAGCACAAGCTACAATTGCATAAAACTCGTCTCCACAAAATTGGCAACGGTTTTATGGAAAATATGAGGCTTCCTTTTAATATACAACAGTTGTCTATAAATAAATTTAAAGTATTAAGAAAGCCTACGCAAAAGTGATATTGTAAAATATTGGATTATATAAATGATAAACATCATTGGAGTTAAATTATAATACCTAAAATGCTAAATTGATGATTTATGAAAAGAGCAACTAAGGGGTTTCTTGTTCTGACCTCGGTTGTTCTTATTCTGTTAAAAAAACTAAAATTTTCTAATTAGGTCATTACAGAGATAATATGACATTACTGTTACATCGACGCGTGTCTTGCTCATGTTTGATTACTTTATACGAGCACAGCTCTTGAATAATTGAGAAATAATCTAATTAACTCAGCTCTGGCAACGATCATAATGCAACATATTAAGAGGACATACTATAAGTACAGAAGTAAGAAGACATACAAGTACGGAATTGTATTTTACCTGGGTGTTAAAACATTTACCTACCTATTCAATCTTTGTTGCTCATATATTTCGTCAGGCGTTATATTTTAGATTGATCCTTCGGGAGCAGTGTTTTTTTCTGGATGAAAGGTCTCCATGACCTTTTTTGTATCCCTGATAACGTGTATGAAAAATTTCACGATGTAGTGTTAGTGTTATGACTTTGGTTGTCTTTCATTATAAGTTCAGTATCGTCACATTGATATGTAATATTACCTAACAAATGGTAATAGAAGTACCAAGGAGAAATAGGAAATTGTGATAATTTACCAGGTCTATAAAAATTAATCAATTAGCAACATCCCCCTTAATAGTGTTTGGCTAGATGTTACACAGCTCATACAAGTGTGCTCATAAATCACGGCGTGCTCCTGCGCCGGTGCACGCCTATTGACACATACATTTTGTAGCCGTCCAATACACTATTGGCACCAAGACGATACCAATTATACACTTATTCTTCCTCGCGGCTTCGCTCGCCTTCAATCAATATCACATGTATTCATACCACAACAAAAGCTGTAGTTAAAAATTATAAACTAACCCCCGAACTTTTTATTGAGCCCAAACATACTATATCTGTTATAAGTTGCTGAAGAGTTGGGTATCCCGCAGACTAGGCACCTAGGTACTATGAAGTAACAGTACCTATACCAAATTTCACATCAATCGAACGTGTGAGAACTAAACTTCTAAAGTAACAAACGAAATTTGATAGCATTTTTACTATTGGAAATTGAAAGGGCTATAATCGAGAAAGGTTTGTCTAATATAATTTGCAGAAAAAAAAATATTATTTGGTTTGAAGCCGGGAGCTGGTCGCCAGTAAAAAAATTGTAAGCTTTTTCTTATAGCAGAATGTGAATAGGGCATTTATTAATTTAAGAGTCTTAAATGTATTCACATTTTAAACATATAATTAAATATTTAGCATATTTCATACGCCTTAATTTGTTATGATAAATTTCAAGTATAAATGGTCCTACTTACGAAAAGAGACCAAAATTAAAGAATTAATTTTTTGCGAAATAAAATAATGTTATTAAAAATTTGCGAAATAAAATAAAATAACATAACATTCACTATGTTAAAGTCTAGATTTTAGATGTCAGGAATATAAATAAATATCTACAAAAGGTAGGCATATAATGTAGATTATACCATATCCCGCATATATTAAATTGGAATCACTAAATTGGAAAATTTATTAATTAAATTAATTGGAATTGGAAAACGCAGGCTTGGACGCCATGCGGCCAGGTGTACAGACGACCTGAAGGCTTCGTAGGAAGCGCCTGGATGCAAAGACCAGAAGACCGTGAGCGGTGGCGAGCTTAGAGAGACACGGCTGATGATGATGAATCACTAAATTGTATTAAAATTTGTATCCACGAATTAAATAAGAAATTTATGGCTGAATTTTAAAAAATTTTGGTGTTTAAAAACAAATGCTTTATACTAACTGTGTAAAAATTCTGCCTGAATCAGAGTTTATTCAAAATTGTCATCACAAACTCTATGGTCTAGGATGCGTGCAGTTTGACCCGAACCAAAATATAAAATTATGTAAGTACATAGATACAAAATATTTATTGTTAGCAAAATTAAACGGAGGTTTAAAAATTAATTACCTAATTACTCTGTGATTATATGTAAAATTGTCTATATGTACCTAATATCAAGTCTTGTATGACACCGAGTAATAAATAAATAATTAAAAATAAAAAGCCCATTTATTTCTTCACCAAAACATTAAAAAATAAATAATCTGGCACTCCAGGAGTGCCTACAGAAGTGAAAACTTGAAAAATTATGTGTTGTCAACAGAGGTGTCGGTGTCGGTGTCAGGTCGCGAGTTCAATGGTTTTTTTCCCATCTCAAAAATGCCCAACGCGCCTAAAGAAGTTTTCACTTCAAAAAGAAAATCTATATATATAAAAGGCAATGTGTGTATGTATGTTCCCTATGGACTCCAAAACAGCTGAACCGATTTTGATTAAATTTTCAGACAATCTCCAGATTAGTCCAGCGGGTGTTCCTGTGAAGTTTGGTAGCAATCGGACGCGAAGTCGCGGGCAAAACCTAGTACTATATAAATAGAGAAAATTTGTATGTTTGTAATGAATAAACTCAAAAACTACTGGAGCGATTTTAAAAATTCTTTCATCTATAAAAAGCTACATTGTCAGCGAGTAACATAGGCTATATTTTATAAAGTTACGCGACCGAAGTCGCGTGCAACAGCTAGTCTAATAATAAAGTTAAACAGTTTTTGTCTTATTATGTACCGATACTAATATTTGTTTGTATTTGAAGTTTGTAAGGACTTTAAATACCAAGATATATGTATCAATACATATATATATTTTAAACAATAAAAATGTTTAGAAAAAGCATCTGTTTTCTTGAAAAAAAAAAGTATAAAAATTCAATATTTAATCATTTAGACACAAACGAAGATATTTAGTAGATAATCGTTTCATGAATTGACTATTTTTATCCAGCTCTTTATATTTATTTATTTGCTCTAAATTTTTATATTATGTAAATAAATAATTCAATAAATTAATTAAAATATTACAAACCCGTTAAAATAGAGAACCGATGATTTTCTGCACTGCACCCAACACAGGAACAATATCAAATTACAAATTGAATGTTATTAATGAACAGCATTGTTTCTTTTTTTTTTTTAAAAAAAGATTTTCCGTAAAAATGAACGCGCTAATGGAATAAAATTGAAAAATGACGCGCGACCGTTTTCCCGCGCACTCCCGCGCACAACGATCAACTGTGCCGACTCAGCCGAGTGCAGTCCTGAAAGTGTGGGGGGGCTTTGGCTTGACACAATAAAAGACGATGATGACCGAGAAACCCGACTATAATTTCGTAATAACCATACAGGATCGCGATTTGCGGGACACTTCTTCGGGATAACTTGCCAAGAGCCGCATGCCAAGTGGCTATATGGTCTGACTCATTATTTTCACTGTTTACGCAATTATAAAACATCTACTTACTTATCTGTGGTAAATCATATGCAAATTAGAGAAAAGCTAGTTTGTAAATCATATACATGTTGTCATTTTCATGTGTAAATTTGTTAAATAAAGCCTTATATTAGGGGACAAATTCTTTAATTTAATTCTTAAATATTCTTATTATCTATTTTTATCTATATACTTATAAAATCATTATGGTCCTGACGATCAACACATAGCAAAAACTGTATTTTATACTGGTGATAAATTTAAGAAATATAATCTGGAATGTGATTTAAAAAAAAACAAATGAAGGGGTTTTTCAAAATGCATGTCAATTGTCAGTTGCTTTTAAGATTTCAGTAGAGAATGTTCTTTAGAAATTATATTAAAATGTTTATTTAGTAAATTTTGATAAAGATATTATACATAGCTATGTACAAGGAAATTATAGTAAATAAATTGAAGATATGAAGCAATATAGAAAGTCTTACTTATTTAACATAATAAATGGGTTAATGAAGCCCCGACAAACAACGAATGAAAAATTCTTAAGAAAAACTACTAGAAACTGAAGGTTGAAATAAATTTATTTTATAATGTAAGCAAAAAAGAATTTTTGAAAATTTCAACTGCGAAGCTGGATACGCGTCGCTAGTTTAACATATAACACTAAAATTTTAAAGTAAAATAGGTACTACAATTTCAGACATCACGACATCCTAGATTTTATAATTCGACGTGGGTTTGAAATATCTAACTAATAGTTAATTTGTGTTTTAGACAAACATGACAATTGCAGTACATAATAATTTAATAAGTTTATAGAACATATTCAGTTTTTCATGTGCAAGACGCAATTGAAAATTAATTGTAGGTAGGTACACAAAAAAATTTAAAACATGGAAAACGTTTCAGTGTTCTAACTGAAGCTCCTAATAGTTTTGTTCAGTTTAATCTCGACGGTTAATGTTTATTTTATAACGAATAAATAATTGGTGCCGTCCCGTGTAATAAATCCGTACTGTCTCCATCTGACCGATCACCGAACGGGGGAGTAGGAAGAATAATAAACAAAGGAGGGTCATTAAAATGGTTATTTTAGAACGTCTGCTGTTCGCGACTAAATACGTACAGTTAGGGTATGTATGGTCCAATTCAAGAGATTATTAAACTAATGTGTCTTGTTCCGTAATTTCACTCATAGCGCTGCGTTTTAGTCTCAAGTCAATTCAACATGTGTGACTGATTGACTAATAACAGTTTTCATAATTATTTAACATTTTATTTTATTTAAGGCACTAAGACTTTCATAATCTTCCTAAAGAAATCAGTTTGAAAATGGCAATGAACATGTGCGAGCGATAGATGGTTTGGTTTATTCAACTTGTTTTATAATAGTTATAAAAAACACATGGTCGGTTAAAAATATATTTTTTTATAACTTCTAGGGTTTTGTTTAAAATAATTCGATTTTGTTAACACTGTTATATAAAGGAGGTATAGAGATTTGTCTCCAAAGTTTTTCACTTGGGCCAAAACATTTCTGGCACGACAATGAGATCAATGCATACAACGTATTTATGTTACTCAGTGTATATTAAACATATACTTAAGGCTACTTTTATGTGAAGGTGAAATATCGGAAATATTTCAATTAAATCAAATGGATAAATTAGGCAGACAGACTAAGTCCTTAGATTAACAAATTCTTTTTATAATCGTAATAATAGTCAGTCATTTTACAACACAAATGACAGCCCGTGTGGCGGCAGTAACTACCTCCTTACAGAAGACCAAAAAGCTGTTACCAAAACACGTTTTGGTGAGGGATGTCACAGCCCATTTCCGTATCCCATATCCTTAATCCTATTATGGTTGGCAGCACACTTTCAGCACTTGTGGCGTTGCTTGTGTTTTTGTTGACAGTAGCCACCTAGCAATAAGTTGACCGTCAACCTGTCTGTTTACCTGAACATATAATAAAAGGAAAATATATAGTTTTTCTTTAAATGGCAGATAAATTTTTAACTCTTTTTCTCTTCTCCCAATATTTCACAGTGCCCAGAAAATAAACAAATTTAAAAATATAGAAATAAGGTTTAATCCCTGTATCCACATTAAAGAAAACATCCACATTCGTGCCCACATCTTCATAAAGAAAATCCTTAATTAATATACATATATATATATAAATATATATATTTCACAAAAAAATAATCACTTCTCTATGCAAATGTTAAGCTAGAGTTTATTGTCAAGTATTAGGCCAAACATCTTGGGTATTATTATTATTATCATCCGTATGTCACAAGTCATAATTAAAGTAATTGTGTCTCCTCTCCAAATCCCTGATTTCAACTATATCTGTCTTCAGTCTAAGCTTTAATATTTGCCGCCAGATTGCCTCCCTGTGCTCTTTATTCGTGATGCCCATTCTTAACAGAGTGTTGTCGTTGATACGCACTAATGCTCTGCCCGTTATGTCATGCTGAAACAATAGCACAACATTTAACTTTGGCTCTGACGCTCCCTCTTACATTGCACGCCCTGTCATGTCCGTTTTAAAATCAGCCTAAGACGAGAAACAAAGAAAATACTCTGCCGCCTGTGAAATGAAACATACTACTTTCAGTCCTCTCGTGACATCCGTAGATGTTATATTCTCGCAACAAATTGTTTCCTTCGTCAAACATATTGGAGCCCTCGTAGACTGCTGAAATAAATCATACTAGGTTGGCTTAGAACAAAATAAGTACTGCAATAATTCGTGCCACCAGTATGTGTATTCGAGGAACATGCCACCGTTTCAAGCATTGACAGTTTCAAGTCTGCAGCGAAAGCTAAACTTGGAACATAGGTTTATTTTATAATGCAAGCATCCGCTAAGAAAATATTTCTGAAAATTTCAACCATGCAATCTCAGATCCCACCCCTATTTTTTCCTAGATATAAAAATTGTTTGTCCTGACTGACTATTTGGAACAATGGTTTATTTTATTATGTAAGCACTTGATCACCATCCTAATATCAAATATATCATCAGTAGGGATTCATCTTGTTGAGAGAAATTATATTGCAAAGATGAATTTTATAATGAGGTCATTAATTAGCAGCTCATTTAAAAAGCTCTGAACAATGACATGTAGTATGTATTATTACTTATATTTAAGATTAAGATATACATACTTGATGAAAACGTTCCCAGTATAAATCTGAGTAATCACTACAATGACGTCTTAACCACTTTTGAACATCAGCTTCTGTCCATAAGTACACAGCTTTAGGCCGAGCTGATTTGCTCTGAAATAACATAACCAGTCGATTATGTTTTTACTTTCCCAATTCAAAAAGTGAATACCAATGTAGCTACTACGTATTACATACCTTAGCTTTATTGGAATTTAAACTGGACTCTTCTACCATCGTAACAGTATTTCGATAAAATATTAAAATATATTACGTATTACAAACGAAATTGTATTAATTATTCAATTATTAGTTATTATCAAATCAATTATGTACAAACAAAAAACACTGTTTCATTATAACACTTCACATATTATGTTCTCAGTTCTCAGTTCAGTTTCTCTTTCAGTCTTGTGATTGTTTACATTTCATTTATTCATCATCCCACAGAACAAGTAGATACAGATAGAATAATAAAGTGAACTGTAATATATTTTGTGGGTCTGTATTCTGCATATATTCTGTAATTCGGTGTTTTCGTGTCAATATGTCAATGTCAACTAGACAGAGAATTTATTTTTATTAGCACATTTACAAAATGCAACTTGCACATATAGGTACAATTTCATTCATATATTAAAATAAAAGTATTATCAAGAAAACGCGGGTTTTGCTTTATTTTTAATTAAACAGTATTAACGCCCTGCACTGTAATGCTGCTAGAGGAAATATAATGGCGCAAAATTTACAGAAGAAGCCCTCTAAGGGCATTCTGAAAACGTCGCGAAGTGTTGATAACCAAGACAATCCATCTACAAGTAAGCGATCAAAGGAGCAGAGATTTGACGAAATGAATATTATGGAGACCTTTCATCCGCCAAATAAGGATTACGGGCACATGAAAGTGGATGAACCGAAGACTCCGTACTCAGAAACTGTGGACGGGGATTTCGAACCTGGAGACGAATTAGACGCAAATATCTTGGCTGCGAAACTTGCAGCCAGTATGAACAAACCTCCAAAATGTGTTGAGTGTTCCGATAGCGATGAGGAAATGGAAGAGTCAGAGGAGGCGCGACAACGCCGACTGGAGTTTGAGAAAAAGCGAAAAACTCATTATAATGAATTCCAGGTTAGTGTTTCTAAAAAAGTACTTTTTCATTATTTTACCCTAACAAACTAATTATTAAACTACAGGGTTAAAAAAAAACAAGACATTTTGTAACATTGCTATCAAAATAGTGTTTTGGGTGTGTCTATGTCATGGTAGGTGCATGATGTAATCTAAATTCTGTTTAATGAGACAAGCTAACGTCATTTTCAATAAATAATGGTAGTTATGTTGAAAGAAATCACTACAAAAGCAAAGGTTATCATTTAAAGAATCTTATAAAAATAATTTTCTTTTACAACCAAATTTTCTTTTAAAGAATTATACAATTAAGTAATATTTACATTGTGACAATTTAAATTTGCAATCAAACTATGAAAACCTTATTTTAATACAATTTTAACACATCACCATTTGAACCAGTGACCCAAACAAAATATTTTTTATTTATTTTATCCACTTCTGTAAGAGGGTGGTTACTGCTACTTGATAGATTACTTAGTTTGTGACCGCAGGGCATAAATTACTAACATTTGAATAACAAAAAATATATTTTTGGTTGCATAGTTCATGAATGAATATTCAAAATTCCAGGCTCTCCAACTGGCGAGACAGCTGATGGCTCAGGAGGAGGATGATGATGACGAAGATGACAAACCTAAGAAGTCAGCCACCTGACTGCTACATCCAGACATGCATGAGATGTGTCACAGTTTCCAAATGTTGACAATAAATTAGGTGTGGTCGGTGTTTGAAACCTTTTTGCATATCATTTGTATTGTTGAATCATTGAACATCACACGTCATGGCATGGTCAATGTGGTGAAATTTTGGCCCTACCTTCATACTGACAAACATTGGATCGAGGAAAAGATTCAGAACTTTTTCTGTTGCTGCTTATTTAACTTGGAGTTTTTTATTTATAGCTTAATTACTAAATATAACTCATTCTTGTGGCTGTGTCTGAGAGGCAGAAACATAAAAACAGCATTTAATATTTCTGTCAATATAGCCCCAAACTTTTTATCCCTGTGTATTGCAATTTTTTATCTTATGATGGCTTTGAGCATCTATTTTCAATTTCTCATTGAAAAAAAGAGACTATTATTGTATGAACTGTTGCATTATTATTGCAAACGAAGGATTTAATAATATAATGATATAAATATTTTCAGTTGTGATATGCAAAAAGGTATTAAATGAGCATCTGTCAAAAGAGTTTAGATTTTTGAGAAGTGATTGATAACAAAAGGGTTTTAAGAGTTCCTGTGTATTGGCAGACAAATTGTTACCTAAAATTGTGGTAGGCACAAAATTATTTTTAAAAGAAACCATAATGCTATGGTTCGTTATAACATTCTTTTAACTAATCTTGTAAATGCAAAATGTCTAACAATTATTCTCGGCAATTTAATTGTTGTTTGTGTATGCTGCAAGTGTTGTTTGCATTCTCTGTCAAACATGAACTATGGAAATTAAAATGCCATAAAAATGTAAAGATGTAAGTCACTTATTTAAAATTTTCTTTTTACTATTAAATATAATTTCAAAAATGTCAGATAGATAATAAAAGAATGTAGAATAATATTAAATATATCACATATTTTCATTTATTTCTAATGCATAAGATGGCAATTTTATGTACTTATGTATGTTGGACTACATTTAAAATAATTTTGAAAGTGATCCACAAAAATCCAGTGAGATCCCAATGGGGGGTGCATATCCGGCTGCTGTTAATGAAGTTGGAGGTTCGATTATCGGTTGGGCCTCTGAGTCCTCTAACTATGGGGGAAAAACATGATGAAGTCTGTGGACTAGCATTCTTCAAAACTATGTAAAGTCAAATTTAACTCCAATAAATTTTTATACCCTGGGCTTTATATATGAAAATCGATTCTTAAGGAGTAAAATTCAAAAATTGTGATCAGATAAAGTTTTTGTGACAGAAGTGACCAGCTCATATAGTTGTTAAATAAATTGAAATGTGTAAGTGTGATTTTTTGACTTTCGTTTTGGACATATAACTATTTCAATTAGTTGACTGACTGCGATCTCCAGAATGTGCAAAATTTTCAATAATATTTATTTGTTTATTTGTAAATCTAGTGCCAGATTCCTGTAGAAGCTTCTATGTGGTCTAGAATTAATTTTATATGTTTTAAATAAAAGTTAGTGATTTCTTCTTATATGTGTATTATAGATGAAAAAATATTCAAGTAGAATTCAATGATCAACTTCAGTACTATAATATTTTCAATGGGAATCAAATATTGTACTAGACGCAGATCAAATTAGACCCATTTGCTTGTACGTGGTGTTGTATAGTGATTTCTTTTTTTACTTTTTAAAAAAATACGTATTTAGTTAAATCATATTTGAAATAAGTTTAATTAAAAATTAAAAAAAAGTCTGTAAACATTTATGAAACACATAAAATTAATAATTAAATCAGTTCCAAAACTGACATAATGACTGTTAAAACAATTGTGTCATTTACAGTCTGCGAAATTAAATATTCACATATACTTTAAATCGTCTGATAATATTTGCTTAATTTTTTGTAAAAATATTCTAATGGGGCTACTTCTTTAACTTATAAAAGTGATTTTTTGAACAATTTGTTACCTCTTCGGGTTAATAGTATATCAAGATGATGTTCCCATTACTAACCAATATCGCCAAGCACCTCAGTCAACCTATGCCTACCCATTTCTATGGGTTCTATGAGATCTACTTTTACTTTAAATTATAAATACGAGAGTTAGTCAAGTATTTAAACCGATAAATATAAGAACAATAGTGTGGTGTTTGTAAATATTTTTGTAGAATTTGTCAATTGACTTCAGAAGTCTAGTAGAGGGTAGTTTGTTCACCAATTCGTATCCATGGTATCCATAGAGATAATCATCATGCTGTGTTACTATTCAGCTTTAGCTGCTTTATTAAGTATTTCTATATAAAAATTCATTTGCATAACTAAGTCGAAGCTGTAATAACTTTTTAAATGTACAAGTATATCTTGAAACAATTAGCATTTACTTCAACAAGAATTTACTAACAATAAGATAATATGCTAAGCAATATAATATATATATACAATATAATACATACTACATATATGTTGTGTAAAAAAATATTTTATTTATATATTGTACATTGGCCTTATTCAGAATGAAATTGCTGCATTTCATTTAAATATTTGTGTAAATAGTAAATAAAGTTATTACAAAACTATAAGTATTAAATATTTTTCATACAAAACATTGGTTTATTAGAAAATGATAAATTGTTAACCCAGTATTGTTCAAATTCCCCAATAAACCCATCTGCTCATAAACATCACAAATAGAATACTCATCACAAATGTTGAAACTAGGATGAGAGGTTTTATTTAATATATATCGTACAATGTGTGCCCAGTATTATGACAACTTTTAAACTTCTTAGGTTCGAATCGCGGTCGGGGTCAAGAGACCTACAGCTACGAGGGACGGCTGAAAAGTTCTGAGCCTAAGGACTCGACCTTGGCCCTGATTCTGTATGACAATTATGATTTCACGCTTTTGTCTTACCTTGCCAAAACACATCAATGTCTTATCATGGCATTTATATGTATGTAAGAGAATAACTTTTTAGCAGATGTCGTAACAATTTAAGGGATTATCGTGGTTTTGAAGTAAGGAATCGCTAAATGGCGTTAGAGAATTAGGGCCCTTGCTGGAATAGTCTTGCCCAACCTTTGACTTGACTGTGGCTGTCATTAAGTATAAGAAGATTGATTCAATTAAATTTCTTTGGATTGATTTGATTGATATTTTATTTTTTAAGTTGGGTGGGGCTGGTGACAGTTAAAAAATAACGGTTTTATATTTTATAAAGTTTGCCGAAAACCGCGTCGCACACAGAATACTGTGCGACCTTTGTTACCTCAACCTGTGCCTCAACCAAATTGTTTGTGAAAACCAAATTGAATATAATTATACAAATAGCAATAAAATTATGTCATAAAAATGCTACATCTATCTACCATATAAAAAAAGTATTTTATATGGGTCGTAATTTGCTTGTTCTTTTTAATGGTCTGTGGCACAGTCTGTGGTAAATAACGGACAAGCAAGGTACCTATCACCTAATGGAAGATGTTCACTAACGGTTCACTAATTTTAACTTTTTACTCTTCGTATTCTCTATTGAAAATAATAAATACCTTGGCTTAAAGGTCTAGTTACCAGGCCATAAAATTCCAAAAAATAAATACCTGTGAAAAAAATATTTTGATACATCGTTTAGTTTTTGAGATATGGCATTTTAAAAATGAGATCGCGACGCGGAATTTCACCGGGCCTGCGCTCGGTGCGGTGACGTCATAATCCAACGGTCTCTCAGTCAGTTCGCGCGCACCCCCCGCTCCCCTACCGCCGTGCGTACATTTTAGATTGTATTAGTATTTGTAAAAATGTCCAATCCAAATACTAGAAAATCATGTGTTGTGCCAAAATGTACAAATACAACGACCAGAACGCCGGAAAAGTTGTTTTTTTTCGTTCCAATGGATGTCAAAATGCGAAAGAAATGGATAAAAGCTATGAAGAGATTGGATCCATTTGGAACAAAAAGCAAAGTTTATTGTTGTGAAGATCATTTTGACGTAAGTAATAACAATCTACTATGCATATATTTAAATCGTTTGTAGTTAATAGGTTGTATTTATTTATTTGGTATAACTATAAAAGCAAGTCAGAGGTGCAAAACCTTTGGTGTCGAAATGTAACAAAGCTTCCGTCGTTATGTTTGTAAGTAGGTATATCTTGAAAGTAACTGTTTTCCGTTATCCTTTGTTTTCTATAGTAAGTATTAGTCAATACTACTTGCGTTTGTACCACGGACATGGATATTTATATGTATTTAAGAATGTTTATCCTTTGTCTAGTCCCCATAGTACAAACACCGGCTTAGTTTGGGGCTCGATTAATGGTGTGATTGTTGGAGGGTTTGTTTATTATATTTATTTATACTACCTTATACCTACAGCTCTGCTCGCGTAGAAATCTAACTAATAATAAGATTGTTTATTGTTTCAGATTGAGACTGATATGGAGAACTATGTTAAATATAAGCTAGTTGGGGGAAGAATTAAACTTAAAAAGGGCACCGTCCCTCACAAATTTAAATGTCAACAGGAAAAGGAAGATAAACCTGAAAGATCTGCAGTGAAAAAACGTAACCAAATAAAATATTTTGAGAAACTGTTTAGCAAAGATAAAGAACCCATTACTTCCACGTTAGATGCGACTGAAAAACCAGAAGAGGTATTTATTACAGAAGAGCTAGACGAAACAGTAATAGAAGATCCATTAAGTTTTGGAAATAATGACCAGTGTCTGATAATATCTAAAAAAAGTAAGGGGGTGCAAGTAAAGCTGAAAGCTAAAGGTGTCCATAAGGGTTACTGTTCCGGCTTTAGCATCTGCCCTTAAATCACTCGTATACTTTCCACCAACATCAGATGTCTAGTTGAATCAACTTATTCCATTTCGAAAAAACTATAGTCAGGTTCAAAGCATTATTGACTGTTTCGAAATTCAAATTGAAAAGCCTGTTGATGCCATAAAGCAAGCTCTTACGTGGTCTGATTATAAAGGCTGTAATACGATCAAATATTTGATATCGATAACACCCGATGGTCTAATAAATTTTATTTCTCCTGGTTATGGTGGTAGAGCAACTGATTCCTTAATTTTTGAAGATTGTGGTATTTTGCAAGCTTTACCCAAAGGAGCAGCAGTATTAGCTGACAGAGGTTTTAAAAATATTGCGCATTTGCTGCAACAAAATGGACAAACTCTGATTAAACCTCCTAGCGTGAGCGCTAAAGTAATGCCGACTAAGAAAGAAGTTTTAGAGACAAAAAAAATTGCGGCGTTACGGATACACGTAGAAAGAGCTATTGGCAGACTTAGAGGTTTTGGAATTTTTTGTTATATACTACCTCATGCACATCAACATTTTTTGAGGTTTCAAAGTCAACATGTGCAATACAAAACAGACCTCTTCTTTTACCGGACATGTGCATTTGTGTCTGTATCTGTGCATAATATTTTTTGCCTAGTTTTCCTTTATTATAGTACAAATTAAAAGTTTTTTCCTTGTACGGACACTTTATTTCAACAACGCAGTCTTCTGTAAGCCCGTCAGGCGAGGCACCAATCAAAGGCCACTCATTATTTAAAAAAAGACCTGATTCCATTATGTTTAAATCTTTTATTCGCGAGATTTCACTTATAACTTGTTTTTCTAAAATTTTTCCTCGTTTGATAGCAGCAGTTTCTTTAAATGTTACGGCTCCAAATATTTCTTCAACTAAAGAGCCATCTTTTGTTGTACATTGAGCTACTTCGTGCATTTTTGAAGCTGTAATACGCCCGTAGCGCATCTCAAACTATAAATTTGAATTAGATTGAGCCATTGTATTTTCTTTTATTTGAAGACATCTTGATTCCGTCATTTCGTTCTTACAAAATTTTATAAAATTATCAACATCAAGATCCACACAGGATTTTTTGAAACGATTCATTAGATAATGAATAGAAATCTTTTCGACGTCTTTTTTTTCACAACAATAATGTGAGAGCGAACACTGTATTTGAAGTTCTCGAAGTTTTAGTTTTACTTTGTCAAAAAAACAATTTTCATCCTGCTCGACTTCATGAAATGTTGTTGTACTAAAGTCTTTAACCTTAATCATTTTTAGTGTCGTACCGATGCCTGAAAGCTTAGATTTTTGCCAATAACACTTGGTAGCAGTTGTTGAAGGCTCTTCGCTTCGTCTATGTAGCCACATTAAAAATGCTACGGCATATTTACAACCACCTCTACTAGCAGCACAATCTTCACAGGTTACGTTAAGAATTTCATTGTCTTTTTCATCGCATTCTAAACTGCAATGGTATGGTTTGACACGTACGCGGTGTTCCGGTGTGATTCTACATTTTACCGTACAAATATCACCTGCTCTTTTGACTTGCACATAACAAATAGCATCACCACCATAGTTATCTCTTGTCGATCTGAAATTAATAACAAAAAAAAAATGTATAAAAAGACACTTCACTAATAAGACATTAAAAAAAGGTTCAGTACACCTGTTTAAGACTACATTTGCGACTTCATTAATAGGAGGTATATTTAAATAAAACATTACTTTATTTATTTGTTGTTTATAAGTTAAAAAGTTTAGAACTATTAGTTATAAAACAAGTTTATGGTAACAACCTACTTGTGTTTCAGCTACGACACTATTTATTGTAAATAGAACATATAGCTGATTAAATCGATTTTCTAATAGCTAGGGAGGCATAGGTATTAGACACAGAAACGTGTCTTACTTACCTTTGCATTTTTACTCCTCGCATTTCGGCGGCAACGAAATCACTATTCTTTGAAAAATAGTGAGCAACCATAAGTCCATCTATTTTAGGGAGGTTATCCGATTGCCCTTTATCAAATCCTTCTTCCATTATACTATACCAAATTATATTATATTATACTAAATTATAAAACTGTGAACGCAATAGTAGAGTAATGCACGGACGAAACAAAATAAAACACATCCATCCACTATTAGCGAAAAACGACTAAAATCGCTGGCGCGTGGCGGGGCGAGCGGACCGACCGGACCGACCGTTGGAATGTGACGTCACGCGGGCGCCTAGCGCCTGCTAGTAGATCTCGATATTTAAGAGAATTTTAAATGACTGTAAAATCATAACTACTGAATCTTTTTGAACAAAACAAAAAGTAGTGTGTTTGTATACATATAAACTCTATTGGGACAAAGTTTTAGACGATTTTGCATACCTATTAACATTATCCATTATAGAAATGGCTGGCTATAATAGAAAAAAACATTTTGCAATTCGATTTTTACTTGATTATAGCGTCGGGCCTGCGGTAGTTGATATGGATATGGTTAAATTAAACTGTGACTGTAACGTAGTGATTATATACTCTTTGACTGTGACTTGATTGCTTCTCTATATATGTATATATTCTATAGGACAGGACAAAGCGAAAGTTTTAAACATTTATTGGTCTGTGGTTGGTATAAATAAATCGTATATTTTGATTTGATTTGAAAAAGAAACGTCGTCGTCTTGACAACAAAATGCAATTAATGAATTAATAAATTAATTTTAATATGTTTTTCTTAAATTATGGATGAATCTCAAGAAGCAGAGTTGCAGACTCCTGATGCCAAGGTACGGTTCGTTGCATAAATCAAGATTTTTGAAGCAAGCTATCTTTAATTTAAGAACTTGCATTTGTCGCTAGTTAAAAATAGTATACTGAAATGCACTGGCCCTAATAAAAATGTTAGTCAATATGCACCTTCTTTTGATATTTTTATGGCCTACACAATATGTGTATTATTTTTCAGATTACGAAAGGAACTTTTGTATGTATAAGTAATACTATGTTCTTATTTATAGAAAGTTCTTCCGGATGTCGTACATTCCCAACAGTTTCCTGCCACTGTCGCCGATGATAATATAGCGCCCGACTTAAATACCCACCAAAATGCAGGAAGGGAATCTGATGCTCTTGAAACAGAAGACATTAGTCAATTGGAGTCCATATCAGAACATCTACCTTCCAAGATGGAGTCTTCTTCATTAGACCCCGAGAATGTATCAAAAACTAATACACCTCCGAAACCGTCGAAGAGTGAAAATCTCGAAGATAAAGTTTCAAGAGATAATTCTTTAAATGTTCCCATTGCTCAATCAGTGCTTAGTGAAAATACTAGTATACACGAAACTAGTAAACAAAGCACATCTTGGAACTTAGATGTTAACGTTACATCAGAGCATCGCATAAGTGAAGAGAGTCCCGTTAATTTAGCTTTATCTTCAGATTTAACACAAGAGAGTAAATCACACATTTCAGAAAACTCTCCAAAATTATGTGAAAATGTGGTAGTAGAATCTCCAAGAAGTGGGTCATTTGCTGACTCCTTGAATGACGACGGCCATACCCCACCTTCAAACGATGAAATAGAACCTAAATCAGATCACGAAGGTTCACTTAGCAACACTGACTCTGAAGAGATAATAAAACTAGATATTAGAGGTCAGGCTGCTCCAAAATTGAAACCAGTTGATATATTTTTTGGACATAATGTTGTCCATCGTAATATAGAACCTATGTTTCATCTACTGCCACCATTCTTAGTTAGTGCTGGCAACATTGCTGAAATAGAAAATGATTATGTTGCTGATGTGCCAGAGACTCAAATATCAATCGAACAATCTGAGAAGGACAGTTTAAGTGATAAGATTGAGCAGAGTGACTTATTGATTGAGGAAATGATCATTGATGAAACAAAAGAGAAAGATGCAGTTAAAGAGGAAATATCTACTCCAAAACAACCAAAATCCATACCACCTGATGACACAATGTCTTTGAGCACATTGACAACAGAGTATAAAACTTTTCCAGACGATTACCAAGAGAAGGTATTTTTTGTTTTAGCAGTGCTACATTTATTGTTCTGTTTTGCCTGTGCCTCAACGTGTGTTGTCTTAATGCTATTAACTCAAATGGCCTACTACACATTAGTATACTACAAATCACTATCTATTAATTACAAAACTATTGATAAGATTGTATTTCTTTCCTAATAAATAGCTTCCTATGTTATTTTGTGTTGCATTCCACTATTATAACTTAAAACCAACTGGCTGCATGAATTGGGCTTCTCTTAGATTACTATAACAGCATGATTAAAAATGAATATAGTGCAGTTAAAGGATATGAGCTGAGACTAATGATAGGATTTGGATTCCAAAAGAAGCAGATTTTGCTAATTAATTGCAATCTTACCAAAATTTTCTTAATATAATTTTCATGTATTTATTCCATATTTAATGTGCTTGTTAGTTAGTTGAGCTGACCTTAACATGAATGTACAGTTCAACCTTTCACGTCATTTAACTGCACTGTTAATATATATTTTGTTGAATTAGTTTAATTAAAGTGCACTTATTTTGATAGATTCCTATGGACAATATGTCGTTGAATTAATCTATCCCTTTTATTGTTGTAGTAAATAAAGTTTTATGCTCTATAGGCAAAAAATAACATCAAATCAATTATTACTTGTCAGTACTTCAATTAATTGTATAAAATGTTTTTGTTAATCAATTAATAAGACTACAAGACTACAATTTGAAGAAAAAACCCCGGTCCCCACACTAGGCAAGCCTGTATAGTGAGGTCCCATACTGTAAATTACAATTTAAGACAAAGACCTATTTAATTTAATACCTGCAAAAACACTAGAACCGCGCCATAGATGCGTGTATCATTAATTCGTTAACTTCTCTAAGAGCTTTTCTTGCCATGCTACAATGTGGGCTTTTTCAAGTGTGTTGTAAAAAATACTTGCCACCCTTCCTGTCTTTTTATATAAAGGCTGGTATAGACGGGGTCAGTAACAAGGCAGTACAGTAACCCAGTCCAGCGCTGACTTGCTACTGGGCTTGTATAGACACTAGTTTCAAGTCAGTCCAGTGCTGACTTCGCGCCCTCAAGTCAGTCCAGTTGACTAGCCTGCCTGTTTATTTTCGGGCCCAGTAGATTTTTAAGCAATAATTCACGTAAATTAACTGACTTACTGGCGATCCCATCCACATTATAACAGTAACTGGGTCCGAAAATTCAAGTCACTGGGTCCAGTCACTGACCCCGTCTATATCAGGCTTTAGAACATGTTTTTTACTTAGACAAATTGAATTAAATATATATGCCAATTTGACAACATTCATAAATTTAATATTCCTTTGTAATTATTACATTATTTAGTGCAATTTCTTGGTAATATAGAGACATAGATTCATATTATAGTTAATTCTTTATTGTTTACATGTTGTCATTCAATGATATTTAAAGTCATGCTGACAGGTTTATAATTTTATTAAAAGTAAATAATTATTTACCTAATTTTTAAGACTATTATGTATAGCTGAATAAAGTGCTTTATATTTATTATATTTTATTTAATACCAGGATAATAATAACCACATATCATATCACACATGTTATACTATGATAATACCTGAAAATTTTTATGCTTATGCCTGTGGTTTTGCATTTATTGTGTTTGTTTATGTTTAATGTTTATTGAATGCATCTATGTCCTTTCAGCTTGTGCACTTGGAAGAAGCTATCATGCAACGTGACCAACATATTGAGAAACTGACCATTACATTACAGAAATCTGATGAAGAGAAGAACAACCTTCGCACTGAAAATAAAGATCTTCTTTTCAAAGTGTTGGACTTACAACATATTGTCGATGAGAGGTCTCAATCTGACCATGATACTATTAAAGCACAAATATCGGACTACATCAAGTATCAAAGTATGATTAAGGATGACAGTACAAAGTTTTATTCAGCTCTCATGAGTAGAGGATCTTCATTGCAAAGTTCTAATGGAGAAAAAGACATGGATCACGAGGAGATCATGATAAATTACTCAAAGTCTGACTTGAAGTCCTCCGGTTCCTCTGAAGCTTCGGAAGCTGGACTGCACGAGAGACTAACAATGGTTTTTAATAGTTTCGAGGGAAGCCTGGAAGAAAATATAAGAAGTAGACTTTGCGATGGTCTGATGCAAGTGATTTGTGAAGAAATCAGCAAAATCAAAACAGATTTTGAAAAGGAATTGAAAGACTTGGAGAATCAAATGCGTCTGGAAAAACAAGAGTACACAGTGGAGACTAGACGACTCGGAGAGCTTCTAATTTCTGTGAAGAGTGGCAGTGCAGAGATTGAGGACTTGAGACAGGAGCTGAATTCAAAGCATGAGAAAGAAATGGAAGGATTGAGGACTTACTTTGAGAGAAAATGTTCTGACATGGAAAGGAGGTAAGCTTCTTAACTTTGTAGTGTACATTGACACGGTTACAAATTATTGAACTTTTAAGTTTTTACAATATAGTTTTTTTACTAGATTTTGCCCGCGACTTGCTGCTTATATTTCTAGATGATCCCTTGGGAACGGTATTTTTTTTTCTGCATGAAAGGTACCCCATGTCCTTTTATGTGTCCCTGACAATCATCATCGTCATCATCTCAGCCGCAGGACGTCCACTGCTGGACATAGGCCTCCCCCATAACTCTCCAATAGGACTGGTCAGAAGCAGCCTAGATCCACCGTTGACCCGCGGCCTTTATTAGGTCGTCTGTCCACCTTGTTGGTGGACGTCCTACGCTGCACTTGCTGGTCCGTGGCCTCCACTCCAGAACCTTCCGGCCCCAGCGGCCATCTGCTCTCCGTACTATATGCCCTGCCCATTGCCACTTTAACTTACTGATCCGCCGGCTTCTGTCGGTAACTTTCGTACGTCTACGGATCTCCTCATTTCTGATTTGATCTCCCAGTGTAACCCCTGACAATGGTTATGCAAAATTTCATAATTATTGATTCGAGTAGTTGAGGCGTGGGAGCGTAAAAAACAAACAAACTCACTTTCGCATTTATAATATTAGTGAGGATTCGTTTTTATGAACGTATTCTCACTTGTGGTTTTACGTATTATTCGCTCATGCATAAAATGCACATGCATAAATATAAAAAATATATCTATTAGAAATTTTATTATTTTTAAAACATTATTGATAATGATATTTTGTGTTCTCGCTTTCTAGTCGGAAAAAGTGGTAAGAATTTTTTAAAATGTTTTAAATCTATATAACAGATCTATATTATTAATCTGTTGATTTATCTCTTTAATCCACAGCACTTTTTATTCCGACATACATAATGTATTTTTATTTCATTACATTAGAATTTGGTATGAATCTCGTGTTGCTTATAAAAATCTCGCATTGTTTCTAACGAATTATATTTAAATATTCGGATTAAATGTCACTATCAATGCGTCGTGTTATCGCGTTGCTTATCTTTTGTTAGAATGAGACAATAGATTGTAAACTGTGCTGCAGTTATTCTGAAGATGTGTGGCGCGGCGTAGTTAGCGGCGCGGCAAGCGGAGCGACGAGCGGAGCGGCGAGCGGTTCGCCAGACGGCGACGCGGCGGGCGATGCGTCGCGCCGTCGCACGCGCTCCGCCGACCCACCCTCTCTGTCCAATGACGTAAGTTCTTCTTATTTTTTAGCATGACACTTTGAATGTTTAAAAATATGCTACTTCAGCTAATGTTCTCTCAGGCAACACTCACTAGTGACAGGTGGAATGACTTATTTTTAACTTTGGCAGGTGGAATGGGCTCTGAAGCAGTGCAGCAGGAAACACGAGCAGCAGATGGAGGAGTTGAAGATGGAACATCTCACGTATGTTAGCGATCTGCAAAAGAGGCATAGGGAGGAAGTCTCTTCTATGGAGGAACAGGTATTTTATGTTCTACATATTTAACCATTTATTAATTTTTGACTTTAAACGAACTGATTCTTAAAAAATTAATATTCTCCCTGAATATTAGAAGTGAAATTTAATATTAAATTGATCGATACAAACCGGAAGTTTTATTAAATTAATGATATGTTTATATGTGTGACAAATTGATTAAGTATAAAGTTTGTTTTGATTGTGACTTTACAGATGACTCAGTTGAAGGCTCAGCTGCAGACCGTGGAAAATACGGAAGCAAATGTGCCCATGTACCAACAAGACATTGACTTGGAGTTAGAAAAGGTCAGGATCCATTTCATTTTCAAAAATTTAAACTTGATTTTCTCTGTAACTATATTAGTAAGGCTAAAACAAATTGTCAAAGACTCAAAATCATTTTGACATAGTGCTTTATTTTTGTCGGCAGTAAAAAAAAAATAGCAATACTTGGTCAGCAAATAAAGTAGTATTACCGAATAAAGCATTGTATGCGTGTGTAAAATAAATAGCCCTACTATAAAAAATAATTAGCCAGCAAGAATACACAATCGATTAGCTTGAAAATAATGTTTACAAGCTATAATGTTCATTTATGGAATCTATTTAAAAGCTGCCCAACAGGACATTGATTGCTGATTTTGCCGACTAATAAATAGAATAGAAGTAGCGAATTAACTAATTGCACTAGCAAATAGAGACCAAAACCACAGTATTAGCAAATAATTCAAGTGCAGGCGCACACGGTCACACCTGATAACCACAAAACCACTGCAGATGGCAGTTTTCATACATTTTAAAAGAACTCGCCTCACACGGTTGGCGAAACGCTACTAATCAATCGCGGTGATACCAACAACAACACCAAGACGAGTGAATGCAAAACGCCTGTATTTTTATCTTCTGTGACACGTTCGTTTGTCGACAATTAAATCGTCGCGAGTCCATTATGCAGTTTGTATTCGGGAACCAAAAGTTTTCGACCAACGTGTGTTGCCAGTGATGACATAATATGGCGCTGACTTTAAGTATGGCAACCTCGCTCAACGAGCTGTGGAGAGGTCTACGCTCGGGATAGAATCGGGAATGACGAAATCTGTAGACGAACGAAAGTTACCGACATAGCCGGGCGGATCAGTAAATTAAAGTTGCCGCTGGGGCCGAAAGGTTCTCGTGTGGAGGCCATGGACCGGTGTAGTACGTCCACCCGCAAGATGGACAGATGACCTGATAAGGGCCAAGGGTCGATCTGTCCTATTGGAAGATTATGGCGGAGGCCTAAGTCCAGTAGTGGATGTCCAAGGGCTGAGATGATGATGATTATAATTATATATCGACCACCGAAAGTGGCTATCGCGTGTTTAAGAGTTGCTTCTGTAGCAGATTCTAGATTCAGGTGGCAACTTTTGTGAATATCGCATGTGTCCCTCGTGCGCCTACAATGATAGCCAATTGTAAATATCTAAGAAGCTAAGAACACGTCGAAAGGTTTTCCAAAATGTATTATATATTTATGGTGCGAAATTTACTAATTGTGTTTATAATTATTGCACCATTAACTTTGCATGCAGGGGACAGAAAAATGATGAATGTTAGCGATAGCGAAGAAAAAATCTGAACATTTTTCAACTTTATCGTAAGGGAATAAAGCTTTAAAAGGGTTCAGATATTTTCGGCTAATCTGCTGCTCATATTGAAGTTCATATTCAGTGATTGAAGGGCTCATGGTTGCTTGTGGTGGCCGCCCATTTTCTACCTCTGCTTTTTTTGTGTAAATATTTCTTTACCTTATGTATAAACTTCTGTGATGATAAAAATACTTTTTTCGCTCTTGGACATGTTCAGTTGGACTGATTGTTCCAACACTTTCTTCTTATATGTAGAGGCATTTAGATGACATTCTTGTGCAATAATTAATAAATCTCTGGTTTTCTTTTTTATTTTATAGTTCCAAACGCTTTTGCCAAAAAAAAAACTGTTCAAAAAGTGACCATAGCACATCTCACAATGTCTCCTTCTGTAGGTTTTATACATAAAAAAAGTCCATAAAAGTATTTTGCATACTACGTGCGCGAGTGAACTCTGCACCTAGCAGGAATGAGGTGTAATATTTATTTTAAAATATATTTACATTGCGGTATTTATTTGTATCTTTTTTGCACACTATACCAGAGGCAAAGTGAACTCGCGCGCGTAGTACGGACACAGGGGAGTCAGTCCCGTGGTGCATCTGTGGTGTCAGTGTGTATATAATCCCTTTTCCTTTGAATGCATGCCGGAATGCGACTAACTGTGTGACTAACGCTGCGCAGCGCCTGGACCATGCGCAGAACCACCTCGTCCAGCAGTTGCAGGAGCAGGTGCAGGTTCGTATCCCACCCACAGCCTTACCTAACTTTGATTTCTTGTATCTCCCATCTCGTACTAAACACAACTCAAGAGATAGTAGAGTGCGATGCACCAAAACTTTTCCTCTATGGTCGTCAGACATGCTGATGGTTCACTAGATGGCACGTGGCTACCGTCGCCTATGAAACAAGAAACGCCACAGGTGCTGCAAGGTACTATTAAGGATAATAGATTATGGAGGGATAGGGAACACATGCTGTTGTTTCACGGTGGTCTTCTGTAAGGGGTTGGTTACTGCCGCCAGACGGGATGCCCAATTGACTGCCACTACTTCACTGTTTGTGGTACGTTTGTAAATATTTTCACTCGATTCTCTGGATTGGTTTGTTTCACTGTTTACTTTAAATAGAAGCTTAGTATTTAATATCCATTGCAATCAATGCCATGAAATAATATACAATTCTCTGTTTATGTATATTTTGTAGCCTGTTAATATATAATATCAATTATCAATCTTTACTATTCATATATTTTTATCCCTGACAACGTGTAAGAAAAATATCATGATCGGTTGAGTAATTATTTCATGAAAAATTAAGAAACTAAAACAAAAAACACTCGCATTTATGTGAGAAATGCGTTAGTTAGGATTCTTTTTAAATATTATTGTAATGACGATATGATGTTATGTTACTAAGTAATGATATAAAGTAATGAAAGATAGACTCACATTAGTACTTCATAATGATGCTTTTTTTATATTATATCTTAGCTCAGTATATCTATAGGTTGGGGTGTATATACTGGCGTATTAAAAAATACAGCCTGTATATATATTTATTACTTAAAAGACTACGAACTTAAAAGACCTAAGCAAAACTCAATGTAAAATTTCTTTTACATTCAAAATCTGAGCTTATTTTGTTTTGTTGCACGTTTGATATTCTGATAACATTCAATTTTACTTTAGTGTTATTAGTATTGGAGAGAAAAATCTATTTAAACTAGATTTGGGTCACGGACGGTCGTCTGAAAATACTTTCAATATAAATATTGGCCCTACTAAAATCTCATCAATTTGTATATTTTATGAACCAGGCGTATTTGTAAACAGAATCCACAGTTGAGATGTTTATGAACAATTTTTATTGAGAGTTTATAGTGATGGACACATGAACATGTAATAGTATATTTTAAACCTAATAAATAATTGAAGAAACATTTTTAAAAATGTAAAATGCTACTAAAGAGGCGTAAGTAATATTTGTTTTTATTTTTTTTCAACCCAGCAATATTATGGTCACGTGTCATAACTTACAATAATAAGTCCTAATTTCGAAATTAGGGCCTTTAGTCTATGGTTTAGTATCATACAATAAAAATCTTCAAAGGTTTCTTCGCTTTAGAAACATCTTTCCGAACTCGTAGTGTTAAATGTTTATCACTGTGATCTTCTCTAAGGTCGTGGCAACTGCCACCAGACGGGTTGCCTGCAATGATTAAATTTGCATTCAACTGGTTATTTTTAAAATTACTTTTTTTTTGTTTGCTCTTTTTGCTGTAAGAGTTATTTTTATGTATCGGGATTCCCTACAGCCGATCATTGGCTGGGAGCCAGAGTGAAGGAACCGAAAGTACCGCGTCGTGTGCCGTCATTGCTTCTGAACTAGAGCAAGGTTCTGTCTCATTCTGTGGTTACCACACCGCCTAGTGGTTATCACGTGCTAGTGACAAAAGCTTGTGTTATTTGATAAAGTTTATGTTTTCTGAAAGAGATTTTACGTGGATAGTAACCTAGTGCTTACAGGAAAGCCAAAAGAATAGTCATTTTAAACTTAAAATTAGTGATAATCGAATTAAAACTCAAAAGTGTTTAGTGTTGTATGGTTTTGGTATAATGTAAGGAGGCATGCCTGATCGTAATCATCTACAAGTTTGCCGGCGACGCGTAAGTTTTTTTTTTTTTGTGACAGTGAAATTAATATTTTTTGGACAAAATATTAATTAAAACAAAATTAGAAGGATTGCTTGATGCAATCTTAGTTATCGCTGTCTGATTCAGTGGTTATTGGTTTATTAATTGTAAAATTAATAAGTATTTACTGGTTTTTAAAATACAATTTTTCACATTTTATTTACATAATGAAAATACACTCATTCCAGTTTTAACATAATTGTTATATGATCTTAACATGGTGTTGTTTGTTATGTGGTCATAACTTGGTTTGTTTGTTTGTATGTTACGCTTTCACACGTTAACCACGTTAACAACCGATCATGAAATTTAGCATACATGTTATCAGGAGTACAGAAAAGGACACTGTGTACCTGTGTATTCAGATATAAGCACTGTTCCCGAGGGACGCAGACGAAGAGGCGGGCAAAAACTAGTATAATACAATAATATAAAAAAGTTAAAGGTTAACTAAATACCCATTCGTTTATGTGCACTTAAAAGAAAAATATGTGTATGATAAACTGCAAAGAATCGGCAGGCTTTGTGTTTAGGCTAATTTTAAACAATTAGTACAGTCAACGCGTAAGTATATTTTGGCAGGAGGTCGTCGCCATTTTAAAATATTGTAAAGTGGCGGTTATTTGGCTAGTTGCCAATTAGTGGGGACATTTTTCGCGCTGTTGACCCCATTTTTTAATTTCCACGCTGTCTCGCCTCGTCACACAACTTTTTTCTATTTGTTTTGACGGATTTGGTAGTAAACGTGTTTGACTTATGAATGATGACATCTTCAATGGAAAGATGTTAATGAGATCTGAATTCGTTCTCGTTCAACTGCTGTGGATTAAAAAAAATAACGCACTTAGCCTTTAGGTAAAGTTTATTTTGAGGGTTTCCCAGACGGAAGTTTTATTTTATTTAGATTTAATCATTTAAATATTTTCACTAAGTATTCACAAGATTCTAATACAAGACTTATACGTATGTTATGTTTCCTTGAAGGGATAAATTTGTACTGTTACAAACTGAGGCTTTATTTTATCTAGATTTATGTAGAATGCAATTGCAAAATTTGATTTTTTAATGATAATGACATATTTTCATGTATTTATAAGATTCTTCCGTAATGACAATAATGCTTGAATAATGAGCGTGACAAACAAAATTAACTTAATTATATGTTTGTTTTGAGAACAAACGTTTAAAATAAACAATAATTATTAATCATTAATATATTGCTGATAACAATAGGGTCAAATGCTCATTTGGTTTGTTTTCCTTACAGCGTTTGGTCGCTTGCACATTGTAAATATTTTGTATTTCTAGATAAAGTATCAAAGTGACAATTTAGTGGTTCAAAAGAGTGTATTTTTTCACACTTTCTTGATTCGATATTGTAAATAAAATGTGTGATGTAATTGTGAGTAATTTGTAACTACTGTAAAATGTAATCATACCATTGCAAAGTGAGAATAATGAATGTGGAAATGTGTTAAGGTGCTGCTGTCTGACCCTGACGCTGAGCTGTCAAGTTGGCCGCTGGACCTAGTGGCTCTGAGGGACAAGATTCACGGAGACGTGGCCAGGGCACAAGAGAAGGAGGTAAGTGCTATACTTTGTGCACTTGCGCGTATTCACTTGCGCGTGCGCACCGATTCGCCATATCTCCAATAATAACGCAAACACAACTTATACTCTTTATCACACACTACAAACTTGTTTAAGTCTAAACTTTCTTTAACTTGTCCCAACTTGTAAGTTATTGTGAATCATAGATTTTAATTTATTATAAATTTCATATATTTTATTTTCGTTACTAATAAAATGCCTCAATAAAATTACAGTTTATTATTTATTTAGTGGCGATATAAACCCAATACATTCATTTCTAAATAATTTCCAACAAGAAATATTTAAGTGCACATTATAAGAAGTGCATATTATTTCAGAAGATGAATATAAAATGCAATAAATCTGATACAACTCAATAAAGAAAATTATGTACCTAAATTATGTACCCTCAGAATCTTACCACCAGTTCGAAATGCATTATTCTATGATAAATGGCTGGCAACAAACCTCATAGTTGCTCTTAACATCAACTTAAGTGATATACAATTTATTCAAAAAATATAAAGAAAAAAAAAGATATTGATAATAATGCATTTTGGAAATTGCTCGTCTCATTTAAATCAAGTATTGTAGAAGTGGTTCGCTGAAATCCTCATGTAGTCCCAATATGTCTGGAGATGAATTAATGTTTACCTGGAAGATCCATAAATACATTTAGTTCCTGTGATCCACTCGGTACAGTCCAAAGCAGATAAACTTATGCCATTTCCACCTGTTGTCAGTAGTCAATACAGATTGTGATATTAAAAGGTTCATAAGAAATAATAAAATTAATTGGGGATGCCAGAGCCTATTTCCCTATCCCTATCCTAATCCCTTATCCTTTATCCAACTAAGGTCGGCAGCCACTTAGCCACTTACCATCAAGTGTACCGTCACCGTGTCTGACGACTTACATAAAAAAGTAATTATTATAATTTTAGTTTTCGATTCTACTATTATCATGATCTGTATAAAGTACCAAAAAAAGGCGGCTTTCTCTGCTCTCGCCTCTACCCCTCACATTTACTGACATTTAGTAAAAGTTTTGAAACATTTAAGAAAAGGGAAAAGTTCCCACGAAACAATGGTGCCAAGTATAGCCATTGGGCCACTATAAATAAGGCCCCCCTCGGATTCCCCCCCGGTGAGTGTGGGCGCATCGTAGCGGACGTTTTTACGATCGCCATGCGCTCGTAAATTTAAATACCCAGTAACTATGTTGTTCATTGTCTTCCAGTCTATTTCCAATTTCAAGTATTTTAAATTATTTATATTATTGACAGACAGTGTACGATGTCATTTTTTGCTGATATATGTTTTAATGTTTTGTTGTCGTGTATGTACATCATCAAGTCATCAAAGACAAAATTGATATAAATTATCGAACAACTTAAATAAACCGGTCGGTCGGGAGACGTACTTACAAAAATTGCTTAAATGTAAAAATTGTGATCCCGAAATATGACTAAATATTTTTCGAGGGATATTTGCAAATAAAAAATGAGGATTCTCTTAATGTTCTTGGAATAGTGTTATGATTGTAAGATGGTCATCATAGTTCAGCTAATGCAGATGCACCTATTCTCGCCCATCGAGCACAGAGACTCGGGTGACTGAACTGCAATTCTAATTTTACGCTTAACATTTATTTACTATGCGCTTGTTGCGCTGTGTCGCGATCAAATACCACGAGATCGGATCATATTTATTTCTTAATCGATTGCTTATCAAGTAAGTTATTCTCATATGAACTATACCACCTCAACTTGGTCGAGTGGTTAATAGACAGGGCCAGCTTTGGAAGTGAACTCTTCAAAGTTAACTGTGGTATTGATCTGGCAAGTAGTGGCAGGGCACATACTGCATTTCGCAGTCATTTGGGCAGCCCGTCTGGCGGCAGTAACCACCTCCTTACAGAAGGTCACAGTGAAATAACAGCATATGTGTTTGTTGTGTTTCGGTGAGTGAGTAAAGGTTGCGAAAACTTATATTAGGGGTTAAAGTATGAAATTGCCGATTTGTACTGAAAAATAAAAATTCGTTTTTTTTTTTAATTTAACATATTTATTTAATCAAAATAATTACCATTATTATCTATACATTGCTGCCATCTAATAGGAAGCTCATTTATGCCTTTGCGATAGAACTCTGGTGATCTAGATTCGACAAACTGTGTGAAAGCATTTTGCACTGCCTCCTGAGAAGAAAACTTTTTATCACGCAGAAAATTGTCCAAATCACGAAAAAAATGGTAGTCCGTTGGAGCAAGGTCTGGCGAATACGGAGGGTGACGAATGGTTTCTAATTGCAGTTCCTGTAGAGTCTGCAGATCAGTCAAATCATGAGGCACCCATTTTTCATATTTTTTTATTTTATTGATTTGACGCAAATGAGTCAATATTGTTGGTAAGGTAACGTTAAACCATGCCGCTAATTCCTGGGTAGTTTGGCTCGGATCGGCTTCCACCATCTCTTTCAAATCATTGTTATTCACCTGTGTGGGCGGTCTTCCACGTGGTTCGTTCTTCAAATCGAAGTTTCAATCACGAAAGCGTTTAAACCAAAATCGCACAGTGCGTTCATTAGCAGTCCCCTCTCCAAACGCAACATTAATATTGCGAGCTGTTTCTGCCGCGTTAGTTCCGCGTCGGAACTCGTATTCAAAAATCACACGAATTTTCGAAGTATCCATCTTTATTGTCTAAGCTGAATAAAAAAAACAACTGAAAGTTGATAATCGAATGTTGCACATTTTTTAAAAGAAGACCTACATAGGTACCGTATGAAAAAAGTTTCACTCAAAAATCTCAAATCATGAAGGTTCTATGTCAATTCGAAGTACCTATTACAATAAAACGGCAATTTCATACTTTAACCCCTATTAATTATGACCGGGGTCTTGAACCTACGTTTACCGTATCACATTCGCGCGATTTTTTAAGAATCGGCGCAGCGTAGAGTATTTTTCACTGAAACTATTTTACGAATATTGCTCTCGTTGAAATAAAATCAATTAAAATTACAAATATTGTGCTGAGTTTCGATGCTTAGAAGAATGTTTGTTGCGCGCCAGCCCATACTTTTCGTCTTTTCTTTTCTTCTTTCTCATTATTTTAACAAATTAGCAACCATTAGCAACCACTTTATTCTATCCATTTAAAACGTATTACATGAACCCAAAATATCGCTAGGATATTAAATTCAGAGGATGCATTGGAATGTGACATTCCTCACTAAAAGCGCAAACTATGCCAGTAAACGTAATAATAATCACTTTTATGACATAGTAAATAGTGCAACAGGAAGAAAATGTAATGCAGTCGATTTACAACTCTATTGTAGATATATTAAAGTTTAAATACACTTTGAATTTATAAATAAGGGCAGATAAAACATTTCACAAAATAATCAAGAAAATGACAAGCTATTTTCTCATGTCACAACAGCACATATGCCGTTTGATATCGTTCATAATTATGTGTATTGATTCATGAATACACGAACGATACTCCCTGTACAAATTCAATAATATAAATTATATTAAAACGAAGACCCGCGCCTTTTTGTTCTAATTTTCCTCAGACCAACGAATATTTGAAAAAAAAAAGCCAAATGGGGTCAGCCTTTATCGAGTTTTGCGCTTAGCAACACATTTAGATCTGGTCAATCACTTTGCCTATTTTTAAAATAAAATGATGTTTAATGTTGGTCATGTCAATGATTTTTATTGATCGATCACTCGGAACCAGATGCCCGTCGATACACCGCACATTACCTAGCTAATATGAAAGCCACTTGCGAAAGTACCACGCGCTACCTTAATGGATGCGCATGAGTGTTTCTAATGTGCACACGACCTAATAATTGCAGCGTTTTGGATTGCATCTGGATTGCTATTGGGCAACAGCTTTTTACGTTCGATTAAAAAGCTCGATAAATGTTACAGGCTATGTTAATGTGAGTTTGTACATTATATAATATTTGCCCATAAAACAATAGCTTTTGAGAACTCAGTTTAGTACAGTTGATTATCATCCATCAGAAACAATGCAAGTACCACAAAATTTACCTGGCGATTTAATATAAATACATAGTTATAAAAAAAAACTTTTTTAAATGTAAAAATAGCTTTTCCACGAAAACTTTTAAATCGGTATAGTACTTTTTGAGTATTCATTACAAACAAAAATACATTTTTTTTCTCTTTATAATTACATTTTTAAAAGAATTACAACTATATAGGTAGACTTAAAAGGCAAAATCTTATCTACATACAAAATTTTCCGTTTCCGAGATAAGTGAAATTTATATATGGCGCCGACATATAGCACATAATTTATTGGAATGAAACTTAAACTTTTCACTAAAGTTTTACGTTAATAACTATTAATAAAAAGCAACCGTTACAACACAGTGTTAATGTTTGTATGTATGTTAGTTAACGCTTTGTTTTTCCATAGTTATGGAACATGAAAGATACCGTCCGTTTGTTTAGTTACGGCGTTTTACGGTCTCCCCCGTGGTGCTAAAAAGGTGCGGACTTCCGTGTCTAGTTTGTTTGTGCATTTCGATATAACATACCATTTTGAATCTTATTGATTGGTGTTGGTGTTTAGTTTTGCTATATATAACTATTTAGTTTTTAACGTTATAAAATGATGATATTTTTAATTTGACATATATTTAATTAATGTTTTATTACAATTATATAAAATTGCATAAGCTATGTATAAAATTATTTATACATAAATAAATCGCTAGAAAATATAACATTGGACAGGTTGTTGAAATTTTAATCTTCGATAAATTACGGAATCTGAATAAAAACAATTTAAAAAAATAATAATATTAAATTGAATTAATATAATTTTTCTTTTTCTTTTTTTTATGAAAGAAAAATTTTTTTTGCTTGTGTTGTGTTATAGGCGACGGTAGCCACTTACTATCAAGTGGTCCGTCAGCCTATCGACCTTAACATAAAAAATGTTTTACTAGACAGAAAAATCAAATTTCTCTTTTTTTTTTCAATCAATCAAACAGTACCTAACCTAACAAAATACACAAAGACAAAAACATAGACAATTAATGTAATTAACTGACTGACGACATTAGTCGTCAGTGACAGTCGAGTGTATAAAACTACAACGGAATCCCTAATATCGAGGTAATTGTACGAGACAGGATGTCAGCAGTTTATATTTAGTATAGGATCGCTTTATGATGCGTTGAATCAGTGGTGGCGCGATAGAAAAAGGAATCAGGGGGAAATTTGGTTAGGGTTGCCTTTGTAAAAGAAATTCAAATATACGATACGCACTTAAATTTAGTATAATAGCTAACGCCCGCTAGACAAGCGACTTTAGATTTTTATAAACACATCGTAATAATAAAATGATGTTTTGTTAATAGTTTTCTATTAGGAATTTATAATCAATCAGGAGAAACGATGTAATAACATAGAATTATGTTATCACAAAAAAGTAGCAGAAAAGAAAACTTTTTGGAAATATATAGCGTTTTTTTTTTCTCGTTAAAAAAACGCAAAATTATCCCTATTTAAATAATATTTATACCTACATTATTCATTATTATTTTTATTTTCCATAATTTATAGTCAAATATATAAAATTTCCTAACATATTATTAGACATTTACACAAATGTGTTAAGAGACTTCTACTATTCTATTTGACTGTTTATAATAGGAGAGAGAGAGGCTGACAGATAGTAATAAGATAGATGATGAGACGAGGTATAAGGTTTATTAAATATGCATCGTGAATTGTTGCAATGATTTCGACAACCCTAATCGAACCTAACAAAATCAAAGTAGGCGATACGACATCTGGATCCACATTTAAAATTATTAGTTGCTATATTTCTTTTATACTTACATACTGCGTCATAAAGTAATTTTGGACTGTTTCGGTGATCATCGCCTGTGGCTTGTTACTCGCCATCCTCTCTCTTAATATTCTATTGAATGTGAAAATATGATATTTTTCAAGTGTCTCTTTTATATTTAATATTTACTCCCAAGTAAGATACATGTTAATTATTAGCATTTTTCTGGCTAATTTTCTCTATTTTTCTTCATAGCAACCTCCTTTAAACTTTAAAAATGTTTTAAAAATACCCGAATTGGTCTAGCCCTTTTCGAGTTTTGCGTTTAGCAATACATTTAGCGATTCATTTTTATTTATATAAATTTATTAAGTTACTAGAAAGAAATGCAATGTTTTTGTTGTGATTTCTTATTAATTTTTTTTTAATAGATCATAACAGTTTTTATTACTGAATTCTTATCATTTTTAGTTCTCACTTACGCAAGCCCTATTATTATAAAAAGTATTATAACGTCATATAAACATTTACCATCGATCGTATTCTGTAAGTTTGCGCATTCACCACATCCACTAGGGCAAATAAGCTCGTTAAAAAATGTGTAAACAAACAATTAACAAACTCCACATTCAGTACAATGAGTCGAGTCAGCACAGCAGGCAGTCACACTCACAACACACACAGTTCGTTCGTTAGTGCATCTCCGGCTTTGGACAACGAAACTCGCTTTTCGGCGACGTTTCAGCTCGCTCTTATTCGCGGTTCAATCAAATACGTCAGAATTCTTATAAGATTCTTATTGCGACCAGCGAAAGGTTTACAATCGTGTGGCAAAATATATCAGTGATAGAGTGTCCGTTATTTGAAACAGTGACCGTTTTTCATTAAGTTTAACTAACTGATTAAGATTTATTAAAACTTAACTGATAATACCTTGATGTTTTTGATAGTTCGAATGATCTGTGTTAAAATTAAATATAGCTTTTCTTCAAAGTTCATTATTTAATAAATTGTATAAGTATTTTCTTTAAATTTAGTATAATGCTGTCACGACACAGTATGAATAAATGCATTTAATTAAAAAGTTGTGGATAAAGTGTATTGTCGCGAGTAAACACGGTTTTTTTTAAATATTCCCCTCGTGTTTTGGTTACAATGGGACCTTCCAACGCTTCATCGACTAAATCATCGCCATAAATATAAATCACAATTAAACTCTCAAGTGTGCTTTCATTGATTTTGACGAGTCTCTAATTGAAAGCGTTCAAATTTAATTTTAAATGCTTATGGTTTATGATTGAATTTTAAGTGACCCAAAATGTTTATCTTATGATTTATTAGCTGTGGGGCACAGCTTATTTTGCCTAATAAATAAATCAACTACCTAATTTCGTATTAAATACACAATGGAAACTCAATATTACTAAAACGAACATGTATTATGATTGTGACGAAAATTAATAAATTTCACAATGTTTTTGCTAATTATTATTATATATCTACTTAATTCAAATTGTCAATTTAACAGGGAGGCAATTCTCGTGCAATAGACATAATCTCGAATTCGAGATATGTCGAAATAAAATGGCGGATGTCGATTAAAACAGAATTTTGGTATTCTCGAAATGTCACAGTAATGTCTATGCCCAGCGTTCGACTTGCAAAGAGTGGTAAATGTCAATCGACATTCGACATTTGTCATAATTTATGTTAATAATTTTGAGCGGCCAAGTTCATAGTGCAATAATTTCTCTCTGTTTATTTTATTTTGTGAAGACAAGAAGAATGATTGACAATTTTGTGTTTGCATTTGTTAATGATGTTGTGGAAGAAGCTCGGATTTTGGCAGAATATCCTCGAAGGCGAACCCTGTGGCGCGGAAATCCCTTCGAAATGCGGGATAGTGCTTTTAAAAAGAATTTTAGATTATCTAAGGAATTAGTTCACAATTTAGTTGGTTGATCTAACGGAAAAATTTGACACTTACGTTACGCTATACAGACAGAGTATATAATGTTAGGTTAAGTTCCACGCAGACTGAATGGTACTTTGTTCACTTCTTCATTAAAATGTTTTGTTCACTTCCCTAAGAACCTGTTCTATGAGATTTATTCATTATAATATTACTTAGAAGTAAACAACTCGTTGATTAAAAAATAGTTTTATATTTTAGTAATTATTGTACTTCAGAATTGTCATACCTCGATTATGATTCAAAATAAACGAGAAAACGGAACGTAGTCAGTAATAGACATGCAAAAGACGTGAGACATTTATCTCTATTGACATCGAGAATACGCTTTTTCGTACTAATAGACATTTTTGTGACATTTTCAGTAGACATTTGAAAATAGACATTTTGTCGAAATAGAGATATCTCGCATATACTGAGAATTGCCTTCCTGGCCTGTAGTTAGGTTTTGCAATGCAATTTAATGTAGTTTAGGCAAAACGAGTAATCTTTTAGGTCTAATTAAGTAATGTTATAAATAATTTACCAAAGAAGTAAAATAGGTCAAAGGATTATTGTTACAAAAATTAACATGTGGTTGTCGGTTTTAACATCTTAAAACTTTAAATAATACAGACACTGACAGCTTATCACAGCTTAGCCTCAATTCCCTTTAAAATAATTACCACAAATTGCCACTTAAATATAACCCCTAACACCTACAAGTTAAAAGTGAAATGGCGCTTCTATATTTGTAAACAATTTCTATCTTAAAAATGTGGTGTAATGGGGCAGCAACAAACAAAAATAGATCTAATCGCCTTGAAATAAGTGTCACACTAATAGCTAACTAGTTGATGTATAAAGCACATGTGCATCCTCAGATCCCACACATGGAAACTGCTTTTTTTTTTAATTTATTTCCGAACTCAGCGCAGCAGCTGGCTTTGTTTTGTTTCTGTTTACTTGTACAACTAGTACTTTTTTTATTTCATTCTATTTCGGGTTTGGTGTAAATTTCCTGCTTTTTTTTCAACTGCTGTGATTGAAATTCAATTTATACACATGATTGATTTTTATATATTGATAAAAATTGCTCTGTGATCCCATTTAGTTTTATTGCCTATAAATAAAAACGTCATACTAAATCACAGCTGTCTTAGTTTACACTCCAAAAATAATAAGCTACCATTATATTACTATAATATATTTTAAAAAGATAACTAAATGATAAAGAAATTCTGGCAACATTGTTTTTCTTAGAAACAGAATAATTATTTCATTATACCCTCATTATTCATTGTTGATTGTTGTTGACATGGTTTTTATCAATGTTCCAAGAATATTTGTTTGATACATGTTAAATTAATTTGTAACACCAATCACTTATCTTAAATTTGGTTTACAAAGGCAAGGGAACTATAAAAAGTATCAAGGTATTTTGTTATTTCTTTATTTGTTTATTTATATTGAAGGACATAAAATAAAATATGTGTTTGTAATGTAAGAATTTCAGTTCTATGTAAAATTTTGAAGTGTTGTGAACGAAGGCTTTTCATTCAAAATGTGACTTCAACACTATGGTGATGTTGAGCCGGTTTATGGTGGGTTTTTACAATTCATATTTAATTATTTTTTTGTGCGGGATTACGATCCATTTAAAATAGTATTAAAAATAATTAAAAAAATTTAAAACATACATGTTTTTTTTTAAAAGCATAGTGACTGTTTTTACCATTATCTTATTTATGATTTGCAATAAATTGTCATAAATTGGTATTTTAAGATTTTTTTGTATTTAATCTTCTTTTTATATCTCACTTATTTAAAGGCAAATTTGGGTAATTTATTATTGTAAAAGTTTAAAAATATGTATCCATCCAGTATTGTCATTGATATAAATTTATAAATACTATATAGTGTATATTTACTTTTATTACCTTTGTTTTTTTTTTTGGAGTACTAATTTGAAATGATAACGTTTTTCTTTAATGTACGGCAACTGCATTAAATGTAAGGGTCTGTTTAAAATTAGATGAACACGGTGTATCGTCAAAACAATAACTGCCGTGCCAAATTAAGTCAGCTTACGGCATATGAACACATCCACACTATAGTAGCCAATTTATGGGCCGCTCCTTTTTATCTTCTCGTTGATTATTTATTTCATTTTGTTTATTTTACAGTTGTCGAACGTCCGCGACGATTCCGTCGGCATTGGCGGCGTTGAAGCGGACAAATGGAAACAGAGGCGTAATCAAAGCTTCGATCAAAACAGACATTTGGAGGAAGTGACCAAAGAGAGGCACGTTCTCTTTTCATTCTAAATTGGACTCTAGCGGGATACGAATAGGTGCTATTTATGATTGTGAATGTTCCAGAGATGGTCTGAAGCGCGTGGCGGAAATTCTGCAGCGGGCCGTTCGCCAACTGGTGGCGTACTGCGAAGCCGCCGAAGACGAACTCAATACTACGCTCTTCACGCAACTGCTGGGTGTTCTCGCACCAGAAGAGTGAGTACAGGCCTATAGAGGCCAACAGCCGTAAGACGTCCCCTGTTTGACATAGGCCTGGCCCCCTCATTTTCCAAAGGTACCGGTCACAAGCAGCCTCCATCCACCGTCGACCCTTGTGGGGTCATCCATTAATCACGTGATTTTTTTAGCATTTTTTTTAACCTTCCCCTCCCCCCTGGGGAGGGCTAAAGACCCTCCCCTACCCAAAATCACGTGTATTCTTTTAATATAAAATGTCTTGAAATTTTATATTATCATCTTTAAAAATGGCATTTAATTTTGGTGGTTTTTCTGGCATAAAAATTAAATAGTAATCGCGCGTTCAACGAAAAAATAAATACACGTGATATCTCCCCCCCTTGTGATATTTCGTGATTTATGCCAAAGCCTCACGTGATTAATGGACGATCCCCAATCAGTTGCATATTATTGCATTGGGCCACAGCCCACAAAATTCTCATCATGTCATTAGCCCCACCCAAAACTTTTATCACTAGCCCAATTTAGTTTAGTAGTTCATTTAGTAGACAATGTCCGATAATGGAGATGTCGGTATGACCCAGAATATGTTGCAGACCGCCAAAAAGCGCAAAATTAAATATCTGGGTCATCAATAGATAATACGAACTGCTTTAGTTGATAATAATTCTCCCCTGGCTACATAATATCCGGGAATGGGATCTCCAGTGTAGAGCATCTGTTCTGTCGTCTGACCCAGGACAGTAGTAGTAATAAAGAAGCCTTTGAGAAGAATGTAATATTTTAAGACTTCTAAACAGAAGTAGCATCGCTGTTACGATTCGATTGCTGTTTTTTTTTGTTTTTAATGTGATAAACTAATAGATATTAAGTCGCAATTCCAAACATCGAATCCATACGACAGACCTGGTTTTGTCGTAAAGTGACATAATTATTACCTTTAACAAGAACAAGAGATCAACAGAAGTTGTCTCAGCCTGATTAGGGTTAGTTACTAGAACATGAATTTAGTTGGATCAACAATCTTCTTTATATATTGGTTCTCCTTCAAACAAATTGTTGCAGCGGAAACGCAAATAAAACTCATACGTATTATATTATATGAAAACCGGTCTAAACTCTCTAATTGCGTTTATTTTGATGTCGGCAAAGGGGTTACTTGGAAATTAATATCGCGAGTCTTGGCGCACTTCCAATACTTGTTGCCCTTTACAAATCGGTCGCGTTGCCGGCTTTGTTTGCTACTTAACAGTTCCTCCAATGCTGGATCATCACCATCAGCCCATGTCTCTCCCAAGGCTCGCTACCATGCACGGTTCTCTGCTCTTCGCAACCAGCCTCAGGCGATGCGGCCTGCGATGTGAAAGCCATTCGTGAACACTTCTACGCAATTTTCTCTGCTAATTTAAGAATTTGGTGATCCTATCCACCAAAGAAAAGAGATTAACGTGGTCCGTGTAACGACGACAGAGGTCAGGGGGAGGAGGAGCTGCAAGTGTCGCGGTCGTCGGACGCGGTGAAGCACGTGCACTTCGCGCCGGACTTGCCCTCGGAGCTGGACGAGGTGGGCGTGTTGGGCTTCCTGCGGCTGCAGCGCGACCTCAGCGCCGACCTCAAGGCCGAGCTGGACCACTCGCTGGCGCGCCTGCGCAATGAGGCGCACGACCTGCTGCAGCTCTCCGCCAGCTTGCCCCACCGCCACCAACCGATCGCGCGCCTCGTCGACCAGATGGACGCTGGACGCAGCCCTTGCGACTCCTGCGAGCTCCTTAAGAAGGTGATGCAAAGCTCCGTTGTGTTTAGTGCCTAATATGGCAAAAAAGAACTCGCGCCGCGCCGTCACGCTCTGTTAGCGACACCCTAGTGACGTGTCATCTACACGAATTAGTACGTACTTCTTGGTACATAATAAGCTTAACTTCGTGAATACTTTGTTAAGATGTTAACAGATGGCGCAGTTTTCACTTCTGTCGTGCAGTCCTAAGATTGATAGATTTTAAAATGAAGAAATTAAGCGTAATATGCGCTATGTAAATTGAGTTCTTCATTATTGTGGCTCTTTTATGTTAACTTTGTTAGACAGGCTGACGGTCCACTTGATGGTATGTGGCCACAGTCGCCTGTATCGCAAGATTAAGGATAAGGGATTAAGAAGGGACAGGGAAATGGGTTCTGGCAACCTTTACTCACTCGTTTTAACACAATGCTGTTATTTTCACGGTGGTTTTCTGCAAGGGGGTGGTTACTGCCGCCAGAAGCGCTGCCCAAATGACTACGAAACACAGTTTGCCCTACCACTACTTGCTTTTTTCAGACCAGAGCCAACTTTAAAAACTTTAGTTCCAAAAGTGGTGGTACTTACCGTGAGTCGAACCTGACAAGGTCCCAACTAATGTTCTTTAACAGGTAGTTTTTAGAAGCCTTTAACTTTTTTGGGATATATTTATACTTCACGATCAGTTGCGTAAGTGAAAAGAAATGCTCTACTCTAGTGCAATACTCAAGTTTGAAGTTCCCTAAATGAACGGTGTGCGGTTGTGAACAGAACATGGAAGAGGCGATGTCGGAGTGCCTTCAGCGCGAAGGCCTACTCCGCTCCGACCTGGAGACCGCCATGGTCAAGATCGCCGAGCTGATGAGCGGCGCAGACCTAGATCACTCCACGGAGGTCATCGCTGAGGGGTGAGTGCCGAAACCAATAACCATACGGCCAGTCCATATATTAAAAACCAGTGAAGCTTACTTAAAGAGCACTTTATAAGCTCATTATAATCGTAGGTACGGCCAGCAGCAAGCGCTTTCACTACCGACGCGTGCGCCTCCGCCTCGAGCGCGTCGCGCCTCTGACTCTTCGCCTGCCTCTCACGCCTCAAACGCCTCCCTCACCTCGCCTCTTGCTCACGCATCGAGCGCCTCGCAGCGCTCCCGCGACGACATCCTCCAAGAGGTAACCACCGTTCAAACTATCGTTTATTACATCAAATGTCATATTACATGAAAGTTAATACGTGTGACGCACCGCACGCACTCTCGCACGCAGGACGCGCACGCGCGGACGCACAAGATGTGCTGTCACAAGGTAACACACGTCACCACAGAGCAATAAAATACTGTACAATTACTAGCATTGTATTACGATTTTTATTGTTCTGTGCACGTCACAATAAATGTTTGCTTGTGCATTCAAAGTGGCTTGTTCAAACTGAGTTGCAATTTCATTAATAAATTGGCCACTAGGCGCACAATGCAAACATTGACAATTGATAGTCTGAACCCCTTTAGGGAATAGAAGTCATTGCACGTTTCTGTAATCACAACTAATTATAGGATTTAGATCCTCCTTAACAAATTACCTGTTGATGTTTTGTATGTACTTATTTGACGAGCCCATTGGTCCGGGGTTCGCTTACCGACAGGGCCAATTTTGGAAATGAGCTTTTCAAAGTTACTGGTTTGTGTGTGCAGTGTTTCGCCCCCCTCCTTTGTATGACCCTTGTCCTTTGGGTCGGAGTGGCATTCAATTGGTGTATTTAATCTTGGCCGTTTATTATTATTATTTATTGACCACTAAATAAACACTAGACAGACCACAATCATAAAATTGTAAGTTGTACAACTAAAATTTGAAATTGGTTTATCACTTCTTGTCTAAAATTTAAAAAAGAATATTTCCGTGGTCACACTGCCTTTCACTATTCAGTGTTGTCGGGTTGTCGCATGGCTTTTGTCAAGTTATTTGCCCTTGCTGTATACATTTACCACAATGAATGGGTAGGACTTACTAGTGAAACGATGCATAGTTGGAGGACGCGAACCGCAAGCTGCGCTCCACTCGGCAATTCCTGGAGGAGCAGCAGAACGAGCGAGAGCTGGAACGAGAGGACTTCTCCAAGCGCCTCCAGGAGATGCGCGACGACAACGCGCAGCTGCTCGCCCGGCTCAGCACCAACGCCAGGATCCTCCAAGAGGTCTATGTTCCACTCATCCATCGACTGACTCACCCACTCACTAACTCACTCTCTCACTCACTCACTCGCCCAGCCCAGATAAGACTCTCTTATCACCTTTGGAGAAATATTGAACACTCAAAAATTTCTTAATATAGTTAATCTTTTATTATTATTAAATAAGATTTTGCCCGCGACTTCAATGTTTCTCAAATGTTAAAGCATTAAAACATTTATTAAATAAGTTTAATGTTTTTATTATTCAGCAATAATGAAAACATTAAATTCAGAAACTGAATACTGAGTCAGTCCTCTTCTTAAATTGTTTTAAAACGAGGACGTCATTACATAAATAACGCGGTTTTAATAACTTAGCAATCAAATAACTTTGTCCGCAAATTTGCTAAAAAAATCTGTAGCAAATTAACGTGTTGATTGCTTGCATTATTTACGTATTGCGGATGTGCGTCAAACACTTGCGCAGAATGTTTATGTTCCCCGGTTTATATATGAAACAATCAGCACCAATGTTTAATAATAAACACAAACACTCGACCGTGCGTTTATGATTAAATATTGCAATGCTTTATTTTATTTTTTAATGATTTTGGGATTTTGGGGTACTCTTCTATAAATTAACCTAAATATATCGCTAACTTTTATCGTGCCTAATACATCAAAGGGTTGAAAGCTATTGATTTAGAATTGATACATTTAGCTTTTCTAATTTTGTTGTGATTTTGCTACAACTTGCAATGCACGTCATAAGGTGATTTGTATGTTATGGTTTTGTCATTCACAAACTGTCTATGCCAGGGTTTCTCAACCTTTTTCCTAGGGCGGACCAGACCCCTTAAAATAATACAAAAAAAAACCACTTTAATATTTTTATTTGCAATTTTTACTTAGGTCTATTTTACCTCCCATTGGTCTATCTAAGTTTATTAATTTCGCCATTAATAAACATTTGCCATTTTGTTTTTACCCTTATGATATTTTCTAGGACTGCGGGCCTCAGGTTGGGAAACACTGGTCTATGCTATTTTTAAGCATGCCTGTTTTCATACACTAACAATACACTATTATAAATATCAATTCATGTAACTGAAAAAGTTCACGCCTCAAACAAAAACTCACGTGACTTTGTGTTTTTCTGTTTTGAATAAAGACATAATATTACGCATTACATAGATATACTACCTTCACTACAGTTGGTGTTAAGAATTTGGTCGTGTTTTATGTGTTTTTTTTTTACTTCAAAAATCATAATGTACTTTAAGTAAATAATTAAATTAATTATCACTGTCACACACGTCGTATTGCCACCTTAACTTATTACACACAAACTATTTATGATGTCTTTTGGTCTTTAATTAATGGACCCTTATAAGAATATTAACAAATTTAATAAAAAATAGTGATTTAAGAATAAAGTCGATATTTTTATACAAACTTAAGAAATGAAGATAAACTTTGGAAATGAAGATGCCTAGTTGGAGGCCCCATAACAGAAGTCATCTCATTTATCATAAGAAAATTGTGAATTTAAGGGCCTGCTCAGCAAATATCTTGCTGAAAAAATGCGAATTGACATTCAATATATATTTAATTTAGTTTAATAGATATATCAACTAGTTTTTCCCCGTAGTAACAGTTTTCCGAACTGTTGCTATAATAATTTACTTTAAATTCGTTTGGCTATTCGTAATACTCAGTAATAAAGTTTAATAAAGATAAATAAATAAATATGAAATGTCACAATGCAGAAATGTGTTTGACATTGTAGTATGAATATGAAATGAATATTTAATAAGCGTATTGTTCGGTGACTCACTAACCCGCCTCGTACACAGATGCAATGCCTCCGACTCCCTCAATGCAAGTGCCGCGAGCACGATGCACACGTAAGTCCCTATTGCTCACAACACTTAGCTTTTCCATATCATTTATATTACTATATATCGCTATCGCTATTAATAATAGTATTCATTGGCAAAAAGTACATTTTTACTTGTATTCCAATATAGTCGGCCCAATAATAGCTTGCTGGTTCCCTAAAAAAGTGCAATAAGTCTCACTGAAAGTTTGATTCGTAGTACTTTTCCGAATGATTCCTTTTCTTACGTGTCTATGATGTTCTAATGCTTTTTTATGAAGAAATTTTAACGAATTTAATACATTGATACGATAAAGTATATCTACTTATTGATATTTCCATAAAATATTGTTTGCTTCAGTATAAATAGATTTTCTAGGGAACTAGCTATTGTGGAGCAATTTTGACAACTGCCAATCCCATTATAGAAAATGAGACAAACATTATCTATTTTTTTTAGTTGTCTGTAACTGTAATGTTATTTAGAATTATTATATTGCACAGTTTAATCCTATTCACAAGTTAGAACATCCTTTCGGTAGCTCAGTACTGAAATAATTAAATTGTATTGATATGTATTTATAAAATATTGCAATAAAATTAGTAATATGTTTAAAAACGCGTAGGTAACAGAATTTTTGAAACTTTTTATAAATATGTAACATACGTGACTTTGAAGCTTTATATTTCATCTAAATTAACATATCTCAGTAGCTTAGATTCTCAATAAGTAACTAGTTGTTGCACCATTCAACTGCATTGTGTTGGTTGGTATTGATGATGCTTTATTTAACAGCTTACTAACAACAATTAATTTTTCCGTTTATAAATCTTAACATGTCACGTAAACTACATTAGGTCGAACAATTGGAGGCTCAAACGAGAGAAATGAACCAAATAATTGCCGATTTAGAAGCAAGAAAGACGTCGACGGACGACGAATTGAAGGCGTACGAGGAAAAGGTGTCGCTGCTGCGCGACATAATCGCGAGTCACGAGAGTCAGTTGGAGCAGAAGGCGGAGCACGAGAAGCGGATATTGGAGCAGTTGGAGGAGATGAAGAGAGCGATAGAGGCGAGAGACGACAGAATGAGAGGACTTCTGGAGGAGTTGGAGTCGTTTAGGAGCGAGAGAGCGGAGCAGAGCAGCGTCATTTGCGCCAAGTGTTCCTCAGAGGAGGACAAGTATGCCGACCTTATGGACGGAGTTAAGGAGCAGGTGAATATTACGTTTTTAATGTTTCGAATTTATTAGGAAACAAGCTGTAGTTCGTTCTTTGAAAATCCCACAGGTACCTAACAATTCTCAAGGATAAAAAGCATTCTATAAATGTTAAACCAGGAAATAAACTGTATGCTAAATTTCATCCAAATCCGTAAAGCTGTATCTGAGATTAGCGTGCATAGACATAGACAAAAAAAACACTGTAATCTGTTTTTTTAAATATACACTGTAATCTGTTATGCACTTTATTTTTATCTAAGTTTTAATTTAATTCTAAGAAGTCAAATTAGGCCACGAAAATAATGATTTTTTGCTTAGTCTTCGCCTTAAGGACTCGAGTAAAGTAGAGAATGGTTGTGGTCAGGTACGGTGGCTGGAGGAGCGGGTGCACCGCCGCACTGCGAAGCTGGAGCTGGTGCACGAAGTGTGCTCGGCATCGTGCAGCGAACCCAGCGAGGACGTGTCGCTGCGTGACCAGAAGCGAGGCGCAGGCGCAGGCGCAGACACGCCACCGCCGCCGCAGTCGCATAACGCAGTGGCGCCGCTGCGACCACTGCGCGACGCGCTAGACGCGCTCGCGCGGGCCGAGGACGCGGCTCTCAAACGCATCGCGGACCTCGAGATGCAGCGCGCGCACCTCAAGGACGTCGCGCAGGTCAGCCGCCTCTTTACATTTTTTTGCGGTGTCAACGCGATCGTCCAAATATTTCGGTGAAGATTCTTTGATAAATCAACAAAGTTAGTTCCAACAAAGTTTAGATTAGATCGCCGCGTGGTGACCTGGCAGGCGAAGTAATTCATTTCATATAAACGCGCCCTAAGGTTAGGTTCCCACTTTGTCGGAACAGCGGATTTATCAGGCCAGAAGGTCCACGATTAAGGTAGACCGCCCATTGGATACTGCTTTGCCGGATTTGCACTGAGGCCGCACATTAGGTATTATCGTGCGACATACGCGGTTTGTTTAATTCTTATTACATCAGACAGCTGCTCCATAATTTAAGTTTTACTTCCTACATTTTGTCCTTTTCTATAACTACTGACGCGTAATTCAAACAAGCTAATAACTTCCTTTCATATTGCTTATTTAGTTGGATCAAATTGCGTACCATTTGTTATAGGTATATTTTTCTAGAAATTCAATTGTTTAGAACTATTGTAATTGCATTATTTAATAAATAAGAGTAAGTAACTAATTTTTTTAAATATTTTACACTTCTGATTCTTAACTCGAGCATTTTTAAAATCTTTAAAACTCCTCTAATATACCTATTTATTTCATACTTCCGAAATATGAAATCACAGAATTCCTTAAAAATTGTGTGCCGTCTGTTCACTGTTGGCGCACATCCAATACAAAAATGGTTATTTTGATATCTAAACTTTTTCTGATGTCAGTATTCGTCCCAAAAATAATTTTATATTGATTCATGAAGTATGATCATCTAAAAATATAAAATTCATTGCCTAACAAAAATATACGATCAATAAAGATTGAATAAATGTTAAGAAATTAAGAATAAGAAACTTAATGTTAAGAGCCCCTTAAGAAAAAGAGTCTAGCTAGTTACTAATGAAGCTCAAAAATAAATAATTACATAATTTGCATTCATTACGTAAGGTGATTATCGAATTTGTTTCTAATAAAGATTTCTTTAAGTAATTTTTTTACTTAAACTAATATTGTAAAGAGAGAAAGAGAAAGAGAGAAGAGAGAGAGAGAGAGAAATGGAATTCAATGGACTATTTTAATATGTTTATTTTGGAGGATAATACGTTATTCCAGATGAATATGAACATATTATGTTTACCCGAGTGAAGTCGGGGCGACCTAATCGTGAATTTATAAAGTTCTATTATATTGATTTTTTGCTAAAGTTAAAATAATCTTTATGCTTTAAATTATATTGTTAGTATGTTTGAACTTAAGTTTAGTGCAATATGTATTCCTATAATGAGATAGGTCTCAAAGTGTTAGGTGTTTGTACAAATCCATGACAATGAAAATCTAGACGGTCAAGTGCCAAATGGATTATTCCAAAAATAGATGTCGACTGAAATGTTTTCAACATTTGCACACTTTAAATACAATCACAATAAACACGCTTGTTTATTTAACGAAAACTAATAATTAATTTAATGACAACTGTTCTTTTTTACTATAGGCAGGGTACACTTTGTGCTATCACAACCTGGGCTGTCTTTCTTGTGGCAGTGACCACCTCTCAACAAAAAACCATTGATAATGGATGTGATTAATGGATGTCAAAGCCGATTCTCCTGTCCCCCATCTCTCCTGACCTTGCCTAAATATAATATTGTCTCACTTTGACAAGTAGATCTTTCCTCTATAATTTATTTGTTTATTAAAAGAAAAAAAAAGTGTGTGTGTCAGCCATGTGTCAGCTCCGACGCACGACTGGAGTTTACTCCTTACGAACGATTATAAAATACATAGATTAGTAAATGAGGGTAAATGAATGGGCCCCTTAGTAGAGGGTTCAAGTCAGAAGAGAATTAAACTAAATGGTGACTAATTGAACAATATCATTTACTTCAAATTATATCTTATCTTAATTTCTAAAGAATTTTTTTTTGAATTTGTTAACCGCCACTTGACTGGCCAGTGTGATTCTTAATTGTCGTGTCACAAGTTGCGACACTAATGAAACAGGATGAAGTTAATTACACGTTTTGCTGTTACACGTATTTTCTTCTTAATTGGGTTTATGAGCGAAAATTGAAGTTTAGGCATAAACAAACATCTACTGTTATTATTAGGGATATGTAATAAAACGTATTCGTAAATCTAATGTAATATAAGCTGTTACACAAGCAAGCAGGAAGATAAACAGTGGTGCACCGCGGAGCTCGAAAATAGATGTTAACCCTACGTGATAAATACCGTGCGCTAACGCTACGCGCACACATGCTATCGTGTGTTTCTATTGGCTTAACGTATCAATGTGACACGGATCACTTAAGTTTGGATGTGGTATTTTTAAAGCTATTTAGTCGTTGTTTTTATAAAATTATAAACAGCGAAAAACATATCTTTATTCATACTAATTGTATGCGTATTGTGTGATTAGGGACTGGACTATATGCAAAATAAAAACGCGTACTGTTTGTCTCAAATTTTGCAACATTATACAATAAAAAAAATTACATTAAAAAAAAGTAGTTGAATGATATGTTGATATTAAACACTAGCGACTTGCCGAACAGGCTGCACTTGTCTACGGCCTGAAGACGTGATGCATTTACGAGTGATCTAAGCCTTCGTGATGACAAATACTTTTTAGTTTTGTTGATTCCACTCTTAAGGAATACGTTTTCCGCAATTAGTATGGCAACGCATGGTTGAATGAGTAGTCCTTACTATTGTGGATTGACAGTACCTTACATTTATTCGAGGATATTTCTATTATTATTTCTAAAGCAAAACACATAAAATAAAAGGGCAAGAATTCTTATTATTATCATTGAACCGAGTGTGCTCTAGACTGTGCTCTAGAGCGAGACATGCCGCATCCATTATTTGGATGCGTTTATGTTTACGCACGATACAGTTTTCCTCCGTCCTCCCGTCCATCCTCAGTCCCAGTCACAGCGTGCCCGATGCTCCAAAGCGTGTTTTGCTGTCGCAAGGTCTTTTCATCACGCGTCATTTCAACCATTCGCAGCCATTTCAAAATGTACCATAACATATCCACATAAAGTTGCATATACAATGTGATCATTACGTTACGACTCGTATATTAATATTATGTGGTGTGATGTTTGTGCTAAATATTGTTAGAAAGTATTTTAGTATGGGATTGCCGGATTTAACGGTGAGTAAGTAATTTAATCGATTTAATTTACACAGTTTTCATTTGGTCGTGATGAAGTAGGAGTAGTTGCGATTTTATAATCCTAGTAATAAAGTACGTTGCCTGAAATTGTGGTATATTTCAGACTTTAATTCAAAATTGTTTTATTTTGTACAAATTTTTTAAATAGAAATTTAATAGGAATAAATCAAATTTTCAGTAGTTTATTACATTCTAGTGTGTACGTACATTATTAACTTTTTCACATTTCTCCAAAAAATATGATTGCAGTTGATTGTGATATCGGTTTGACTTTTATGAATACACTAATGAACTGGATTGTACCTATGTAAGCGCAGTTTAAATTGAATGCTCATTCCCCGCCATTTCCCCAATTGACTCACAATGTCACTGAGCCACAGTCATTATAATAAATCAGAACGAACATTATTGCCGGCGACGAGCGTATTCAGATGTAGATATTATAGTACGGAGCGTATAAAAGAGGTATACGTCAACTCATATATGACGAACTAGCGACCCGCCCCCGCCTTCGCGCGGAGTTTACATTGCTTACGTTATAAGATAAAGCTGTGTTCAGCTCTCTGGATCTAGTAGCGTTGGCTATGCGTCGATAGTCAGTCCGGCCAAATGATTTTATAAGTATAGATCAAGTCACTAGAATGCAAAAAGTCTTGTAAAGGGAAATGTTTACTTTACAAGGGCGAGGGCAAAACGTGCGCAGGGGAAACAAGCTAAGAGATATTTCAACTAAAAAGATAAATAAGTGTTAAAGAATCACCTTATCCATAATCCATACTAATAATATGAAGTTTCAGGATTTGTTTGTTTATATACCTACTTGTTAGTTTAGTTTAGTTTCGAAAGCGTGAAACTGATGTAAATTACAATATAACCAAATATTTTCTAGCGTTTTTTGTATATTGGCTTAAATTATTTTTTTATCAATTTTTTTATCAATCTTATAAGAAGAACATTAATACTTCAAGTTATATTAAACAGTTAAGGTTTGGACGTCACGCGATAAATAAGCCTATATCAATTTCTACGACAAAAACTCAGAATTTTTGGCAAATAGTTACACATTGTACCCATAAGTCATAATTTATGTGTTTAAAACTTTTTGTGCTATGTATTGTATATAGCGCAACGTAACAGTTATATAGTGCATTTGCTGATAAAACCAATCGCCCTATTGACATTTGCAGCTCTCATTGTTTAGAGGTTTACGTATTGAGGTCGCGATGATAAAAATAACCCGAAAATAAATGAACCGGGTTCAACGCGGAACAAAGATCAATGGCAGGTTTTAATTTCAATTCAAAATACAAAGAGCAAGATATACTATAGTCTATTTCCCTATCCCATTTGAATCTTTTATCCTACTAAGTTCCAATTGCTAGTTTTAGAATGTCAGTTAATAGTCGACGGCGACGGTAGCCACCTAGCCACCTACCATTTAGTAGATCGCCAGAAATTTACATAAAAAAAGAATTCTCTAGGTTCCCCAACCTTCCGTTAGAGAAAACCGTATCAGAATCCATGAGTGATTTAGAATAAGTTAGCGAGAAACAGAAGCGGAACAGTGATTTTATTTTATTATGTATATATATATATATATAGTATTTAAGTGATAACAGGTGCATTTGAAAGCTTTATATTTAGTTGCGCGTTGGACAGAAATAGAAACGCGGTTTACTACTTTCTCACTCGCTGAATATTTGGGTGTCGATTGAATGCATCGAGTTCAATGGTTAGATTTTATATATCAATGTTTTGTTTAAACAAAGCATTTAATTTTAAAAAAGTGTGTAGCTTATTCTTATTAACTGTTTTGTTACTAAGTGAGCGATCGGCAGATTTTGGGCCGTAGTCCTTATCTTTATGCTCTTTATTTTTTATGTTAAGGTCATCAGACAGATGATAGGTGACTAGTTGACTACCGTCGCCTATTAACACAACCAATGCATTGGGTACTGCAGGTGCTGTGAATAATTATTTCCAGATTAGCTGGTAGATTTTTAATTGCGGGTTGTCGCCTAGTGCGTGTGGAGGCACTTATTTGAAAGTGTTGGTGCAGGAGGTGCGCGCCGAGCGCGACGTGCTGCAGGCGCGCATGTCGGAGCAGGCGCTGAAGATCTCGTCGCTGTCGGCGCGCCTGGAGACGCAGCGCAACAACGCCGAGGCGCTGGCGCACAACGCCGCCAGCCAGCTGTCGGTGCAGCTGCACGACGCGCTGGCCCAGGTGCAGCGGCTGCAGGAGGAGCTCGACTCGAAGGACCGCCACCTGGCGCGTCTCAAGCACACGCTCGACGAGAAGGACAAGGAGGCGGGTCAACAGGCCGCTTACGGGAGCGCATGTGAGCCACTCTACGTTCTTATTGCTTTCTCCTTCTCTTATCTTCTTATTTCTGATACAATCACTATACAATAAATATCTGTTACATCAAAATCAATCGGTTTTATTGGCGAGATAACAAGCCATATTAACGTATTTTTAGAATGTGTATTTCAAAAGCATATAGCTTGCGATATTTTCGTTGAATATTTCTAGAGCGTTGTATTTTAAACAATATGTTCTTTGGCAAATCAGGTAATCCTAAAGGGAAGGTTCTGGAGCAAAACTTGTCCGCTGCCCAGTCCCGAATAGCTCAATTGGAGACGCTGGTCAAAAGCCTCGAAAGTGACAAGGATGAACTTCAAGCCAACCTGCGCAACCACCAAAGGGCCTTGGCGGAGAAAGAGGAACAATTACAAGAACTATTGGGTAATAATTCGCATTCCTATTAACATTACTATTGTTGTTAATAGGGCCATTTTCGTCTCCTCCTAAAAGACGCTTTTGTTCGATGCGCGTTTAAGAGATGCGGCCTATCTGTCTGCAACCTTCTATTATGAAAAAGTACAAATCGTTAATCCATTAAATACCATTAAATATTGTTATCATAGCCCACAAACGTGATATTCTTATACTAAAAATGTTCATTTTCTAAAGTTATGATATTATTAATACACTTGAACTTACCGCACAACTGCCAATCGGCTGTTCTCACTCGGATAGGGACAATTTGGCGTCAAAGGAAAAACAACACTTTCGCCATCTAGCACAAACTATTGGCAACACAATCATGAGTTTCTTCCTCAAAGTAAACATTTTATGCATTAAGATTATTATGACATCGAAAACTTAGTTTTGGAAAAAAGAAACTTCAATATGTAGTTATTTTACCAGATGAGTAAAAAGCATGTTTGGATTAAATCCAACTTCCATTCTCTAATTGGGTTAACAGTGTCGTGTTCTAGACTAAACATTGCTAAATTAGCTGAACATGAAAATCGTATGTTCATTTTCAATTTCAGCGTTAAAACTCGACGAAGACAAAGAAAAGGACGAGAAGAGTGAATTGGAGGGTGGAAAAATATCGGCTCGTACCCTCAGCGATATTGTTTCTATATCGGAATTCGACGAACAGGACTTGCAAATGAGACGTGCCGAACAAAAATCGCACAATCTTAGCATAACGGGAGCTCCGTACCCCACAGACACGAAAGACAAGACGCCTCTCAATAGAACTTTGCCCCCAGACTTGCAGAAGCACAACATGAGTTCGCTCAATATAGAATATTGTGATCATTTTGATTTGCCCGCTTATACTCCTCGCGCAGACTCTTTGCCCGCTCATCTCACTTCCACGCAGAATAAACATTACAAGCGGAACATAAATGAAACTACTGTGTTCGGTATAGATCATTCGGGAGATAACAAACATCAAGTCATACACGACAACTGTTCCATGTATCCCAATAGAGACGTCAGCGCAGATAAAGATGTCTCCGTCGAACCGAAAAAGATTAATTTCTCATTGGAACCCTCCAAAGATAATAAAACACAGGATGAAGAGTTTACTTCTTTAAGGGAGTTGGGGATCACGATGGACATAAAGCAGGAAAACTTCCCTGATATATTGACGCAATTGAAACACGCGATCAAAGAATCTAGAGCAGAACTCGACAACTGCAAGTCTAAATTAAAACACGCCGAAGAGCAACTCTGCGAGTTTCCAGCTTTAAAAGAAGAGGTCGAAGAGCTGAAGGGAATTTTAGAAAATACTATGGTCACAATGGAAACGGATAAAAAGTTTTACGAGAATCAATTGGAGCATTTCTCCTCGAACAAAAAGCTTTTAGAGCAGAGAGTCTCCGAGTTGTCGAAGGAGGTGAACGAAAAGTCAAATGACTTACATTTGCTCAAGGAGGATATTCTCAGAAGGGAGAATATGATATTGGAACTGGCGAAAGAGAAACGCAATTTGACAAATAAAATGACCGAATTGGAGGTTAGAATCGATGAACTGCAGAGCAGAAATTTGACTTTAGAGAAGTTCGAAAGCGAAAGTCATCAGCTAAGAGAAAAGGCTTCCGAGCTTAACAAATTGGAACAGCTGGTTTCCGAGAAGAATCACCAAATCGACAGTTTGAACCAGCATCTGGACAGACTCGATGATCTCCAAAGACGTCTCAACGATAAAACGGATGAATTCAACACTCTGAGGGAAGCTTTCGAGGAAAAATCCAACGAGCTTCACAATCTGCGAGACACAGTGGAAGCTCTGAACAGAGATCTCACCAACGTCAACGAAGAGAATAACAAACTAAACGTTTGCAATAAAGAGTTGAAACTGAAACTGTCCAAACTAGAAAAAGATCAGGAGAATGCGTCCCTGAAACTACGCAACAGCGAGAGCGAACTGGAAAGAGTCAACTCTCTGAACAACGAACTGTCTACAAAGATCGAAGAGTTGAAGCTGATGACTGACAAACTGAAAGATAAGGAGACCGAAATCGAGATACTGAACGAAGACATGAAGTGCTTCCACGAGGAGATAGCGTCGCTCAAGGAGCAATTGAAGATTGTTTCGCGCAGTCCCTCGCCCAGGAAGAACGGAGAGAAGAAAACTCCCGAAAGAGTGACGGGCGGCGACACCAAGCAGCTCGTCAAGATTAGGAAACAGGTCTCGCTTCTACAGCACGAGTTGGACTTGAACAGGAAGGAGTTGAACGATAAGGTGAGCTTGTGAGCTATGTCTTTTGTATTATATCAATGCGCCCAGGTATGGCCTGGGTTTAATTCGGACTAAATTATTTAATGCTACGTTTACATTCAGCCGAACATTCAGGAAAGTGGGCAGGACGAGTGTGTAAATACTACGAAACTCGAAAGCGAAGTGAGTGGTAGGGCAGTATGTAAACACACACCTCTCGATCCTGCTGCAGCAGTATTTAGGGAATTATTGCCGGCAGCGCGAGGGGCGGCAACAGGGGCTGAATGTAAACGTAGGGTAAAACTTAAGTGCATTAACTTATTGAAATATTGAGTGATGGGTTCGTGTGACAGGCGTTCGATCTGGCGAAGGCCAAGTTGAATGTGACCGAGTTGAAGAACGAACTGAACCAAATGGCGAAGCTCGCAGGCGACAAGGAGGTGACGAACGTCGAACTGAGGCAGCAGACGGACGCGCTGCAAGCTGAGCTGCAGACACTCGCAGCCGAGAGGCAGCAGTTGGCTGACAACTTTCAGCACTTGCTCGCCAGGTATACACATCTCTCTGTTCATTGGTCTTTTAAAGCTGTTTATATGTCATCCGAATCCATTCAAAGATAAACAGGTAATGTAGTACATAACAAATAATAAGACTCACAAAGATTGCTTCTCCGTTTAGGATGAGAGAGGAGTCTAATATCGAAGAGTTGAAAGCGAAATTGCAAGAGAAGACTGCACGATGTCAGGATTTGGAGCAGGAGTTACGAGAAATGAGGGACCTCATGAACGGGTATGAATTGGTTCAATGCTGAAGTCACTATACGTCTTCACAATCCATAAGATTTATACTTTTTTTTAAATATTTAACTTACCAAAGCGGATAATCTTTATAACTTTAGCTATTACGAAACTACCACTTATATTATAAACTATTGTTTATAATGAGGTCGTCGGTTTTTTTAATTAATTTAGTATTCAACTAAATACTAATAATTCAGAATTACTGTTGATTCGTAATTTTCTTGCTTCAAGATTAATATTCTTAATTAAATGAGAAAAGTGTTCTTAAATGTTTTTTCTTTGCCTATTTACATCATGGAATCTATATTATTTTTTACCTCTAATTAAGGATATATAATTAAGGCGACGCGTAGTTTGATTGCATTTGTGTGCGTGTAAATACACGGCGAAAGCGTACTTTTACCAGCTTCACAGGGCTCTATCTTTGGTTCTTATTTTACCTGAAAATGTGTGACTTGAGGTTATAAGTATTGTTATAGACAGGGCATGGAAGGGGCGCTGGTGGTGAGCGGGGGCAGTGGGACTGGTCGCGCTCGCTCGCCGACCGCGGAGCTGGAGCTGGCGTTGCGCGACCAGCTCAACTACTCGCACCGGCTCGACGACGACATCATGGAGCAGATCCTGTCCGCCAGCAGCGACGACCAGGACGTGCCCCGGCTGGCGCTGCACGACAGCGGCTCGCCCAGCTCCCCCAGCTCCGCTCACTCCTCCTCCTCCGAGCGACTGCGGCGACTGCGCGCTGACAACGAACGGCTCGCGATGCAGACGGACAGTCTGCAGGCGCGACTGCGCGACAAGGACGCTCTCATCGCCGAGCTCAACTCGTTAGTATCACTAATACTAGCTTATAGTCGTTCGCGTAACTTTATCAAATATGTATAGCCTATTTTACTCGCTGATACGTAGCTTTCTATAGATGAAACAATTTTTTAAATCGGTCCACTAGTTTTCGAGTTTCTTCATGACAAACAAAAATACAAATCTGTAATATTTGTATAAATTTTTCATACTTTCTGTAGTATGAAGAACTGTAGTATTCGACATTCATTCAATAACAATACTAAATTAAAAACGAAACACAATCAACAATAATGAAAAAAGTTAGGGGCAGAGGATGTGTAATAAATGAATTACACAATAAGTGCTCTTTAATTTTGTGTAAATGATTGTTATGTTTAAATTTCAGAATCCGAGACAAACTGGTGCAGGACTACCAAACGGCGAAGTTGCGATACGAGGCCGAAAAGCAGAACTCCGGTCGACTGCAGTTGCTGCTAGACACGCACAAGGAGACCGCTGACAGCTTACAGGTAAAGCACGGCGGCCGGCATGATGACCACCAATACATTTCTCGACTTTAAATGTGACTTTACATTTCAGAGTCAAGATTCGAACATGATCCAGATCCTGAAGAAGCGGCTGGAGAGCGCGATGGCGAGCGAGGCGGAGATTCGCGCGCGGTTGTCGTCGGCGTCTCTGTCGCCGCGCGACAGCGACGAGCGACTACGCAGCGAGGTGGCGTCGCTGCGTCTGGCCGCTCAGCGCGCGCGCGACGCGGCATCGGCGGCGGAGCACGTGCGCGCGCAGCTGCAGCGCGAGTTGGACGCGCGGGCCGACCTCTGCCACGCGCTCAAGACTCAGCTCGCCGAGCACAAAAGGTGACATTTTTTGACCGCCAAACTTGTGTATATAATATGCATCAGTGCGAAGCTGGAAGCGATTCCATTCAATAAAAGATTGAAATGTTTTTGTTTTTGCTTTGCAGACAAAAACAGGAGAGCAACATAGAGTTGGCTCGCAGTAAGCAGCTGGTGAACACTCAGAGCGCGACCATCAAGCAGTTGGAGAAGAAGCTCAAGAGCGTCTCCAACTTGGCGCACACCAACGTCGCCGGCACCACCATCTCCGGCGCATTGGTATCACTCAAAAACTGTACTCAAAACCATTCTTCAAAACCTGCCAGATAATATTACTTATTTCTGTGTTATACATATATTTATGATATGCATTTGCTTACCGTCGTTTGCAAACTCAAGCGTCTCTAGGGGTTTGCATAGCATGGGGCATAGCATACTAACGTATTGAAAATTGTGTCGATAGAGTGAAATCGAAGGCTTCAAGTCGGAGCTGGTGCAGGGCATTTCGACGTTGCGTCGGCTGGTGACGGAAGGCGGCAAGGGAGGGGGGACTAGCCCCGCCCCCATCGTCCCCCCGCCCCACCACGACGACAAGGAGCAAGCCGTGAGTTCACATACCTTCTATTCATAACTCCAATAAAGCTGTGTGATCTCTCTCTTCTTTACATTGTGTTTTATTTTTAAAATGTACGCTCCTGTGGCTATGATTTAGCTTGCGCCAAAAGGCTCTCTCGTTGATAAAAACTAATATCGTGGCGCTCTCAATCAAAAAGGCCTAGGCGTAACAGTGGACGTTTTCTTACATTCCCAGTAGTCTGGGTTGATGATTTTGAACTCATATTTATTTTTGTGAAAATGGTGGCGATGGTATGTCTTTATGAAAAGCATAAGTTATTTAATTTAACGTTAAAAACGGACTTGTGGTCCGTTCTGTTACACTATTTGGTAGAAACTGACGAAAGTGTCATTAGAGGTTTTCCACATTCGTCATTCATGATTGGAATCTGACGGATGTGTACTATATCATAAAAATAGAAGTACATACCTGATTAATTGAAAATTTACTTTATGGAATTCAATGTAAGAATTTCAAGCTGAAAAATTGCATTAACACGCTTTTCATACCTTGCATGCGTTTCCCTAATGGTCACGAATTAAATGAAAAAGGGACTATGAAATAAAAGTCGTGTCGGTGATTCGGTCATACGGCTGTATTGTAGCGGTCACTGTCTGGACGCGGGACTGAAATCCTCAAGGTAGTTGGTGACTCTGGGTTCTTCGAGGGTAGAGCGCGCGTCGGCTTCCGGGCACAGTGGTTCCACGGCCCACAGCGCCAACGCGTGCACCGCAAACAGAGCGCAGTAGAGAGAGTATAGCAGTACGGTAGTGGCACCGAGGGCGACGGCGCCCACGCGTCGGTTCACCTCCTTGTCGCTCTGCCACGACTGCTGAGTCCACTGGCGGAAGCACTCCGAGCACTGCCTCACCCTCGGCAGCGCCTTCTCGAGCACGCTCACCGTGCAGTGCAGCGCGTGCGTCAGCACTAGCACCACCACCCACACCGCCACCAGGTACGGCGGCCATCGGAAACTACCCAGCGCTGCTGTAACGAACACCATTCATTATGCAACACAGCTGAAACGTCCTACAAAATCAGTCTTTATTACCTTGCACCAGAGCTCTGTTCGCATTGGAGGCGACCTCCGAGGTGTCGGGCCGCTGCATCAGCTCCAGAGAGCGCACGCGTCTTTTGGCCTCGAGCATTCTCACGCGGCACTCCGAAGGCCTCTCTGTACGCGATGACTGCAAAACAATATGTTTATCACTGAAAGTTTTTCCAATCATGTTTTGTGCACAAAAATCAAATGTTCACTGTATGTTCGTCAACTCGCACATCGGAGACACGGGACACACATGGGTACTGTGTGCTGTTCATTGTCACAACCTCCTCAACTTACTAATTCTCATTGAATTGTTTTGTTTTTGGTGTGATTTGAAATCATCACATTATAAAAAAAAGCATGTAGCAAAACATTAATACGTATTGATGAATCATACAGTACCGTTGGTGATATTCTTGTGAAGGATAAGGGGAGTCTCTGTGGAGTTTTGTCCTTTTCCTTATCATCATCCAACTTCTCCTCTTTGACGTTTAGGTCACTCTTCGTGAAAGATGGATGGTCGCCGCACATCCTAGACATACCATCTATTTTTATTTACAATCGCCTCATTAAATGTGCCCATCACTATTGTAGTTGACGGGTATTGATTTTTCAACATTTTATAAATGTACTGCATTATAATGTGTTAAAAAAAAGGCTGTGAATACTTACACCATATCGGGCAGTTTCGGTACCTCACACTTTGATGGCTCCATGGCAATATTATTGTATTTTCATTATAAAATAAATTTTTTATACAAACGGCGTAAGCATTGGTTTCGCGGAAACAAATGTAAGGCGGACGTTTATGTGACATTGCGGTTGTCTATATTTTGACTGTTCTATTTTCAATTTTAGAAAAGGAAACATTTAAAGTTTTGAACGCACAGAAAAGTTTGACATAATAAAATATGTAAAGCATAGAAATAACCAGCAAAATACCAAACATCGATATTTTCTGTGATACCCTGAAAACTTTTTGATTTTTAAAAGTTAAGTTAAGAGATCTCTATTATAAGATTCAAAAAGTTTTATAGTAATTTTTGAGTTTGCCATCTTGCCGGTGTACCTATTAATAAATAAATAATAATATAAACAAATGTTAATCTTTTGTTCTGTGGTTTTTGACTAAAGGATTGCCATTGAAAAATTGAAATCAATGGCTTTGTTTTTGATGATTTCGTTTCGTATGTGTCAGATCCGCTACCTCCACGGTCGGTGCTTGCGGCTGGAGAGCTGTCGCAAGGCTCTGATCTGGCAGAAGCGGTACCTGCAGCGCGTCATCGTCGGTTACACGGAGCTGGAGAAAAAGCTGAGACTGCCCGCGTCCAGGCAGGTGGCGAGGAGCAGAGGCAAGAGGAGGTTCAAATGCGTCGCCATGCTGGTGGTGGTCGTGGTGCGAATGGGCTATCTGGTGCAGAAGAGGCTCCACGCGAGGGCTCTCTCCGTCGCCTGCATCCTGAGGCCCAGAGACCACAACACGCCGTCAGTATTCCCCCCAGGGTTGGATTTATAATTTACTCCCAAACACTATCACCAGGTGGCAGTTGCTTGTAAGCCATCGTGGTTCTACAATACGAATATAAGCATCAATTGACTGGCTTATTTACATTTTAGTTTACATACATTTTGTATAGATTTAAAACAAGTTGTTATATTAAATACTACCTAGTTTATTGTAATGACTTAAAATGAAACCTAAAACTAAAAGTTCATACAAAAGTAGTATTACTCAGAAATATTTATATAAAATTTGTTTATCAAAAAAACGTCTACACGTGTAGTTATAGCGCGAAATATTGCGCACAATTTGTTTTTGTTTTTTTGTTTTTATAAAACGGTTCCTGGCATTTCAATATAATTTGCAAACCGATTATTTAAAAACGCCACTAACTAGTTAGAGTAATTGTGGATACTGGGAATATAAATTACTAGCTATTGCACGCGACTTCGCCCGCGTAACTTCATAAAATATAGCCTATGTTGCTCGCTGAGTATAATGTACGCTGATACGGGCCCAGTAGCTTTTGAGTTTAATCATTACAAACATACAAATCTTTTCTCTTTATAATAGTATAGATATAGATGTGCATATTATATGATATTATCTTTAAAGTTAAAGACAATTCCTGGTTAAAATGAGTATTTGTTGTGTAGTGTGACGAGTCATTCGCCTGCGTCGCTCAATTTCCCGTCGCGACGTCTCCGCCTCGACGCGTCCGCGTCCGCGTCGCCCGCCTTCACCGCGATGCACAATGTGCACAATGTGCACATTTTGCACCACTTGCACAACTCGCACTCAAGGCACAATCCTCTCGCAGGTACCTCATCACCACTCGTTTACATTATGCCCATACACGTTTATTTGTTTAATATTCCATACAGTCATAGCTCATTGAGCGATAGGGCGTGTCGCCAGAACAGCAGCGCAGTCTTGTAAAGTACAATCCACACTACTGTAAAGGACAATCCACACGACTTACTAAATCTTACCATCTATCTTCGACTATCAGTAACTGCGGCCGCATACTTACCGATTCTATTTCGTTCTTATTCGAATTGAATTAAAATCTAGAATTGACATTTTTTTTAGATTGGTTTCACTGTCCTTTGTGTCGGGTAAGCCGTAAAACCAATGCAATCTTTTATCGAAATATAAGATAAGAACAGAACCGTGGCAAAATTATAACATTAGAACTTCATATAACGTAGCAAGTCTTGAGATAAAAATCTATCTATTTTCTCATATAACAAAATGGGATTCATTGTTCATGTTCAATTTTCCCATATCCAGGTGGTGACCACACGGCGAGACCGTCGCCCTTCTACGCAAACTCATCACGCGATGAGCCGTCCATGCTCAAGTGAGTCGAGAATAACACAAAACTCATACAATTTTGACCCGTATCGCTCTGTTAATTGCGATCAATTTTGTGTGCAGCTCTCCCCGCGGCCGGGCGACAGATGGCGCTAGCACCACGCCGTGACGTCACTGGCATTTCTATTCGCATTTCACAGACGATGGTATTATATTAATGTAGTGCCAAAAGCGACACCTCTTTATTATTATTATTATGTATTGTGTTACTTAATTTATTTAGTTATGTATCGAAGCCGTGTGCCTAATATGGATTCCAAGATGTGTTCGGTCGTTACCGATCCGCCTATAAAGCGTTTTGTGTGCGGGGGCTATAACAGTTGAGGCGTGGATGTGTATGGAACTTTCTTGCCCTGTAATAAAGTATATTTCAGTATGAACTTCCACATTTAGATGAGAGTCGGTTAGAGAATTTTATTAAATGGTGGTAACGAAAGCATAAAAGTACAATTTTTAGCTTAAGTTTAGAGTTAGTATAGGATAACAACGAACTCGAACATTGTGCGAACAAAAGCCAGTGAACATTTGATATTCAAATGTACCGAAACATGGTCCAAATTTTCATGTAAATGTAGTTTTAAAGGGTGCAGCAATAAAAATTCTTGTAAATTCTGATACAGGAATGAATTCAGTATTAATAATGAAATATATGTATAATTACTATGTAACAATCAGTATTTTTCTAATGACTTTTTGACTGTTTTAATAGAAAAAGTCTTTAGTTGTAGTTTGTATACTAAATTTTAATTCACATTTCTGAGACAAAGTTCACTGGAAACGAATAGCCGGTTATTATTTATTTTATTTCTAAGTAAATGGCTACATATATTAAAATTAATGGTCTTAATGATGGTTTGAACTAGTTCCTTTTTTTTTTAATTTAATGAATCTTGAATTTTTTTCCCTGTTATATATAGATACATACAGTAGGCTTATTTTTAGTTTATCTAAATTTCTTGTGTAATTTTTTTTAAATTACATTTTTTTTTTTCATTTTCATTTCTCGTATTATCATAATTTTGATTGTCATTTTTTTGATAATAATTAAAAACTAAAATTTTCCAAAACGATGATTCTTATCTTAATGTCTGAAAAAATAAATGGCTCAAACTAAAAATTAAACCTGCATGAATATAAATATTTCACGTATATTATGACATAATGGCACAAATGAACTTTAACTTACTTCATTTGACGTTGTATAAATGTCACCACCGATTCGTTATACGATAGAACTGTCAACGAAGTACCTTCATCACTTTTAAGTTAATTCTAGACGATACAAAATTCAATCTACACTCAAATGTGACCAAAGATAAATTTCGTAGTGAATGCTAGTTGTATTATATTATATATTTAATTATTAATTAATTATTGTTAAGTAACCAGAGGTAGATGTTTGGTGGAATGCTTTAATTGAGAGTTTAATATAAAATTACTTAATCCACCAAATGTGCACATTACTTCATCTTTTCTTTGAAATAACAACACCGAAATTGAAACACGCTGTATAATAAACATTTATTAGTAATTTTGACATCCACAACAATTCTAGTCACACGATAATTTCACAAAACTGTGCCATAAATAAAGAACCGGACAAGTTTTAAAATAAAAATATTATTTTTTGGTAAATGTGGTGTTTTATTTATTTTTTGGTAAACCGACGATTTCTTCCCTTATATCGGCGGGAGTTTATTCTCGTTCTGAAACAATTGTTAGGCACTTTTATAGTTTAATAATAGTAGAAGTGATTAACATGCGAAAATTATTTAAATCTCAATTTATTTTCAATAACCTATCAGTTTGATTCCTCCGTTAATTTTCCATAATAACCAGCTAAGAAAAGGGAATTTTCTTCTCTATGTCTTCTATTGTAGCTGCTTTTATGGCTTGAAGTACCACTAATTACTTACACCTTTTATAGGTGATAATTGAGCTTTTAGAAAACTCGGTTAAAATCTTAATGTTTAACTAGGTAGGACTCAGCAGTCATAGACTGGGCAACCATTTTGGCAGCATTACAAACTTTGGAAAAGGTCTCAAAGGTGTAATTTAATTTGGTTAAATTCATTAAAAAAAAGTTAACCTCGGCGACGGAATTGCGCTGTTGCAGTCCATTGGCGGGCCCCTGTCGCTTGAAAGGTTCCACAGTGTCCTCGTTTTCTGGACGAGTGTTCGCCTGGGATGGACCAGCCTGGACGACAAAATACTTTTTGATTTTATTTTCCCCCCAATAGTATTTTCCTCTTAAGACACACACGGTCAATTGAACTGACGTAGGTACATCCAAAATCTGACCGCAAGTATCTTGTAGAAATTTTTGTTGAAACCATTAATCCGTTTTAGTAAACTGCAGCTTTAGCATAACATAGTGCCTGTAAAAACTAATTACGTTCAACAAAAGCTGAACAGCTTTAACGGCTTTTTTTTAATTTATTTATTTTAAGATACACCAACAGTACACACAACAGGCTTTAACTTTTTAGCTGAATAGTTTTAGTACTGAACGACTTTAAGTTGGTTAAGGCGATGAAAGGGAAATTAAAAACATTTTTGGATTAGACATAAAAAAATAGTTTATATTAGACGATCAAATTAATCAAATATAAGAAGAATATATAAAGTCTAAAAGTGTACTTACCTTATCAATGGGTTCCAATCCGTCTCTCTTTTGAATCGGGGGTTCGTCGTCCGGCGCATCCGGGCCTCGGTCCACCGGCGGCGCGGGAGGCTCCCGGTACCACGGATCCGGCTTGGATCCGTCCCGGGGCTGATACTTCTGGAAGTGCTCTTGCATCGACGCCGGCAAGTCGGGCATCGGGTAGAGGCGGTGCATCTTGCAGTAACGGTCGAGCGCCTTCCGCAGCGGGTACGCCGGCCGGCCGAGCGCCAAAGCCTCCGCCTCGAGCGCAGCCGCGTGAGCGAAAAGCTTGTTGTCGGAGTCGCGCAGCTTCTGCTCGGCCAACGGGCCGTAGAAGTGCTTAGTCTCCGCCCGCTCGCGCGCCTCTCGCTCTGCGCGCTCCTTCCACAGTCTCAACAACTCGCTTCTGTTCTCTTTCACCTTCCTCTCTTTCTCCTCGCGGAGGCTCTCTTTGAAGGCTTCGTTCAATTCTTCATTTTTGAATCTGTAAAGGAACACTTGTAAGGATGTATTCTAAGTAATTTGTGCACTCTATGTATTGTGCAGTAATGTAAGAGGCTAGATCCCTGTGTTGTTTTGGGATCATTACCTCACCAAGAGTAGAAAATATAAGTGCGTAGGTATATTGCTCACCTATTCATAATTTCCCATTGCCTCATGGTGTTGAACTCGTGAAGACGTTGCGCCTCGTCCTTGAGGAACTTGTGGCGGGAGTCGATGCGATCTTGCTTGAACTTTGCTTCCTTCTTCAGTTGCGCTTGTCGACGTGATTCATTTCTAAAGCCAAATGTTATATAGGAATTTTGAATAAACAAAGCTGGCGGCAGTAACCACTCTATTACAGAAGACAACCGTGTATAAACAATTGTGCTTATCATAGTTGTTGCTTTATATTATCTATTATAAGTTGTCTGTCTTATTAAATATAAATAATCCAGCTTTATTATTTATTTATTTTCAAGAATAGGTATTCTCTAAATGAAATTCAGTGAAAAATGCATCACTGTTATGTAGTTTAGAATTACTAAACGGGTAAACGTATACAAAATTATGACATTAAATTGTTTCGTATTAGGAACATAATAATCTTAAGTTTGCGTACCTAATCGTAACAACAATCATCAGGCAAATGAGAAAGAAACAAAGCATATTGTCATTTATGTCTTTTTTTCACGAGACTACTTTTTCAGCGGCAATAAGTAGGTTGCTGCAATAAGTAGGCAATAAGTAACGTACAGCGCCTCTTTCTCCTCGATGGCCTTGCGAAGTATGGCTTGCTCCTTGGCATCGCGCGCAGCGTCACCAGACTCCAACCTCTGACTGATCTTCTCCAGCACTCGCAGCTTCGCGGCTTTCGTCTGCCATCACATAACAGTTTAACAGTCTGCAATAGACTAGTGCAAAACCCAAAAGAGCATAGAATTACGTCTTTCTCCGTCTGCTTCCGGCGCCGCTCAATCCTGGCCTTGGATTGCTGCAGAACCTCAATCAGCCTGTCGTCCAGGAGGTCGCGCGCCGCCTGCTCCCGCTTGCGAGCGTCGCCCTCTTGCTTCGACCTCTCCATGTCCGACCAGATGCGCTGCTTCTCTGCTGCTTTCTAAAACAGAGATTTATTTAATAATGTTATGGTGGTGCTGGTTGAAAAAGGCTGAGATTGAATAAATTATAAAATTTAAAGAATTTATTTCCGTGATTTCGTGTGCGAGGTAGGTATTTGAAATTTTTGTTTGTAAACCGATTAGAATGAAACAAAAACTAAATGACAATACATCAGTGAAACCGCATTCAAGTCGGTTAAGCCGTTTCTGAGATTAGCGTGCACAAATTAATGCAACGATAATATTATAACAATTAACAATACATTAAAATATTCTAAATGGTACGATGATTAAAATAGTTTAAACCCTAAATTGATATATGTGAGAGTGATCGCTACGGTAGCGGAACAGCCATTACTATTAAAATATTTTAAATTAATAATACAAGAAAAGCATGAAAAAAGACGCTCGTCGCCATTCGGTTGCGTAGCTTCAAACATTTATCATTAAATTCGAATTAATATTTAAAAACACTACATATGTAGGTATTTCACTTAATCCGCAGGAGAATGAGAGAATTAACAGGTTCTTGGACCCACTAACTACACACAAGCAACAGTTATAGAGCCTTAAAAGACAAAAGTAATGTAGGTACTTTATTTGCTTATACTCAGAATTTAACTAAGCCAGTGCGAAATATAAAAATGAAAAATCTCTCACAAAATTCTCATCAAATTCAGCGAGAGCCGCCATCTGTTCGTCAGCATTGATATTATCCATCTTTTGCATATTCAGCTCCATTTCATACTCATTTTCCCTTCGTTCGGCGACCTCGTGTGCTCTGTTGTAATTTTAAATAACCATCAATTTAAATTTATTCAAACAATTCGGAATTAATTTCATGTCTAATTAAATTTAAAATAAAACCTACTGTTCAAGAATTTCTCTCTGATGCGCCTTATTAGCATCGAATCGCCTTTTTTTCTTGAGAGCCATAAGTTCGTGCCACTCTTTGGCTTTCCTGATGATTTCATCGTCATCTTTCCTCTTTTGCTCGATGTCTTCCCGACGTCGTTCTTCTTGAAACTTGAGCTGTTCTTGTCTCTCTTTCAGGACTACAGTTTCTATTACAGCGCTAAAATGTTCCAAAAGTTATTTCAAATCAGTATATTCACCTGTATGTAGGTACCTACTGGTTTGAAATGATTAAAAACAAAGTTGTATCAATCGAATGTTGAATAAGAAAAGAGATATTTTTATAATTCACCCCGCGGTTACGCCAATAAACTTTTTGGCTCTTTGGGTAAAGCTATATAGTCGACAAAAATAAGTCATAAATAAGGCTAAACGATATTGAATTAATAGCGCTGATTGTCGATGACGGAATTAGGCTGCTCGAAGAAGCCAAGCATTGCTGAGAGAGAAGGACAATCCTATTTCTTTTTAATGAAACGGCAGCTGAAATCGGTAGAGCTACTTTCATTTGAAAAGAGAAATAATTTTATTAGCGGCAGGAAACACTTCCCATTCAACTATGCCCAGCCCCAACACAGACAAAAAAAACACCAGACAAATATAATGTGTCAAGTGCAACACTAGAGAAGTGTACCTCAATAAAAGCTTCGGAGCGTCTTTGCTCTTGAAGAAGAGATCTCTAGCCGTGTACATGAGCCGTTCCTGCTCTTCCTTCTGTCGCTTCAAATATCTCTTGTAGAACTTGGTGTTGGCTTGCTCTGCTGCCTCGATCCTCGCACGACGGAGTTCTTCGTTGCGCTTGTTTACGTTCTGTATTCATAATAGATAAGTACATAGACAAAATTGTAGCTTATACTCGATTCATCGATAGTAAAGTTAATTACAGTAACGACATCATAAACATTACATACGTTTGGAAAGCTCGCAAAAATATTCCATTAATTTAATTAAACATAAATCAGTTTAATAAATAATATTTGTACCTCAAGAGAATTAGGCCAACTTCTTGTCATCTCCGCGCTGGTAGTGTCCATAAGTTTGATATATTCTCTCTTCCTAACTGTCTCTGGATCTTCCTTGTCCTTGTCAGCCCATTTACTAATCCTATTCCACTCGGCTTTGCTCATCAACAAAGGAACCGGTCCTCCATAAGGCATCTTAACCGTTTTTGGGTCACTGAGTAACTATGTATTGCAAATAAGCAAATGGAATGATAAGTACCTGGGTATAAATAATGACACAACGCGTATTTTTCAAATCTTACATCGAAATAAGTGAAATTTAAACGTACTTAAATCTATAGCACTGATAATAATTCTACAATAAAGTATTAAATAATGTCTCATTACGTATGTAGTCAGAAAACCCTGGTGAGATTAAATTCAGAGGAATTACACTTACGTGGCCATGATTTTATGTTTCTACTCGTAAGCATAGGTAGCCACATATAACATAAGCAATGCCCGAGGATAGTAACATTAAGAATAGGGATTAGGAAGGGATAGGGAAATGGGATTTGGCATCCCTTACTCACTCACCGAAACACAACAGCACACGTGCTATTATTTCACGGCGGTCTTCTGTAAGGAGGTGGTTATTGCCGCCAGACGGGCTGCTCTAATGACTGTAAAATGCAGTCAGCCCTGCCACTACTTCCCAAATAAAGACCAGAGCCAAATTTGAAAAGTTCATTTCCAAAGTTAATCCTGCCGGGAATCGAATCCAGGAAACCTAGAATAGAGCGTTAAGGCAAGCACCCTAACCACTCATCCAAAGGACTCGTCAATAATTTTCCTATGGATTTACTCGTTGCGGAAACTTACGCTTTCAGGCAAAAACCACACTTGTACAAACTGAGTCCACGTCTGTGCCAAAGACATTACTGGTAACACACACTGAGTAAAAACTAATATTTTAGATAATATATGAGGAGTTGTATTAGAATTTTTAGAATGCTGCCCCGACTGGGCAGATATGTGGACCTTTTCTTGATGTTGGATTTATCAAGTTGTATAACCCACCTAGCTACATATATACCTATTATGTATTACTCAATATAAAATTATTACTCAAAATAAAATTAATTATCTGAGAATCATAACCAACACAAACACACACAAGAGCCATTAGTCAGATATTATAAAATGTACTTACCCACAACCTTTGATCACAGCCCTTGATAGAAGCTTTAGCTAATTCTTAGACAGATGACATTTTTGACTAATATAGATTGTCATTCAGTTTTAGAAATACTTTAAAAATATTTGTAATCAGCCAATCATTGCAACTATAAAAAGATTATGGAATTATGTAGGTACTTGCTAGATAAATTTAGGCGGTTAGTTAGTAGGTATTTATTACGTTGTTATGGTGATGCGTATATTATGCTCGTATATATAGTGGTTATTGTTATGCGTAACCTTTTTTGTGGTTCGGAGTTTGTCTATTGATTATTAAGAAAGAAATAGATATGTCTCTTCAATGTAATAAAATATATGGAAATTTTCTGTTACTGTTACGTTGTAACTTAACTGTTACAACGTTTTATTTTTCGTTTAATTATTTGAGTGAAGACATTACTGAACACTGGGTTTGGGTGGTTAAGCTGACGTAGCGCTGCGCGTGACCCCTTTCTTGGTCAGCCACCGCACGACAATATTTAATGTTAAAACAATAATTAAACATCCCCGAACAGATTAAAAGTAATATAATTACTATTGTGTGTGTAAAAAAAGGCCCAATTAAGTACATAGAATACAATTGCGTGGATCACTAATTGGAAAATATTATTTCCGTTACGCAAGAACTAAGTAGCTGATATAGGCTGCGTCGTCAATGACGAGGAATTAGCGTATTGGTTTGCCAGCTGCGTTTGATCCATTGATTATGACAATGGAAGCCACTCGTCTGAATTTGTCAAATGCCAGCTGATTCAAAATGAATTTAAAAGGGAGATATGCAAATTAAATTTGAATCCATTGGTCCTGATATAGCTTTTGCGTGGAGTACCTACTTAAGCTTAGCCAATATAACACTTGTTATAATGCATTGCATTGGCCTAAATATGTACCTACTTTACTGCGATATTTATCAGGGACAACTAGCTACGGACTCAATTTTAAGAGGGTAATTATCAAGATTAAAATTTCATGCAACGCAGATTGGGCGGGGGATATAACCGATAGAAAATTTTATTGCCATTTCTGATAATAATCATAGTAGGTACTATCAAAATGGTGTGGAATGAATAAACATACCTATAGGTAGATGTTTTACATCCTTTTATACAAGAATGTGTTGAACGCAAAGTAATCTGTTTCTTTTTAATTTAGCCCTCAGATGAATTAGACGCAGATCTTTTTACAAAAGCTTTACCTAAGGTAAAACATGATTGATTTCTTTGTGAAGTGCTTAGATATAGTTTATTTTGTACTTCTTTTATATTTTGTATGTAATCTCGCACATAGTTTATACTTTATTTCTGTTTGCTCGATTAAGGTGCAGTGTTATGCGTTACCTTTTTTTGTGGTTCGGAGATTTCTATTGCTTATTAAAAAGAAATAGATATCAATAGATATGTCTGTTCAATGCAAAGATTTAAATCTTTGGTTCAATGTAATAAAATACCTATGTATATGAAAATTTTCTGTTACTATTATTATAATAACTTTTTATTTTTCGTTTAATTATTTGGGTGAAGTCTTAAGAGTTTTATTGATGATAAGGTACTCGTAGGTACAGTCGGGGTAAGTAAATAATTATCAGTTATGCCAATGTTTCAAACGTGGCCACGTGGCTGTTGTCTGCTTGCTTAGTAATTTAGTACCTATCAAATTCAGTAGTCGTAGTAATCGACGACTTGATGAAGGAATGGATTTGAAAACTGACGAGTGACGAATAACTGATGAAGTAGGTACCATATGCAAATATTTTTTCTTTTTACAACATAAGTTATAAATAAAACGACTGTTGTATTTAATAAATAAATATAATATAATATATTTTATAAATAACCCTACAAAACAGGAATAATAAGAAGATAATTATTTTATCCTTCCTTTTGTGTTTACTGCTTATTTAAACTAGGGTTGTCAAATTCAAAATATGTTCAAAATAGAAATGGAAGAAGACTGTAGGAAAATTCGAGTAGGTACCTAATCGAATCGACAACACTGGCCAGGGTCATCGATAGTAGGTATATTCAAACTTGTATCGATTATAATTCGTTCGAGAATTTGACACTGCGAATGATTGACAATAATATGAAATATTATCTGTGGTCTCAACACAGAGCACTATATACAGTATTTACGTTACGTCAGCCACGTTGGAACTGGACAGCGCGGTGCCAACTCGGTGTTTTTATGATAAAATTCTAAATTTACACTCAATTACTGTAAGTTGAACATAAAAATGTAGCTTTTCTCATTATTTGCATTGTTTATGTGATATCAAGTGTTTGTTTGTGAATAATTTTTACGAATAACATAAATACGTGACTTAATTAAGTAAATAATTGTATTTCATAAAGTAGTGTTTATTTTTATTTTTTATGTACTATAGTGGAATTAGAAGGTGAAAATGAAGATTAAGGAGTTAAAGAGAACTGTGAACGTGAGCTGGTCTCCCGTGGACCAGTTCCCAATTATGCTAGCTGCCGGTTCGGCGGCGCAGCAGGTTGATGCATCTTTCAGTTCAAGCTCGCATTTGGACATTTATTCTCTAAACTTAGATGACCCAGGTCTCGATTTAGAGCTTAAATCTAGCTTGCAGACTCAACAGAAGTACGTATCATACATTACATAATTTATCTTTAAACTCTCAACTTCGTTTTTTAAATGTTACGGACGACAGACAGGCTGGCGGTCCACTTGATGGTAGGTGGCCACCGACGTCTATAACACAAGTACTTCAAGTGCTCACTGAAACACAACAGCACACATGCTGTTATTTCACAGTGATCTTATGTAACGGGGTGGTCACTGTCGCCAGACGAGCTGCGCAAATGACCGAAACTCAGTTTGCCCTGCCACTTCACTTGTAATTTTATTTTTTATCTATTTATTTATTATGCATAAAAAGTAACCATAATATTTACTTACATTATCCTATAAAACTAGAAAGCAGTTTGTCTACGGGATCAAGTATAATTATTTTTTTTAAAACATTTATTTTATAATATAGATAAAGTAGAAACTAGACTTGTAGTTTGAAAAGTAATGGTGATGTAAGAAATATATTTGACTTCTAAGGCATTGAAGCCAACTTGTCATTTCTCGTTACCATGATTATTAATTGTCTGTAATATTGATGTAGTGTAATTGACACGAAAATGCTTTAGATTTCAGAAGATAGTGTGGTCAGGGGCTGGGATTATTATCGGAGGCTGTGATGGTGGTTTACTGCAATTTTACAATTCAGAAAAATTACTCAAAAATGCAAATGATGCCCTCGTTTCATTCAGCACTAAACATACTGGTATGTACATAATCATAAATGTTGTCAGGTTGTTTTTTAATGAAATTTATGAAACTATTGCCCACCTGAACCGACTTGTTATTTGACAACTATTATTTATTTTCTTAACATAATATAGATTATGTTTCTTAACATTTTTGTCAATGGAAGTCAAAAAGCAAGGGAGATAATTTGAATAATAACTATTCAAATTATCTCCCTTGAAGCCGGGATGGGTAGCTAATCATATTTCTTTTTTAGGAGCAAATTAAATACAATTGGAAAAAAAATGTTTGTTGACAATTTTATTTAATTTCATGATCATTCATTCATGAAATGTATTTGTTATTATAAATTTGTGTTCTAGGTCATGTGTCAGCTCTAGATGTTAATCCCTATCAGAAGAATCTTCTTGCATCTGGAGCATCGGAGAGTGAGATATTCATTTGGGACTTAAATAACACTAGTCAACCGATGGCACCTGGAAATAAAAATCAGCCATTCGATCATGTCCAGGGATTAGCTTGGAATCAGCAGGTAAATATAATATTATGCTTTCTTATTGTGGGTTCTCCACTAACCCAGAGTAGAATAAATGATGCCCATTGAATTATGCTGTTTCAGGTTCAACATATTTTAGGATCGACATTTGCTACAAGATGTGTTGTTTGGGATTTAAGGAAGAATGAACCCATTATGAAGTTAAGGTAATATAATTTATTTTCACCATGTGTAGTTAATTTATTATTAACAGTACAAGAAGTATAGTGTAGTATGGTAACAACTCTATATTATTATATGAATATATTTATTTCATTACAATATTCACAGAGCTAATAAGATGGGGTAAGTCTGAGAGGATGAAGAGGCTCTCTTCTTTTTAGGCTTCATGTTATATTTCAGAATATTCATATTATGTTATATTTCATGTTAAATATTATGTGTTAGAATGTAATATTGCCCTAATGTTAAAATAGGAGTTAATGAGTGGATTTATATGAACAGTGACTCTCAGTCGAGAACACGATGGCGCGCTCTGAGTTGGCATCCTTCGGTGGCCACTCAGCTCTGCATTGCTTCCGAGGACGACCAGGTGCCCGTAGTCCAGCTCTGGGATCTAAGGTCATTATCACACATTGCTGGCCCACTCGTACACGCCTATACACAAACATTAATCAAAATACACCTAACACAAATGGCGCTGACAGTCTGCCAAATGCCTATATTTTATTATTTATAACAACATCAAAAACATAAAATGTAAAAAATGCCAAGTCTCGCAACGCAGTTCCTTCATTACAAAAAGTTGTGAGATCTAATGTAAAACCAACTATAAGTGAAAAATATGATACACAGTGGTAGAAAGCTTGTAAATACATGACTTGTGTCTATTTAATGTCGAATTTCAGTCAAGACAAATATAAATCCAATTAATGCAATGATGACTGACACCCTATCAATAAAATTCTCGTTGAAGTCACTGCACATTGTATTTAGATCACTCACGTAAATGTTACATGACCATTTCAGGTTAGCAGCCTCTCCGTTGGTAACTCTGGAGGGACACCACAAAGGAGTGATGTCCTTGTCCTGGTGCAAACAGGACCCAGACTTAATGTTGTCGGCTGGCAAAGACGGAAGAGTGCTGTGTTGGAACCCCAACAACACTAAACCTGTGAGTTTTTTTGCACTTACTGTTAAGAAATTTCTATTGTTATTCAACAAAGATGTACTTTTGTATCACGATTTTAATAGTATAACCAGCTCACAAATGACATGTCGCTCAGCGCGAGCTTTGGAGAGGGCAATGTTTGGCAATTTCTTTGAAGGATATGATTCAGAGGCCAAGGAATTAGTCAGTTGAAGTGGGACCTGTGGGCACGGATACGGTTGCAGGGAGGCGAGATGGTGTGCGAGGTGAGCTGCAACGCGCAGTGGGTGTACGAGGTGTCCTGGTGCCCTCGAGCCCCCTCTCTGCTGGCCACGTCCTCCTTCGACCAGCAGTTGGCTGTGCATGCGTTGCTCGGCGGATCACGTCCCGACACGGTAACTTATACATTTTTCATTAACTATGTGTCACGGCATTGCTATCTTTCAATTTGTATTTCCAACATGTTGTCGTGTGTTTGGTGAATAGAACAGCCACAGCCAGAGCACGATAATGGAGTCGTTTGGGGGAGCGGAGTCGTTCAGCCAATTGCCGGCAGTCAGTCGGGCCACGTCCACCACCTCTGCTGCCGCCCCGTTGCCCGCGAGGGCCCCGAAGTGGCTCGGGAGGCCCCACACAGCAAGGTTCTCGGTCAGTACATCACACTCCACATTTTTAAATCTAATTGTACTTTAATAGTATTAACATTAAATGAAGTATATTTTGAAAACAATATTTATCTTGTTTATAATATACCATTTGAGCTCAAATAAGAAAAGAAAACATTTGGTGCAACGTCGTGTTACAGTTTGGCGGTAAGCTGGTGACGTTTGAGAAGTACGATAAGGAGGGAGGGCCGCAGAGGCCGGTGTACGTGAGCCAGGTGGTGAGCGAGCCCGAGCTGGTGGAGCGAGCGCACGAGCTGGACGCGGTGCTTGGCGCCGGCCTCGAGCCGAGTGCGCCCGAGCGCCTGGCCGAATATTGTCGAGCGCGCGGCGACGACGCCACGGACCAGTACGAGCGCTACGCCTGGTTCTTCATGCGAGCCAACTTCCTGCCTAACTTCCGCGCCGAGGCTCTCAATTTGCTCGGTAAACCTCACAACCTTATGTACTCATTATTAGTACCCAGGGGACTATTGGATTTAAGCCAAAATTAATTCAGTTATTTAAATGTGCCCCGTCACTACTTTTTCTTTGAATCTTTTCGAATATTACAGAAATCTTGAAGACTTTATTTAGGCTTTATGCATTGCTTTATGCATGGGCAAATTCGCAACGAAGTTTTGTCATGCTTATTATCTCTTGTCAGGATTTAAACAGGACGAGATTCCTTCCAAGTTCAAAGACAGCACTGCACTCATCAACGACGCTTTTAACGCAGCGTCTCCGCCCCAACACGACTCGTCACACCTCAGTCGAGTAAGAGTTCTTTAAACTGTGTTTCTATACAGTATTTTGCACTATTCACTCTGTTGCTAAAGAACCTCTAACTTAACTAAATATAACAAGACTTGCAACCTCAACTTTTTCTCAGTAATAATTACTCACTTGTACCATTAACACTCCTACTCTATCACTAACGTTCGACTTGAACAACATCGAAACAGGGCGAGTCAACTGAGACCGAAGCTGAACTCTCCACAGACACTAGCACCGACCTCTCTGTGAGTATGACACAAACTTCCCACTCGGGTCCTTTACTTTTAAGATGCCTTTAACCATTCATTGATACATTATAATTTATCAAGTTATGTAATGTGTTGTGAACTCCATCAATGTATTGTTGTTAATTCTGGCGGAGTAGTCATGGAAGTCGTAGACTGTTCAGAGACAGAGGTATTTAATTGACCTTGAATGAATCTTCAAAGTTTTCACTGGACTTGCTGTATCTAATATGCTCCACATTTCTCATCAACAACACCCTTCAATAAATAAAGTACAATGGAGTACACAAATAATACAAGATTATTAGTATTAGTTAAGATATCATTTAAGATATAATTGTTTGTTACAAAAACTAAATCACTTTTGTGGTAAATGCTTTGCCTGCCAATAAATGATATACCATGTTACCACCTGATGTTGCAGTTTCATCTGTGCTTATGTTGCAGGATGCGCATACGCTGATCGAACGAAAGCTTTCGAACCTCGAGCTCGAGCCCGAACCGACCGTCAACGATGTGGTCATACCTAATGGAGAAGGTCATTTTCTTTTTATTAGATACTGTTGCACGCGACTTCGTCCGCGTAACGATAAGAATGTAGCTTCTATAGGTGAAAGGATTTTTAAAATCGATGCAGTAGTTTTGGAGTTTATTTATTTATTACAAACAAAAATACAAACGTACAAAAACACAAATCTTTTGTCCTTATAATATTAGTAAGTATAGATTAGAACTGATATAATATATATAAATAGCATATCGCCGTGGTAAATGATCCTATTGTAACAGGTTATTTTGGTGCACCTAATCCAAGAACACAAAAACGATGTAAAATGAGATTTGTTTGTGTACAGATTCGACCAGTCTAATATGTCGCGCGCTGGTCTGCGGCAATTTGGAGGAAGCCGTCGAACTCTGTTTGGACGCCAAGAGAATAGCGGACGCGCTCATTGTCGCCTCTTTGGGTAACATCTTTTTTTAGTAAGTTTAATTTAAAGTAAATAAAATATCCTAATGTAATTAACGAATGTCATCTCAACGTTAACAACAGGTAGCCCGGAGCTGGTGAGCCGCGTGCAGCAGTACTACCTGTCGTCGCGCGCGGGAGAGCCCGTGGCGCTGCTGGCTGGCAGCGTGGCGCGCTCGCGCTGGGGCCCACTGGTGGACACGACTGCGCCCCGCGCCTGGCGCCACGTGCTGGCCGCCATGCTCACGCACTGCGACGACGCCGCGCTACGGGAGCACGCGCACGCGCTGGGCGAGCGGCTGGCGGCAGCCGACGGCGAGGCGGCCGCCGTCTGCTACCTGTGCGCGCCCAGCCCCTCGGCGCTCGTGCGTCGCTGGCGCGCCGCTTCCCAGCGACGATCGCCGGACGCCCGCGCGCTCAGCTCGCTCGTCGAGCGAGCGCTGCTAGCGCGCGCTGCGGCCGCACACCGCTCGCCGCAATTCGGTATGTACTACGGCCCAAAGTAATTAAGTGTACTTGCACTAATTAAAACTAAAACCACAACTGGAACCGTTAAAAAAAAACCTCAGTCAAATCACTGATCTGGTGATGGACCTCATCCCTTTTTTCTCATCATTTTTTTTATGGTAAAATCAAGTAACCTAATGTTTGAGTTCAAATCATATAAATAAAGCGACAATCATACTTTACTTTCTAGAGAGTCATAACAAACTACCGAACATTCATCTAATAAAAATATTAAAACCAACAAAAATATACTTACGGTACAAGTAATGTGCCGTAATGTAGTTTCGTATAAGAGAAGACTGAGTGCAACGGCGTGAATTGGTATCCGCATAATAATGGTTGTGTGTGGCAGCGGGCGAGCAGTCGCACGGAGACGAAGTGCAGAGCGTGGTGAACGAGTACGCGTGGCGTTTGGCCGCGCAGGGCAGTCTGACGGCCGCGCTGCACGCGCTGGACGCGGCCGCCGCCGGCGACGGCGACCTGCGCGACCGTCTCGCCCGCGCCGCTGGCTTCGCCCCTCACCACCACCAGCAGCACCACCAGCAGCGCACAAATGCTCAGGTACTTTACTTTTACCATTACTTTTACCTTGATTCCTGTTTCTGTGCCAAACATAAAAAGAATGACAATTGTTTTAGCAAATGGGTCGAACTCTCACAGGAAGCGGTCACGTGCGCCACAACGACTCCTCCAACCAATATTCGCACAGTAAGTATTTCATCTTTGTTTTCGTATAACAGATAGATATAGATTGTACAGATGTCCCTTTCTTGCTTACTTTTCAGATCAGCCCCACTTTGAAAGTAACGCGTGGCATCAACCTGCTCCTGCGCAGAGTCCCTTCTATGCGCACAACAGTTTTGCAGCACCCCCTGGACCCCCGGCCCCCGGACCGCCCGTCCCTCCTGTGCCTCCGCTTGGACCCCCCGGATCCGCCGTGCCCCCGGTGGCCTCCCAACCTCCTCGCCCGGGCAGTGTTGGACCGCATTCTGGTATTGTTAAATGTTCCTTCTTTAAACCCACCTATGTGCATAAAGCTCTCAACTTTTTACATATTTTCTTGTGAACGTTTTTTATTCTGTGTCGCATATTGTTATGTTAGTTTTACTAATTAAAATCCTCATGGTTCACATGATGGGGCGGCTACCGTCAGTGAGATCAATGGTTTGTGTAATTTGTGTTTGCAGGTGGCATAACGAGTCGATCCAAATACAAAGTGGACCCGTCCGTCCAGTCTGCGCCTCTTTACAACAACTACAGTTTCAACAACCCCATTTCCCAACAACCCTACGGCGGATACGGTAGCCCGATGCCCGATCAGTACAGTTCCGCCAGCGTTCCCAATTCTGGATTCACCCCAAATCCTTCACTGAATGCAGCTCCAATGAATCCAGTTCCTCCGACGAACACGTTTAACTCTGGGACGTTGAACGGAGGGTACTATAACCCCACTCAGCCTGCAGAGCCGCTTCCAGTGACATCACAGGCGCCACCCGCAGCCCCCGCAGCCCCCGCCGCTCCAGGATGGAACGATCCGCCCATCATGACGTCCAAACCCAAAGTAATTATGCTCTTTATTAAGTCACTAGCTGTTGCACGCGATTTCGTCCACAAGATATGAAAAAACTAATATTATAAACTTATTACAATTTACAATAAACTAAGATTAGGACTGTTCGGTCGCACCGCGGCATTTTTTCACTTTTAGCATTTTTATACCCGTCGTAACTTCTAAAAGATAGGGTAGAGTCGAATAATTTAAAGAAGAATTTAAATGTACAAAATCAACTATTTAGTCGAATAAGGATTTAACATGATACGAATGTACGTAATCTTTTGACGAGATTGGATTGGGACAGTTGGAAATACCTTGAGAATAAGGAATGGTATGTTTAGCCAGCGTTTGTGTCCAGCATCCGGGCGAGATGGGAACGGGGGGGATGGCCGCCACTCACGCCGGCACCCGCCGTTGGGCACTCATTATTGGGCACAGACGCGCTGCGGAAGAGGTACCCAGTGTGCTTTGGGGAATTTGAACCAATCTGTTTCTTTCTAACTTTGGTTTTATCCCCTAAATTAATACTTTTGTGAGATACGTGAATTCCGTAGCCTTATTTCATTCGAACTCGAATCATCCTGACCCTTCATGAGACGTTTTCGAAGCAGATCAGTACACGCTTACAGGAAATCGTACTCGTTTCTAATAATTTGATGCATGTTTGACGTTAAATGTGTTTTTAATTGTTTTATTGATGGTTCCTCGACCACTGGTCGTGGTCTGATCGGTCACTCTCATTTGCAGTCCTTGAAATCCATGTGTGTATACCCTGTGTTTTGAAGTTTATTTAACAGACTGCCTATTAGGCATTGTGTGAGGACGTACACAATGCCTATTTTAGTTTTTTTTGCATAAATAAAACTTTATGGAATGAATTTCAGGTGAAACCAGCAGAAGTGCCAGCGCAGGCGCCGATAACACATCCACTGTTCGGTGCTGAGCCTCCGCAACACGTTCCTCTGACTGGGCCCTACCCGGGGCAGCAAGTGCCAGGACAATTGTCAGGACAACATCCTGGACAACAATTGCCAGGTCAACAATTACCAGGACAATTGCTAGGACAACAGTTGCCGGGACAATTCCCGGGACAACAGTATGATCAACAGTATCAGCAGTATCAGCCCACTGCTTACCAATCGGGCGCCGCCGCCGGAAATGCTCCGTATACGCAACAGGTTTGTTATAGTTTCGGAAATAAATAAATAACTTAGGATCTTTATTGTAGCGAGACGTTAAACTTGGTATTCCAGACGCGCGCCGCTGTCGAACCGCCGATGCCGGTGGCGAAGGCGCCGCTTCCGGAGGATTTGGTGCCGCTGCAGCAGGCGTTCGACGCGCTGGCGGGCGAGTGCGGCGCGCGCGCCAACAACCCGCAGCTGAAACGCAAGCTGGAAGACGTTCAGCGGCGACTCGAAGCGCTGTACGATGCGCTGCGCGAAGAGAAGCTGTCGGCCGTGGCGGTGGCGTCGCTGTCGTCGTGCGCGGGGCTGGCGCGTCAAGGCGAGTGGGCGGCGGCCTCGCACGCCGCCACTTCGCTCGCCTCGGGCACCGACTTCGCGGCAGCCGCGACCTTCCTGCCCGGACTCAAGGTTCTCTTTCAGTTGGCGCAGCACCTGCAAGTGAGTCCCAGGTGAACCTAAACATGAGCGTTCTTAGGCCTCGTTCACACGTGCCTCGACACAGTTACAATCTCAGTCATAGATAATTTTACGTGTGGATGTGTTCTTCATAAACTTAAAAAAATTAGTTGAACTATCAATTACACATCTTTGTAATTTGTGATAGCTACATTGTGACAGCTAATGGATATGTCTTCTCGTTTCCCTTAAGTTATTGTAATTAATATTTCTTGGAAATAATTTGTAATCGAATTGTAGTAGTAAAAGTAAATTTGAAATATTTTATCTTATTAAACGAGAATATGTTAACACCATCTGTTGTTGTAAAATTGAACTTTTTTCGAGTACAAATATTGCATTACTTGTTTTTCGTACAAGTGGTTATTCGTCATTTTTTACGAAGCGCAATGTTTCATATGAGTATCGGTGCCAGGTGTTTATTGAATGATTGTACTCTGTCTCCTAATACATACTTAAAATGTTCACGGCACTAGTTGAGCGAACTCTAGCGTTTAGTAGTGAGAACTGACACTTGCTTTGTGAGTTATGCCGACTTTGTGATGAGGTCGGTCTTTAGCCTTCAATATTTATCGGTCTTCGGCGGGAATTATTCCTAGGAGCAGGTATTGGCTTTCTATTTGGGCAAACTATAACGCTAGTTCTTCTGGCCAGAACGGAGGTACTCTAGCATTAACTCTGACGATCTCTTGCCTGTCATCGTCGCTATGGAAAAAACGCTTCGCTTATGATAGTGCCACGCCCCAACTTGTTTTTTTCGTATGAATTAGCAATTTTTGGTGTAACTTTTCTGAATATTTTTAAAGTCTGTGTTTTTAAGGTCCGAATCTGTGAGTGGTCGGTGGTATTGATGTTGTTTACCTTCTCGTTTACCCGGACGAAGTCACACACCAACTAGCTCATTGAAACAATATAATTTCAATTATATTGTTCAATTTAGGCATCTATCAATTTATATCACACGTTCGCTTATAGTAGTATATAGATTTTTGACTTCTACACGCGTTCTGCGCAGGCGCACGGTTCTCGATTCGAACACGTCTTCATACATGGTGTATGGCCCAAGTTACTATTAAACGAGGACCGATGTATTGTAGGGTGGTGGTCCAAGTTCATCTTTATCTTTATCGATCGTTGATAATGCCTCGTCTTTTAGAATACCATCTACCAATACAGCGCTTGTTGGCTGTAATAAGCACTACTTTGCCCTGACTCTTCGTATCTATCGACTCGCTCACTCATAGACATAGAACTCAAGTTAACTAACTGACAGTGCTTGTACTCGAAAATCGATTAATGTGAAACGCGCCTTACAATGCCATGCAGTGTGAACGAAGCCTTACGAGTGTGACATTGACTGCCTTATAAATTATATTAACTGTAAAATAAATTATTCAACAATGTGATTTATTCATTTTTGTTGAATTGTAAAATAAGTTTCATGCTCACGATTTGAAATTTAAACTACGATTATATGTCCTTAATACTATTAATATGTTAATTTAATTATTCAGTTATGAATGTTACGAACGATGTGTTGAATTGAGGCTGAAATAAATATATCTGTTTAAACTAACTCTCCTCAAATATAATATACTTAATAATTCTAAGAATTGTACTGCATTGGAACAGTATAAATGAATTTGTTTTTGCAATATATAAATAATATATTATTTATATGTATGTCTTACGATTATGTTAACTCCAAAGACATTGTAACGAAATGAATGATTGAATTATAATTATGAATTTATATTAAAATAATAATATATATTAATTATGTAATAATTATGTAATTGTTAAAGCTAATTAATAATATATTTTGAGTAAAATGTGTTTTATTAAAAAATAATCCCAGTCAGAGGTATATTGCTATCCTGTCAAATATATTATCAATTGTCTTGATAACAATTGATACGATATAACTACTTTTCGTCTGGTAAACAAATGGGTAAAGGACGAATCTTTTTCCCAGACCTTGATGGCTCAAATGGAGTGTCAGTTAAGAAGATTAAGTACAAACTGTACCATAATCTTAACACAAGGAACTTCATAGGGTTTGCTAATGATAGACAAATGGGTTCAGTATTATTCACGCACAGTAACAACATCAGGGGCCCTACTATCAACTCTTAATACGATTTAATTTAGGACCTAAACTGAATTGCATTCTTCGTTTTACGATTCAATTTAGGTCGACACCTAAACAAAATCGCATTCCAATATCATTCACTCTTTTAAAGGTAAATTCGTACCATCACCTTACTTTCTTTCCCGCTTCGACCCTGGAATTTGTGATTCAGAGACAAATGTGGTTTTTTTACGATTTCATTCGTTATTTTAGGTTCTTTAGCGATTCAAATGAGGCGCTGTTTTACTAAGGTGATGGTACGAATGTTAGCGATTTTGTTTAGGAACCTAAATTAAACTGAATCGTCTTTTAAAAGTTGATAGTAGGCCCTCTGGTGTCACACTAAGGTAGTGGTTACAGTCGCCATACGGTTTGACCACTCATGACGCTTTTTAATATTCCTTATATTATAAAACAAATTCCCTCGCCGCACGTGCCTGTCTGTATGTTCACTATAATTTCAAAAACTACGAATCGGAATTTCATACGGGTTTAACTAACGGTAAGAGCATTAAACGAGAAAGGTTTTTATAAAAAAATGCACACGTGCGAAGCCGGAAGCGAGTTGCTAGTACATAATAAACGGTACCCAACTGTAAACTAGAAAGTCGCTCTACCTGCCACCCTTTGTAATGTAATCATTAAGCATTCGCTCTTATAATTAGAACATTACAAGTAATATTTGACCCAAAGCATATGCCCATTAGCAAGCTACAATCAAGTTAATAAAATATGATGTTTATTACTTAAATGTAATTACTTTAACATATTTAGTCACTACTCATTTTCACTTAGTTAAAAAAAAGTATTCAAAAATAAACAGAAATCCGCCGTTAGCCCCTGAATATTGTCAGCCTTCTGTAATTGTCTATGGTACACACACATGTACAATGTACATGTCGTCGGTATAGCACTCGAAATGCACCATAAAATAAAGTATAGTGAAAGTATAGTGGGCCGAGAACGCGCACTTTATATAGTAATTATCGGAATGGAGCCATGATTGCGTTTAATGCCTCAAACAGGCCGTTGGCGGAGGGAGCTTGCACTATTGTATACTTTAAAAGTATTGTTTGAAAGCAACGCGAATGGAAGTGCTTTCATGGTGAAGGGTTCTCGCTGCATCCACGACCACCAATATTACAATATATTTATAACATCAAACTTTACAATAGTTGGTTTAGAATACCCACTGATTGTTTTTGTACTCTGGGATTTTTAATTCGCCTCTAGACTCTAGGCTTTGCTCGAATTGACAGTGAATGGAGGATCGAGTGTGGTGGTTTATATCCAACAGTAGACGTTTAAGGGCTTATGATGATCAATCTTTTATACAGGGCGTCCCACGACTATGCCACATGGAGGGAAAGTACCTTGGATATTGTAGATGGAACATTTTACTGAAAGAAGACATTATTTTAATTTAAAAAACAATTTAAACTGCATTCAAAGATTTTTAAATAATTACATGGTTGAACTGGGAATCGAACTCGCTACATTATAAAAAAAAATTACCCTGTAGCTTTATCATACCGATCGAAAGGCTTCATCATAAGGATTATTTTTTGCTAAATAACATAGTGTCAGAAATAAAAGGGAGACCATGAATTTTAACATTTTTAATACAAAATTAATCATTTTATCAAATGCTCATAATGAGTCCCATACTGTTGAATACAAAGTCGCACTCTTTTGATTATTTCACTACCTGTCGATTTTTGATCTTGTTGTGGTGGATATTTAGAATAATACGTCTAAGTTCTGTTTGTAGCTCGTGGACACTTTCATACTGGTTCTTGTAAACTAGATTTTTACGCGTATAATTTACGCGTCTCGGCTCAGGATACGGCTCGATTTGTTGCATACAACCAGGTACCTACTAATTACATTTTATCATGCACTTAAATAATAATAGGGAAATGATGCGTACTTCTCAAGTGAGTACATTTATTAGTAATAGGTACTTTTGATAATGCCGTTGTATGTCCTTACGGCAGTGTCAGCTTTTAATTTTTCTGAACAAAATTTCACATCAAATGTTAAAATTCATGGTCTTCCTTTTATTTCTGACACTATGTTATTTAGCAAAAAATAATCTTTATGATGAAGCCTTTCGATCGGTATGATAAAGCTACAGGGTAATTTTTTTTCTCGTGTAGCTGGTTCGATTCCCGGTTCAACCATGTAATTATTTAAAAATCTATGAATGCAGTTTAAATTGTTTTTTAAATTAAAATAAAGTCTTCTTTCAGTAAAATGTTCCATCTACAATATTCAAGGTACTTTCCCTCCATGTGGCATAGTCGTGGGACGCCCTGTATAGTTAACAAACATAATATGAATGAATCTGTCCAGTTATTTTGTATAACTGTTATAAATAATGAAACTGCTAAAAGCTGTGTGTGTGATAAACCCATGCCTGAATCACTATGCTAGAACTAACTAGAATTTACATTAAATTATACTGTGTCCTCAAGTGGAGTGCTTCAATCAGCAGTTAAGACGTATCATAATGGAAAAAGAATCTTCGTTGACTTGGATTAGTTGAATGCAACGCCGCATTCTCAGCGTCCGACCCATTGTGTGCAGAATTAAAAATAACGTATGAAGAAGATTTAAAGAATCAGGAAATGCTCCTTAAGTATGAATTCAAGACAGATTATATTTTAGTGGTATTCGACACGTTTGGTCTAGTGGCTAGTAACTTAGCTGTTAACCAAACGGTCGCGGGTTCGAATCCCGCTAGGGGCAAATGTTTATGTGTTAACATTTCACTTTTGTCCCGAGTCATCGATGTTTTGTATTTATAATATGTATGTATTTACAAAAAAAAAGTTATCTATATAGTATACCAACTCTGGTAAGTATCCATAATACAAGCATTAGTTGCTTACTTTGGAACTAGATGGCGCTGTGTGGAATGTATAAAAAAAAGAGAAAAAAAAGTGGTTACTTGTCGCTTCAGATCTTTTTAGCTCCACAACCGAACGATCAACTTAACACCGATTGCCTTCTTTTTCTTGATCTACTAAATGTTTCGCGCCAAAACAAAATTTGACTTCAGCGCGGTTTTCAAATGTTAAGAGCAGGCCCCATTAAAAAAATTCCTACGCTCGCTCCGCCCACGTCCCGCCACCCGAGAGTTACAAGTTGCTCGGCGGCTCTAGGATTTTTTTTAATATATCGGTTGAATATTGCGTACATTATTTGAAGCATGATTTGGTATGCACTAGCTCGGAACTAAACAACGTAAGTCTCAAAATTGTTTTCGTTAATTATAGGAGTAAAAATAAACCTAAGTTTATTTTATTTTGACAATCACTGGTAAACAATGTTTCCTTGCTACGAGCAGTTTTTTGGCGATATAACTCAAGCCGTTTAGTAGAAAAATGTAATATTCTCCGGAAAAGGCGCCGATTTCGATCAAAAAATGTATCGAATGAAAATCACCTAATTATGTTTCTGACTTGATAATCTACAGATAAAGGTCTCAAAATATATATATGTAAATTCCACATTGATCAGATATGTGGTTGACTCAGCACATTTATTTAAAGTTCCCTTAGTTTCACAGGGCCTGGCCTTAACAGGGGACTGTCTTATTAATTTGAGGACAGCATTCTCGCATAGATATTTTGATTAAATTTCTATTGTAAAAAAAAGTGATGTATAACCATGCTTACTGTTATTTTTTATGTAATATTTATGGATATTTTTTATTCAGTTATCAACGGCAAAAAAATATATTGGTAACAAGATTTGTAATTCTGGAAAAGGTACATATCAGGAGACTGTGTTTTGAGGTGTTTGAGGTTCATTTATTCAAATATTAAATTATTAATTTATTAAATAAGTTGTGGTGTGCCAAGAATACCTTATACTATGACGTTATTGATACAAAAAATTAGATTTATTACATAAAATTAGCTTGAGACAGCGATTTTCCATTAAGTGGAGAAATGTCCATATATAAAAATTCCACCCCGGGCGAAGCCGAGAGCGGGTTGTTAGTATATTATAATAAATCGACACCTACCTTAAGTTTAGCTTAAGTGGGTCGGGTTCCAATACAACTATATGTTTGTAAGTCGTTTCCAGAATCATTTAATTTAGTTGTTTATCCACGTTTTCATCATTTACCTCGTGCGTACTGTGTTGGTACAGATGAAACTTATTCCCGTTTCGGTCCATTGTACTGTATTTCATAACGTTCAGACATTTATTTCCTTTCCTATTCAAGTAAGTTCGCACGGATGAGCGGTTTCTCTTACCAGTTATGTTTGTGTGAAAGATATGAGTTTAAACAAAATGGTGATTAATAATACTTTCTTATATGTTAAGGCGCCATTTCACCATACTCTTAGTATTTAACATCGCTGTTAAGTCATTTAGCGCTGTCACTCGCATACTGTAAACGTCTGTTAAATGACTTAACAGACTTAACTCTGTTAAATACTAACAGAGTATGGTGAAATCGCGCCTAAGTAAAGCAGTTATTAGGCACAAGTGCGGAATATACATAAGTATATGTATAGATTAGGTGGAACTGCTTTTTTTTATTTATTTAAAATGTAGGTAAACAGCTCAAAGATCTAAGAGTTCCGAGCAGGATTTTTTTGTCTAAGTAGCACGTGTAAAAAATATTACAATATGTAAAAATACATACTTCAAAATTATGTCACTGAGTTTTATCTGAGTATTTAATTCAGACATACAAAATCAAGACGTTTCTCGCTCGGCTTCGTAGATTATTTATTTTTGTTACTAAGTTAATGTCTTCTATATATTTTTTCTTTTTTTTATTGATTTCAACAAGTTTTTTATTGTTTAGATTGTATATATCAAACATGTAAATTAATCATGAAGATTAAAAATAAAATTAGTGATCACTTTATATTTTCCAACGAACATTGGAACGAACATACATTTGTTGCTAAATGAATTATAATATAAAATTTGTCATTTCCTATGTCGTAAGTATAAATTACATAGGTATTTTCGTACACTCTCAAACATTGTAAAACATAGTTGATTTTAGCGATACGATCGTACGGCAAACAAAATGTTAAATTGCCTTCATGAATCACATATCCTTATCTGGTAACAAAACTGGTTGTAATGTATCGCACTTCTATTACTGTTTTAATATTGCAATTACCTACCTAATGTACGTACATATTTACCTATGTACTAGCTGGTGCCTGCGACTTCGTCCGCGCCGTTCTTTCTTAGGTGTTAAAAAAGTTATTCTTCTTTAAAAAACCTTAATTGAAATAAAAATTGTACAGAAATTTATATTTTTTACATTTTATGAAATTTTGTATTTACGTTATAGACATCGCTTTGTCGACAAGTATAGTGAAATAGAAGTCTATTTTTAAATAGACTATTATTAATATTAAAAGTGTACAAAAAATTAAATTGAGAAATGCGGATAAACTGACTTTGCGAATACCTAGAACTAATTATGGAAAGAAATGTATACTTTATGGGGGCGCGCAGCTGTACAACAAACTTCCTAAAAATATAAAAGATGCTAAATCAACCAATACTTTCAAAAAACTTATTAAAAGACACCTTCTAAAATAATATCAATATATATGTTTGTGTATGTGTGTGTATATGTATATATGCGCATGTGTATATATGTGTATATGTATATATATATTAAAAAGCAAATAAAAAATAATTTTCTAATACACGATGTGATGTCCCTTCCAGTGCCGTATATCGGTGTTTTCGTTCTTGTTTCATTTGTTTGTCATGCATTTGCTCTCTTTGTAAGTTCTACCCACTTTTTAAATTATGTATTTTATTTAGTAAGTTGTAGGTATTAAGCGTTTTTCGTGTTTTTATTGTTTTAAGTGTCTACTATTTGTATGCTTGCAATGTGAATTATTGTTTTTGTAACTATTAGTTTTAAGTTTCTCACGTAAGTGAATTTGTAATTCTTTGTGAGAATAAATATATTTCTAAACCTAAACCTAAAATTGACTCCTGACGATCTTACCTAGTCGCTTACTGAAACACAACAGCACACATGCTGTTATATATGACGGTTCTACGTGAACCTTTCCTAAATATACTTATTACTTTACTTTTAATCAATACAAACTTATAGACCTAATTAATGTACTAGTGATTCGGAAAGCATAGTTCCTGATTTCAAATAAATCTTCCGATAATAAAATGATTAAAAAACAAAGTATACATTGAATGCGAATCCGCATTTTTATCAGTAAAATAATTTGCTACCTACACAATATTTTAGTATACCATTTTCTTTTTGAAAAATATTTTAATATAATTATAAATAATTACTGTGCATTGTGTAGTTCAATTGTAGCACCGTATACATTGACTTAAAATAATTTATTATTTTATGGAATTTGCAATTAGAAACAACGACTTTACCTTTATTTCATAAGTTCCAATGTAACACCCTTTGTTGAGGTAGTATTAATATTGAATTGAAATTCACTATTCGGTTTTAACGCTATTTAGAAATTTAGCAATAAAGTTGCATATCAGTTTTGAAATAAAAGAATACTGATTACTTTATTATAATAAATAAGTTTATATAATACTAGCTGGTGCCCACGGCTTCGTCCGCGTTGAAAAATATTAAGTAGCCTATCCTGTGTCCTGTACGTCCAAATGTTTATCTACCAAGTTATATGAAAATCAGTTAATTCGTTTCGGAGTTATGGAGGAACATACATACATACAGAAAAAAATTCTAAAAATCGTCAATTTAGTTTCAGTATCATGTATAGAGCCTATAAACACGATATCTCTGAAAACAAAGTAACTTACTCCATGACCGACCTGCACAGATTTATTATTAGTATTGATATAGTATGTTAGTTAATAAACCCCTCATGTAAGGGGAACAAAGATGCTAAAGGGAACAAAGGAACAATATGGAACAAGATTACCTACGACACTACCGGTCAATAGTAGGTACAAGTAGTTTTCCTATTTCCTCATTCATAATTTTCCATTTTTCATATTGTTTGCTCATTTCCATTTTAGAACTTACGTGAACACGACAAACATTTTAAATATTTTAATTTTTCTCCTGTATTATTAAAACTAAGGGACTCTTCAGCTTTTTACCAACCATCAAGTTAAATTTAATGAGAAAATAAAAATATTGAAATAAAAAAACAAAGACAAAGTAAATATATTTAGTAACTTAGGTACTTACAAATATACTATATGTTCCTTTTAATTTTCACTATGCGAAGTAAAAGGAGAACCATTACTCCAAGCAAACGTATGTGAGAAAAAAGAATATTTTCCTTGGCCTTGGGGCTTTTACGAGTAGTTAAAGGTGAGCTTACACAAAGCGTTTGAGAGCAAAAACACCCTGGAACCTTTTTAATATAAAAAGCCGCTCCCGGCTTCGTCCGGGGTGCATTTTTGCAATCCAGCCGATAAATTACCTTACACCGCCATCTGTGAGAATCCTATGGAACTCACAGATAACTTTTAAAATTAAGTCCCATAACAACAGCTGTGAGTTCCATAACATTCTCACAGATGGCGGTGTAAGGTAATTTATAACGCATATAATAAACAAATAATTTTCAATAAAAAATACTATAAATTGAGATAAAAACTATCATATCTTTTAAGTTGGAGCAAATAACAGATACTTATGAAGTTTGATCAAAGTCGGTTCAGTAGTTTCAGAGTTTATCGCGAACATACATCGTGACACGAGATTTTTATATATATAGTTTATTATAAACAAAATAGGTCGCATTTGTTTTTTTTTAAGTGATCAGAATTACTTTCTTGCGTTGCATACTTTACGACCTATTATTTTAATTTAATTTAGTACCAAGTGTTAAATTAAATGTTAACTTGTAATCATAACTTGCACTAAGTAAGCACACAGCTTAATGTCTAACCAAAGGCTTTTTTTTTTGTAAAAGTACATATAGATAATGTATATTTCTTTGTTTCTGTCCGTAAGGATACGTTGATGTATTACACACGCTTCGCATTTGACATATTTAGATGAGAAGATACTACGACGAAGAAATGGCTAGACGAAGAAATACTTATAAGGTATTAAGGCACTATGTATGTATATATCAGTGATAACAACTTGATTCTACGACTAAAGATAAAAACTTTGTTAACTTAGGTACATGCTGTTGTGAATTTTTTTCTTGATAGACAACTCAGCAGGATTCAATGAAAACTTTTAATAATACAAAAAATAATTAAGTATATTATTAATTGAGGCAGCCCGTCCTTTCAGAAGAACACAGTGAAATAACAGCATACATGCTGTTTGTTTTCGGTGAGCGATTAAGGGATCCTTATTCTTAATCCTAATTTCTTTTTCAAATTATTTTAAATTAATCAGTTACATCAACGTTTATATTGGGTAACATGACACTGTCGCGAGTTCAATGATTTTATCCCATCTCAATAATGCCCAACGCTAAAGAAGTTTTCACTTCAATAATTATAAAGTAGCTGTCCGCCACTATTTCACAACGATACGGTTTTCACTAATGAAAAGAGCGATAAGCGAGGAAGTGTGTTTTGTTTACATAACGTATGTTATACTATGTTTAATTCCTTTAATAGGATAAAAGGTACTAGGTGCATGGTGCATATGGGTGAGGGCCTAGTAAGGGGGCATATTCACTTTTCAATTTTCAGGCAGTGGAGGCACTAACCACCCACTGGCATCACTCGTACAGTCAAATTTATGATTAAGAAAGCAGTGTGATTCCGCACTGTGCCCTCCACTACAATTAAAAAAACATCAAAAAGATCCATCTAACATACACAACCCTACAACACGATATTGTTGTATTAGTGTTAAAAATAACACATCTTTGATTTATCAGAATATAAACTACATTTGAGCCAATATAGGAGGATGAGCTAGGTATAATTACATCCTCGTTGATTCGCGTGCGTTAAAAATAATTTGTGATTAGTTTTTATAATAAAAAAGAAAACACATATTTATCACAATGAAAAGATAAAAAATAAATCATATTACTTCTTCGAAAAATAATTAAGTAAATAATATGTTTTCAGATATTTTTATTTAACAAACAAAAATATATTGAGTCAGCTGATAAAAATATATCAGTCAACAAAAATATATCAGTTGAAGGATATTTTACATTACTCAGTTGACAAAACCTTTTTTTTGTCAACTGATCATCAGTCTTTTTTGACGAGTCCGTTGGATGAGCTTGCCTTAACGTTCTGTACTAAGGTTCCCAGGTTCGATTCCCGGCAGGGTCAACTTTGGAAATGAAATTTTAAAACTTAGCTCTTGTATGGATCTGGAAAGTAACGACAGGGCACACTGCGTTTCGCAGTCATTGTAGCGTGTTCATACACTTCATACATCACTGTTGGATGCGCTACTAACCTGGATAACGCCTCAGATCCTGTATTTTATATATTTTTCGGCCTACATGTCATTCACGTATCATTTACATCACATTTTTCCCTTGTTTCCTTATTATCTTACCGACAGCCTGTTTTCCGAATGTCTGCTATACTTTTTCCTACATTTTCTCATACGTTTTACATGCATTTAGTCATCATATAATTTCAAAAACGTCAATTTATATATTTTTGACATAATCTCTTTGTTTATTTATTTCGTCGCCATAGTTCCCATAATATTTTGACATCATGCTTTCTCATTACATTATTGCTTTCTCGCTCATTTTTTATTCCTTTTTATATACAACCTCACCTCTAAATTCGAAATGTCCTGACCATATATATTTATTATTTTCTAAATTTAATTTTCAAAATATTATTTCGAAGGTTTTCCAGCCGGCTAGACGGATGAAAATGAGTGTGTTGTCGCTCCTCTCTGCGATACAACATTAAAATTTGGCCTGTCTTGCCTCTATCTGCTTCGTGTCATTCCGGAAGTCGGTGCTGAGACTCCGGACGCACTTCACTACAGCAAATTTCACTTCGCGTTGTTCCGTGAGTCGGCACAGAGACTCCGGACGCACCCATCTCTGCTTTCCGTCTGCATCGTGTCGTTCCGGGAGTCGGTGCTGAGACCCCGGACGCACTTCACCACTGCACGCTTCACTTCGTGTCGTTCCGTGAGTCTGTGCATAGACTCCGGACGCCCCATCGCCGCTGCCCGTTTGCATCGTGTCGTTCCGGGAGTCGGTGCTGAGACCCCGGACGCACTTCACCACTGCACCCCAGACGCTGTTTTTTTTTAATCTTTATTTAATCACCTGTACTTCATTCATAACACTACACAACTTTCAATTCATCCATTTTTTTATATATATATTATTTGTAAATATTCTCTAAAATATATCTGTAAATACTTATTACATTTTTTTTATTTTAACTGTCGCTTCACGACATCATTTGGGCAGCCTGTCTGGCCGCAGTAACCACCCCCTTACATTACCACCGTGAAATAACAGCATTAGTGGTCATGTTCATATTTCGGCGTTGTTATAGGTGAACGGTAACCACCTACCACCAAATGGAACGTCAGCCTGTCGATTCTAACATAAAAAAAAACTCAATCGGTTGTCAAAATAGTTATCTAATTAGGAGTTCAAATTTAATACCTATAGAACATTTAGTTGCTTTATATTAATGTACTTACACATTTCTTTCATTTAAATTCCCCGCTAACATGCCGATACAGTTATTCGACAATAAAGAAGCCATTGCATGTGTTGCGTTAATCCAGTTGGAGTAATAAAAATATATTATCCAGTGTACACACGGACATCCACGCCAATAAAAAATTCTATAATCCAGAGCAATTTGGCAAATGAGTGGCGTTCGTCCTAGACACCCCACTCCACCCTCACGGTGCATCCCTCTATCCCCTCTATCCCCTTTATCCCATTAGGACACTCTTTTATCGCATTAGTGAAATAACAACGAGCCCCGAAGTATGGATATTCCCATTTTGATTTGAAGTCGCTTTCCTCGCGTGTCTGTATTCCTAAATCAAGCAACGGATTTCGATGCGGTTTTCACCATGAGTTAGATAATTTTTCACATATCTTTTTATACATAATAAAACCTAATTAAGTTTTTTCCTGGGCGATGCCGGGAGCGGGTCGGTAGAAAATTATAAATGCGAAAGTTTGTAAGTTTGTTACTCGATCACGCAAAAACGGATGAACGGATTTGGATGAAATTTGGTACACAGATAGTTTATTATATGTATTACATATAGAATATTTTTTACCCCGTAAAAACGTTAGGTTCTTGCGGAATTTTCAGAAAACGAACTACGATTACGCACTAAATCGTGGGCACAGCTAGTCTGTACATAAGGTTTTTTTCTCGATTATACATACATAGGTACCAATAATAAGATGGGACCAAAAACCCATGTAAAAAATAAACAATTGTTATAATAAGTCTTATCGAAATCTGGAATAGAAACAGTTCACTAGATAATATTTAATAGATATCGTAAGCTCATACGATCATACGAGTGTATAATCAAAGCGATCTTGATAATATTATCAGACAATTAATTGTTTGATTGACGCATGTGATTTTTATTTCAAGATAAAGTAATTTTAAAAATAAAACAATTAATCATTGAATTTCACGCGTTTTTCTACGTGTTTGTGTGATCGATAGGCAGATGGATGTCGCCTCTAGACCAGAAGAGTCGCAGCGTCTTTGGATTAAAAAAAAATCGAGCATATTTTGGTGTAACTACATTATGTATTATATTATAAATAAATAAATAAATAAATTATAAACTATATAGGTATTTTAATAATAAAAAAATATAATTATATTATCAAATTACTTCACAATTCAATTATATCAAGATAATAACTTAACTCTACCAGCAGATTTTGTTCCTCCATTTATTTTAATTCATGACAAGAGACAAAGAGTTAAATTTTAAGAACTAAGCGCCCTCTTAATGAAATGATACCGTCATAGAAGGAAAACAAAAAAAATCGAAAACTGTGTATAATGAAAATATAGATTTTATTGTGTCTCCTATACTTAGCATAAGATTGACAGTTAGATGGTAATTCTAAGCTGAATAACTCTGCCAACTTAGTAGATACCTAAGTTGGGTTACTGCGAATATAGTCTCTAATATTTAGTATATTAGCGAACCGCCCCGGCTTCGCACAGAGTTGAAATTTTCATAAATCCTTTCTTAGCTTTAAAAATTCAGCTTTCTAAACTTAGTTTTGAAAGTGCGTTGTTAGTTAGTCAAGACAAACGATCTTATAAGACAGTGTAGATGTATTGTATGGTATAAATGCCTTCTCCATGAAGCAAAATAGTTGTCGGCTTGTGTTCTATGTGCGGCAAACGATCGGTGGATGCAGGCGACCATGATGAATATGCCCTATCTGTCATGGCGACCATCTCGACCATATCTCCATACATTATCTTCTGTATATACTCGACCGATACAAGGCTATTTAAACATTTGGATACTAGACAAAATGTGTTATAACATAACAAAGTTATGTTCAATATCCATATCAATACTAATATTAAATCTGTAAGAGTCAATAATAGTGACCCGCCCCCGGATTAGCACAGAAAATTTTTCCAATTTATATTTTCAAAAGAAACTTTTTCGGACTTCAAGGAATTTTTTTTTTTAAATTTTTTTTAAAATTATTTTAACCTGTCCAGCCGGTTATATAAAAGGTTACTAGTTTTATTAGCAAATTACATTACATATCTTGATTTATTATTATACACTAGGCAGGTCAATAAAATAATCTCAATTACTCCTAGACAATAATGCTACATACATTATCATCCTCATAGGCATACCTTTTTATAAGTGTACTAGCTGGTGCCCACGACTTCGTCCGCCTTGAAAAATATTAAGTAGCCTATCCTGTGTCCTGTACGTCCAAATGTTTATCTACCAAGTTTCATGAAAATCAGTTAATTCGTTTCAGAGTTATGGAGGAACATACATACATACATACTCGTACAGAAAAAAATTCTAAAAATCGTCAATTTAGTTTCAGTATCATGCATAGAGCCTATAAACACGATATCTGAAAACAAAGTAACTTACTCCATGACCGAAAAAAGAAAAAAGAACTGTTCCTGTGGGATCATTTAAAATTTAAAAAAAAACTAAGGCTTTTCAAAAGTGTAATAGAAATGCAGATGTATAATAGATATTTTTTATTTATCAACGCAGTCTTTATAAAATATGAATTTAATTTCAATTTACAATATAAGCAGTGAACGGAAAAAAAGTGAAAATCGTAATAAATTATAAGAACAAGTAATAATAAGTACATAGAGACAGCTCACAGAAATTAATGTTCATATCTCGCAGTTGTTAATGACACAACAAACAATGGATAACATGTTAAACACACCTGCAATGCAGTCAGACGCTATCATACGATAACTGAATAACGTCAAATTCACAAAAAGATATACATTACAACAACTCCAAGTAGATAACAGGATTAAACGCGGTGTATAAATGTTGGATCACCTTTCCGACACCATCAGTCCTACAATAATTGTCAAAATGGTGTCTGACTTCAGAAAGAAGAAGCTGCTTCATGTCTTCACCACTTTCTTTGACACGAACAAAAGTGGCACAGTTGACAAGAAAGATTTTGAGTTATCAATCGAAAGAGTAGCTCAGTTGAAAGGATGGACAGAAGGCGACGAGAAGTATAAAAAAGTGAAAGACATTTCGTTGAAGATTTGGGAAGGTTTGCAGGGTAAAGCTGATAAAGATAAAGACGGCGAAGTGTCGCAGGATGAGTGGATTTCCATGTGGGAAGAGTTTTCGAAGAATCCAACGGCGCCTTTAGAATGGCAATCTACCTATTGCAAATTCATCTTCCAATTAGAAGACGCAAGCAGTGACGGATCGATCGACAGCGAAGAATTCTCGTCGGTTCTCCACTTTTTCGGCGTAGACAAATCAGAGGCAAAGGCAGCTTTCCAGAAAATGTCTAAAGGTAAAGCGAACGTCTCATGGGACGAGTTCCAGGAATTGTGGAAGGATTACTTCAATTCAGAAGACACTAACGCTGCCGGCAACTTCATCTTTGGCAAAACTAGTTTTTAAAACTTGATAGTGTTGTATGCTTTAGAATGAAAACAAAAAATCTAAATTATTTTTGACTGCTTTTGTGATATTTTGGACTTGGAGGATATTTATTGTAATAAATTACTTTTAAATTAATTCCCAGTATTTGTTTCTAGTATACCTACTTAATTTTTATTTAAAGTTTGGCAAAAAAGCTGATGGCCCACTTGATGGTAGGTGGTTATCGTCATAGGAGTTGGAACTGTTTTGCTGACCACCATAAGATAAAGGATAAGTTATAAGGGACGCACTTCAAGCATATTACTTGATATTACTTACTTTATTAACCTGGCTATTTTCTTGTAAGTAGGTATAAAATAATGTAGCTTTAGTCTAATGATTGTAAGAAAAATTGTTTTCTAGAAAAGACTCGAGCTCATTGTAACATTTAACAAAGAAAAAAGCAGTGTCTTAATAGGGCGTCTCTTATCGTTTTTAATTTATAAGAAATATTCGCTGTAAATGCGAGCCATCATTAAGTATTATAATTTATGCTGTGGAAACTAAGTCCTGTATTGCTACTCTACCTGCTTTGCGATATTCCGACAGTTATTTTATGCTTTTTAATTGCTTTGAAAATTCTAAGAGAAATATATTCATGGAAGAAATTTAAAGTAAGTGCCTCGTAAGTTGGCGAGTACAAGAGAAATGGGGCACCGTAGTAGTATTATGTTATGTTGCACATATTTGCACTTTTCACATGGAGAATGACCAAGTCACCATCATTTGCATAAAAGCGATAAAAGCAACTTATATCGCTTTTATGCAATTAATCAAGATATCTAAAAAAAAAACTGTTAAGCCTGTAATTATAAACTTGAAGTTTTGTATAATGGTTTTTGAAACTTTTCATATTAAGAGACAAAGAAGTGAAAAGCTCTGTCTGGCTTTTTAATGGTTGGGAGCGCACTACACACACAATTGAAATCCAAAAAGCTAGTAAATAAATAAAACTCTTACAAAGTCGACAAAGCTGCGGGTAATGACTAGTTTAAAAATAAAATGATATAACATTAAAATTTGGTATTTTACGTGAAACATTTAATTAACTCTTTCATTCTGTGAACAATCTTTTACATTACACTTCAAGACACAAAAAAGTATTTCACAAAAAAAAGAGTCTATAGTAGCTACCAAAAGTGTACTTCTATTTATTATAATATTAGTATCTAGCAATCAAATTTTCACACAGTCTTGAAAAAAAAAAATATAATTAATGATACGTAGGGACGTTCAAATGAGAGGTCGAATAGACTGTTAAAATTAAAGCCAGGGGTCATAATATTGTATAAATGTACATTTTTGTCGGTAAACAAGAGTGCTAATTACGGGGTGAATTATCGTTTTGAACCCGAATGCCGCCATCGCCGTCCGCTAACCACGCCAGGTGATGAGGCCACTCATGTCACAAGAGGTAGCGGAAATGAGGACAGTGATAATTTCACAGACACAGGTGATAATCTTTCATCTTCACTTGCGTTGTTAGTGTTTTGTTTTTATAGTTGCCATATACCAAAAAATAGGTTTTATTTTTTTTTAGACACGACACCCCTCAGGGCATGGCTTAGATAAAGATCAATATGTTTAAATTAGCCACAAAACGTAGTAAGAAGTGATTTATTTGTATATCTGTTAAATGGTAAATTATAACACACAACAACCTGTTATGTTTAGTATTGTGTATTGCTTGTATATTCTTTATGCACATTACATAAGATAAGAAAGTTACCAAATTATTATTATTGCATTTTAATTATAGCATGATATATTGTTATCTTTACACAAGTGGTATAGTGGGTACCTACATAATGTCATTCTAATCTAGTCATATTGTTATACAAGGAGTTGTTAGAAAACATTGTAGTGATGTTTTCTAACATATAAATGCCTGAATCATATAAAATGGTTGATTATGTTAAAATCTATGTTCAAAATTGTAAAAAAAGTAATGTTTTTGTACTTTACATGCAGAGTTTTGTATATCACTTCAGTGGTGTGAGTTGACAGAAGTTTTTATTTGTTTTTGTTTGGGACCTATTCGTAATTTCGAGTGTTAGAAAACACATGAGGTGGTTTTTTAATTGAAGAAATCATTTCTGTCAATGTTAATCGTTATATACGTCATTTATAGAAATCGTGTTATCCAATAGCTTGGACCATACGGTTTGGAACGGGACAAACTCAAGGGGCTACCTGGAGTGGCTTCGCGATATTTATTACCGAGTTATTATCCCTAATCGTCGTGGAAATCTCTCTTAATGCCGTTTCAAATACGCTCTTACTGCTGCTATGAACCGGTTATTTATTTTTCTAATGTAAAGGGAATATTCTCTTAATTTTGGCAGTCAACTGGATCTTTTGTTAGGTACTAAGTTACTTATAGTTTTTTGTACTTTTTGAAATACTCTATAAATTAGAGCCTATGTAATCTTATTCGTTGTATACTATTCAAGTTGTCAGCGATAATAGTGAAATAGGAGCACTTGTGCTGTTGTATTTAGGTTCTTGAAAACCTCTTTTGGTCTTGTCTGTCTTCAAGGGCCTCTTCATGAACCACTTTATCCAGAGATCTATCCAGAGAGTTATGGACCATTAGAGACATCTTGACAATTATGCATCTTAAACACTAAAAGGCTTCGGTATGAGTCATACTTATACATCGATTATTCATCTTTTTCTCCGACATTTTCTATCAAAAGTACTATATCCTTTGTACAGGAGTAAATGCTTTCCTCGTTCTCGTCTTATTTAATATAGTACTCCCACGACGATTCCATCATGAGAAACAAGATTAATTGCATTATCACATTATAAAGAATGAGAAATTTTCAATGATATAATAAGGGGAATGCTGGAGCGTTTTGTTTCTTATTTTTATTTTTCTCGCCATCACGTTGGGAAGATGTAATGCGGTAATGTATGGCCACGAAATGAGCGCAACAACTGACGCTTATAAGTTCTTCTTCTTCTCTTTTGATGTCTTCAGCAGATCTTCTCCGCTGATTTTGTCAGTGTCATTTGTCAAAATATCAATTTAAAAAGGGCCTTTTTTAAAATTACACAAGGGAAAATTCATATTAAAATCAAAAGTTGCAGATCCCGAGACTAGTCAGTCAAGTCCACAATTTTTCTTTAGTTTTCCAAAACGGTCCGTCAAGTCCAAAGCAATCGGGTCAAACGTTTGAACTTTAAAACGCTTAAAAAAGCCCATTTTAAATTGCTATTTTCACAAATGACATTGGCAAAATCATCGGATAAACGCATCGTTTTTCCGCTTTTAGTATCTTGTCGTATGGCCCCAATGGTTGGGTTCATGAATACTCATCGTGAATACTTTATTCGAGAGCTGAGGCGTCCGCTTCCCCTCGGGAACACCTGTCATTTACAAATGTCACTTACACATCAAATTCTTTAAAATCTTTAACAGTTTGACGAACCGCAAGCCAATTTGAACATTACAAATAAACATTTCATGTGGAGATATTTGGGATAACGTATCCATTGAATTATTGTATTTATATACTATAGGATTTATTGTTTGAAACCCTCTACTATTAGGTGGATAGGTAAAGTATAGGTAAGTATATGTACTAGGTACTTCACCATCATAGGCAGCGCATAGGAATGCCAAGGCGGTTTTAGTCGGTAAGGTTTACCTTGTCACCATCTAGGGGTAGGAGTCCTTCATAATCCACCGGCAGCCCCAGGCTCGTGGGTATCCATGATGGATTTCCCCTTGTAAAAAAAGGTACTAGGTACTAGGAAGCTGTTCGATCTCGCAGATTAACCCTGAACATAGCCCTCTCCACAGCTCGTTAAGCGACGTTGAGCTTTCATACGAGCTCAAGTTAACTAAAAGTTAATGAAAATCAATATTACATGTATTTTTTATTTATTTTTCACTTGAATCCCTCCAACACTATGCTGAAGCCTATTTTTACTACTCATTCATACCAGTTATATGTTAGTTAACTATATATACAATTTTGAATACCGCTATTCAAAATTGTTATATATAATTGTTATTGTTATATATAAAATAGGTTATATATAATTTTGAATACCAGTTATATGTTAGTTAGTTAATATATGTTAGTTACAATTCCAAACTGTGGCCATAACTTTGGCCATGGCCATGTTATTTTCCTTATGGCTAACAGGCCAATGTTATGGGAAAAAAATTTCAATAACTTAAGATTTCAATAATTTTATGCAAGTGTTCTTATAATCAAGCCTGCATTAATAATTTTTTTTTTAATTGTAAGAAAAAGTTTCTTTTTTTCACTAACGTAAAATCAGAAATTGTAATTTGGTCTTATGGTAGGTATATGTAAAAATCTGGGTTATTATCAAATTAAAATACCACCTTCATTTACTTTGGTAAATTTGACCTTAAATTATCATAAAGATATGTACTTAGTCTGTAATTGTCAGCCATATTAAAAAGTTGGCAACTTTATGTAGACCTTAAAATTGTAAACTGGATGCAATTTTTATCTTTTTATCAATTGCAGTTACAAAACTAAAGGAGCTGATTTTTCAGAATTAGAATATTAACTTTAATTAGATCAATTTCTCAACATTTTTAATCAATTGAAAATTATTCTACATTTTCATTACAACAAATCCAGTTGCAAGAATGAAAATCTAAAAAGCTTACAGCTTCTATAATCTATATATATTTATAAAAATCTCGTGTCACGATGTATGTTCGCGATAAACTCTGAAACTACTGAACCGACTTTGATCAAACTTCATAAGTATCTATTATTTGGTCCAACTTAAAAGATAGGATAGTTTATATCTCATTTTGTTTATTATTATTTTTTAAATTATATAATATTAACATAGCGCCATCTGTTGATACTTATTCAATACAGCAATTATTATTTATCTGTGAGTTTCATAAGGTTCTCACAGATGGCGGTTTAAAGTAATTTATCGGCTTTATTGAAAAAAAGCAACCCGGGAGAAGCCGGGAGCGGGCCACTAGTTGTGTCTATGGCAAAAGCGCCTGTCTATCATCCATCAAGGAACTTTTGTTCCTCGACAATACTATTTTGCGCAAAACGTCTGTATTTAGTTAGTCACCTTAGTTTAGTTGTTAACGCAAACAAGACGAGAATGCAGTTACAGCCACTATTTACAGTCAGCATATTACGAGATTAAACGGAATCTTCTATAATAATAATGCTCTATAATAATATAATACTCACAGATACTGCAGGTGTCTGCATTAAGGTTTATAGGAATTATTCCTATACAGTATATATTTGATGTGATTGATTCTTAAAAGTTATAAGTAGTCATAGATGATGTAAATTTCAGTATTTATAGTTTTATGATAAAAGTAGGAAGACAGGCTGACCTTCAATTTTTCTATACCTCCCCAACTCCCACTAGTCGTTGCTTTTTCTAGGCGACGGTTCCCGGTTACCATCAGGTTGATCGTCAGCCTGTCCGTCGACCGTCGACATAAAAAAAATAAACATTGAATCCGATACGTTAAAAGATGAAGTACCTAGGTACTAGATGGGTTTTGCCAACTATCATTACGTACCAAAATGTAAAAGCACAAGTGCTGTTATATTATTTCGGTTAACTACACACAAATTAGATGCTCAACGAGAAATGAAGTAAGTCATGCAACTGTATTTTAATATTAAATAAAATCCGTCATACTGAGTATGCATGTTACAAAGAAAAATATATTCAGATTATCAGTTACTTACACACTTTAGCGCTATCTAAAATGCCATACTTTAACTACACAAACATTATTTTTATTTGCATCACCCGAATCTGTCTCAATTTCTTTCAATAACATAAAACTTTACTCTTATTTTCTAGAGCATACGGTTGTAATTACAGTAGCAAAAAGTTGCGTGACCGCAGAAAACTACTAGTCTATTCCAATTTGAAAATGACACAGGACCAAAAAATTTTTTTCTAATTTATTCATGCACTGCCCATTCGAAGTCGAATTTGTATGGCTTTTTATTAGTCTGTGGCACCGTAGAATCATGAAATATATGTGACAAGCGAGGGCAACGAAATATATTTTAAACCTTGGACGTAGGGAGGTAAGGTTGATTTTGATTTGTGATCTTTAATCTGTTATTTTTTGTGGTCGAATGTGCTTTATGGTAGTATGACAGTTAAAAGATTGCCGCAATTTATCAATGATGCCTCACCCCTGCGCTACCGGTGCCGGTGTTCCTGAATATAAAAAAAAAAACTTTATCAAAAGTGTAGCGGTGCTGAAAGTGGGCCATAGATAATTATTATCGTATTTATTAGACTTTATAAAAGAAATTAAACATAAATCCGGGCTTGTCGGTCTAGTATTTTCAAATAGATAATTTTAATGTGCATGTATTAATTTCATTGACAGTTTTAAGTAAAGAGAAGCCTACCCACTTAAAGTCAGTATTGCAAGTCTAGCTTCAAGGTATTTCGAGGCGCTTGCATACGTCAAAACTACATGATATCTCTTAAATTAACTAAATATTTGCAAAGTCTAATCAATGTGACAATACTTAACTAATTTAACACTCTCGATGATAATTTGTTGTGATAAGAATTCGGATGTCTCTATAGTCAGTACAGCACTTGCCAATAATGTAGTTTCGGGAATTAACTCCTACTACATAGGTACTAACGTACAAACTTTACTTCTATTAACTTGTAAGTAATATAGTTAGTTGCATAAACAAAATTATTGCTAACATTTATTTTCGTAATTCTTTAGAAAGTAACTTCAGAAGATAAGAAAGTATGTAACGGTGTATCAAAATATTAAGAATACGATGTATATTTGAAGATTTTCAATTAGCAAATGGAGCGAAAGGTTTATTTAATCTAACTCTGTTCGAAAACAGTTTTCGATTACTTAGCGATTTTTACTTTTTCTTATTCTTTCAATGGAAACTGAATTTTAATTTTAAGATTTACCCTCACTTGTTTATTCCGACAATTGAAATAAGCCACTAAGCATACGAATGTTTAATAAAACAAATATATCAAATTTCACATGCAACGTTTCTAACATTGCACCCTAAAATTAAACCCAATCTGTACCTCGGAGCCAATATCTGTGACGCGTGTGCGCGACGCGTGACGAATGATGAGTGACACATGACACGGTGCGCGTCGCACTACGTTACCTCGGTACCCCCTCTCCCATCCCATAGCAATAATGCTTTTTATATTAAATATTTTAGCATTGAATAAACTAAATCGGCATTCCTTATAGTGTAACTGTTTATGTTAAAAAATTAAATAGTTTCTTAAATAACTAATTTACAATTATGAGTCACGCGTTTAAGCAACGGGGAAGGTGTAGTTTGTCATAGTAATAAAAAAAAATAGAGGCAGAAAAGTGTGGGCAGACCACGCGCGAGATATGATGCTTAGGTAACTACATTAATTCATCTCAATTCAGCTTTTGTCGATAGAAAACACCAGTTTTGTATGTTCAGCGCTGCACACGGCCGATAGAAGCGGTTCAGCAGACATAGCACGCTTTGATGGCCATACCCAGCTGATAGAAGCACAACTGTTAACTGAACACAACTGGAGCTGATTAAGTGTATTACCAAAATCGTGAAGGGAGGAAGTTCTTGGAAGAGACCTTTACTTAGTATCAAGAAGATTAGTAGTTAAAGAAGTTCTATATAGTAGTTTTATAGAAGACCACTGCTGAAACCACAGTAAGTATTCATTTGTCTTTCGGTGGGTGAGTTCCCCACACTCCTACACTCCCCATTTCCCATTTCTTTACACTCTCATAATCACTTACCTCTTACCCTACCAAGATCTGCAGAGCATTCTTAATAGGCAACCACTATCAAGTGGGTTTTATGTAAGTTTATATACTATAGTATCTAAAGGGACCCATAGGTCGACAAGACACCTTGTATGTGACTGTTGTAATCACAGCCTGAAAGCCTCGAAGCGTACAACGACGCGGTCGTCACTACTCCTGGAGGTTTATTTCTTTAACTTCATTTAATCATGTAAAGGTTGGCAAACCCCTTTTTATCACAAAAACAAATAATTATTTAATACTATATTGATAGCCTAGTTACTTAGTAAATAGTTAATTAATAATGGGTAAAATTAGCACGCACTAAATAAAGCTAATCTCAAAGTGAAAATTTGAAATCGGAAATAACTAGACAACAGCCAGTCAAATAGAACAGCGTGTTTAACAACAAAGAGTCGACGCTGAATCGATTTACTACTCGATTAACTCGATTTAATTCCGCGATCCAATTAGTACGGATGCAATTTGGATTATCGAGGGCTTATAATAAGGTCGATTTTTGCGATGATCGACGCATTGGCTATTGTCGCTGTTGTAAGGATTTCAACGTTGGTTAGAGTCGAAGTCGGGCTTGGATAGCCGCCAAAAGTCTAAACGCGTTTGGGTGAATTGAGATTTACCGATGCAATGGGTTGAGCACAAACTATATAAGAATCAGTGCACTAAGATTTAACTAACCGTAGGTCAGATACCACAACTTCTTCACATGATATATTTTATCATAAGAAAAAAATTGTTATTATTTATTACCCGACTAGGATACGAATCTGCGTCTGCTATGTTAACTTTTTTATTAATATTTTTTCCGTAATTTTTTTTATTACTTTTTTTTATAATTTCATCGGTAAAGTAACTACTTACCTATACTTAGTTTAATATAAATTCATATTGCTTTGGTATAATATGATGATTTGTATGATAATGTGTGATGGCTAATTAGACTGAATGCTCAACTGTCTACTACTCTTTATCATAAAGTAAAATAAAAATAATATTTCATAAAAAAAAAACAGCAAATACAAAGTTTTCATAATCATATCCCAGTTATTTAATAATAATAATAATTACTGCTAAATTGTATGTGCTTGATAATTTATCTACTGGTGTATATTATGTTGTGAATTAGTTCTAGGATCGAAGAGGTTTTAAACAGTATTGGTGGCCCGTTGACTTTTAAATTGGAATTTTAAAAGGTATTTACTTTGATCTCGATGAAAAAAGTCTCTCCATTCAGCCTTTGAATGCTTAATATATTGCAACACTGCCTTATTTTGCCTTACTCTACCAGGTACACGTTTATCTGTTGCTTAATTATATAAATCAATTGTTATACAGATTTTATTCCTCTTTATTGAAATTATGAAAAAATAATAATACGCCAACAGGTATTACATAAGTTCACTTAAGGCTGAAAATGCATTAAAACTAATGTATTTAAATTGAATTATTAAAACAATTGAAATATTGAAATATATTGAATTGACGACACGTTTGGTCTAGTGGCTAGTAACCCTAGCTGTTAACCAAACGGTCGCGGGTTCGAATCCTGCTAGGGGCAAATGTTTATGTGTTAACATTTATCTGTGTACCTGAGTCATGGAAGTTTGTATTTATAATTTGTATGTATTTACAAAAAAAAAGTAATCTATGTATTATATCAACTGTCTGGTATCCATAATACAAGCATTAAGTTGCTTAGTGTGGAACTAGATGGTGCTGTGTGGAATCTGTGAAGATATATTTATATTTATATAAAATATAAAAAAACTAGAAATATATAAAATACTATCTTTGGACAGCTATTAAGCTATTAGCTTTTAAAAATAATATTTTAACTAAATCACAAGCTTTAAAATTTCGAGGAATGTTTAATTAATTAAAATAAACCTTAAAATTAGGATGGTAGCAGTATTATTCCTGTGAGGTTTTTCATTTATCTAGTTTCATAGGAACATAAAATTGTCTATTTTAATTTCAATAATAAATGTAGAACAAATTGGCATACATAACACAATGAAAACAAAGCCAAAATTGTAATTAAAAACGACTTAGTCGAATAGTAACACGAATTAGTTGCTTTCGGTAAAACAAACAAATAATTTAAAAATAACTGACAACTAGATTAGAATTTAGTCCAAGAGCGGATACCATATTGAAATAATTTTTTAGTTTATTTTTAATGCATTTGATTGTTAATCGCTTTCAGTGTTATTAGTCTGAAAATGTCTTTATTGATTAAAAATAAACAATAAAATGTAAGTTATTCTTTTAAGCAACTGATTTTACTGTTGTAAGGTTTTATTGTTTTCGGAATAAAATATAATTTAAAAATAGCTGCATTGACCATTATGGACCGCGATAGTTTACGTGTTAGGTTCTTTTATTTTTACCAACACTGTTTTGATTATAAGGTTCTCATGTTACATTAAATATGTTCCAAGCCTAAAATCGATTTCTTTACTCTATGGCTTACGCTAGCAACATTATAATTTTCAAGGAGGGCAACCCTGTGGCCGCTCTCTTGATCGGGAACGCGGGTCGATGGTCGATGGAAAATAGTTAATCAGAGATAGTTATTTTAGTTAGACTTAAAGTGCAGTACTGTATTTGTGAATTATTTATAGTTCCTGGGAAAGTAGAATAATCGTATTATACCTGAAATATACGCCTAAACTCATTCTAAATACCTACCTAGGTGGTCCAACAAAAACAATCTTAGATGCGATGGTAGGTGGCTACCGTCGCCTATAACACAAGCAACACCTATAACACAGGTGTTACAAGTGCGCTGCCAACTGGCAAACCACTCATGCTGTTATTTCACGGTGGTGTTTTGTAACGGGGTTGTTATTGCTGCCTAAATGGCTGCGAAAGCAGTGTGTCCAATGCAGCACTGTGTTGGGTGTAGTTTTAGTTATAACTCCTGTACTATGTTAAGGGCGTGCACAGTAGCGCGGGTTCTCATTCCTGACAAATGACGCGATACAGGCTGCTCCGATATAATTCGTTTTTAAGAGTCGCACGTCAGCGGCTCGCTTTTACATACTATAGCTACAGTCTACTGCAACTACTATATATATACAGGTGGCTTAGTTTCGACATATCATACTTACTTCTTTTTTTAAAAAGGAAAAGGCCACAAGTTCTAATCATGGGATGGGTGTTTTTTACATTCATAATTAGGAATTTTGATTCGTGTCTTTTTATAATAGACTTCCTAACTAATGTTATTAATGTAAAAGTGAGTTTAAATTTACGTTAATAACATTAGTAACGTTAATAACGTTACTAATGTTATTAACGTACTATAATGTTATATGGTATATTAGAATTCGTTGAATAAATACATATAATACGCTCAAAGAAGATATTACTGGTACGTACACGTATTCACATAAAACACACGACACAGCCACATCCCATGTTTTAAAATGTTATTTTGTTATCGTTCAATTCGACATTTTCTTGTAGAGCTTCCTTTGAAATAATCATTAGTCATTCAAATATAACTTTCAATCTGAGACTTGTATTGTTTCAAGTTATTAAATCTAAATTTGACATTTAGCAATTACTTTTCGAAATTAATATCTTGGAGCATAATAGTTAATCTATCATTGGTTAGATTTAGGTCACGATGCAAACCCTATAGCAAAATGTATAGATAGCAAAACATCATACTGTGTACAAGGGGCAGCTCCGTCGCTGATATTGAAGAATGGTTGTTCATCACGCGATAGCTTCATTTGCCGACCGCCATCTGAGATGGTGCGAGAAAGTGCAAAAGAGAAACTATACTGCTATGTACGGTGGTGCGAAAGGGACAGATGAAGCATTAACACGTCATATTTAGAAAAAAACTCTTACTTCGTGCTTGTGTTTTTGGGAAGTTTATTTTGCTATTTCTCGTACTTTTTGTATACATAATGCTATATGTTACATGTATGTATATGTTTTTAATTTTATATTATTACATAAAATGATTTTGAGATAATTGTTCATATATTTGTAGAATTTGATAAGATTTGATAACAAGATTTTGAGTTATATCTATTTAAAATAATTAGAATCAAATCTTAAGATTTAGAATTACATTTATTATTATATTTAATTTTGAAAACTCGATTTCCGAATTAAAAATATTATTAACCGAAGTGAAATGAAAGAAATGTCTATACCAATATTATAAAGAGAAAAACATTGTATGTTTGTATGAATAAACTCAAAAACCACTGGACTGATTTTAAAAATTATTTCACCTATAGAAAGCCATTATCAGCGAGTAACATATTTTAGAGTTACGCGGCTATGTTTTATAAAATTTTATAAACGCGGACAAAGTCGCATGCAACAGCTAGTTATTACCTATAACACAAACAAAGGCGTAGGCCCTGCAAGTCCGCTGCCGACTGACTGGTTGGCTACCTAAGCTGGCTACCCAATATACAATTACGAAAATCAAATGCAATGTACCCATGACCCATGACTTAGGTACAAATGTAAGTGTTAACACATAAACATTTGCCCCTAGCGGGATTCGAACCCGCGACCGTTTGGTTAACAGCTAGGGTTACTATAGCCATTAGACCAAACGTGTCACCAAACATAAAAAATACAGAATATTTTTAGAACAAATTAAACTTTTGTTGGTTTTAAAAAAGAATAAATGAAATATTTGACCTTGATTTCCAATAACAATCGTTGTAGACGCTAAAAGGTAAGTAGGCACTTTTAAAAGAATTCAAGTGTAAGCAGAGTAAGCCGGCGGCGTGTCGTGCAGACGACAGCACCGTAATGGTGGGCAAGGTCTTCCTTCTCCTAATAGGGTCATACGGACACGGTATAACTACAAAGTAACTAAGTTTATTTAATGTTTAAAAGATTGTTTAAACAAAATTGAGAAACAAAGGTTAATATTAAAGTTACTATATGATAACAACCTTAATAGATGACAAAGATACATATCGAACTGAATAAGGTTCAAATTATTTAGGTCGGTTTCGGCTCTGTGACTAATTCCTAAGAATCTTAAATTCGTTTGTTCAAAACATCTAAGAGTACTTTATCGATTACCATGAAATTTTGCATATTTGCAAGATGGTACAAAAAAGGTAGATTTCCTTTCATTTAAAAAAAATACCTTTCCCGAGGCATCATATAAAACTAAAAATATTGTGAGCAATAAAGATTGAATATTTATTTATTTATTTTACACGCACACACACGCACACGCACACACACACACACACACACACACACACACACACACACACATGCACACACACACACACAGACACACGCACATTTTATAATAGACAATCTTACCCCGAACGTGACAATAAATATCGCAGTACAACAATGAGTTTAGTGTATAACTTATACTGTGCTAACAGGGTCAGTAGAGGGCCTCACTCGTTTGTCGCAGGACTAGAGACGCCTGACCGATCAAAGTGTGAATAACGCATGTTAACTTCAAACTCTTTTAATATACAACGCATTGATTGGATTAGATAGATAAATTTTTAAATAAAACCCAAGTATTTGCTTACCTCTTTAATGGCGTACGATATTATTTTACTTTTTCCATTTCTGTCTCATTTAAAACGCAACATATTCGTAGCATTCGTAGCGTGTTTCGTAGATAGGCTACGGACTACGAAGGCGTATGCACTGCTACGCCCTCGTAGCGCAAAAGCTACGATATTCCTGTCACTGAAATTATCTAAGTTTTGTTGGCTTTGTTATCGTCGATTTAGATTTTCCTTTTAATTCCAAAAGATGATCCAATAAAAACTTCGGCATATTTCATGTTCCTATAAAGAGACTTATTGAGTTAGAAATAATTTAGACCGCGAATTATAAGGACCATGTTGTATAAATTGCTACAACCCATTCTAATGGATATATAGGTAATTAAAATACATAAAAATACGCAAGCAGGCACACACATACTCATACAGTTTTTTGTAAGATATAGTTTTAATATCATTGAGTATGTAAATATGTTATTTTGAATTTATTAAGTTGTATTAAATCATAAACAAACTGTGATACCGACATGCTGTTTTATAATAAAATGTTTTATACAAATGTTTTTGTGCATTTACTTTGTGCAAACTACTTTAAATAATATTAAATATAATAAATCAGAACTATAAAAAGAAATTCCTTTAATAGCATATTTTAATTTACACCTTAACGATAATGGAATTAAATATAAAATAAAATACCTATTTTTAAATATCTTAATAACATGTTTGTCCCATTTTACAATTACATGCACGACTGAACTATATAATCTATAAATATATTAAAATCATTATACAAAATATTCAACCATAGTATTATAAATAATAAATAATAAAATTGTCTGGCGGTCTATTGCAGCCGTGAGGTTACAGGTGAAGCTAAAAACAGTAGCGATCATGTATGGCAATGACCGTAGACGGCATTGCAACATACCATTGACCGCATAGCACCACGTGCGAGACGGAAGGACCTTCATGCTCTGTCCCATTCGCACTCATGCATTTCCCAATAAGCTTTTCGTGCGGTTTCGCTCTGACGTATAAAGCTAAGGGTGCAGGATCATTTCCTCAGTATTCGTCGTGCGGCTGAGACCAGTAAACGTGCGGGTGGCGGTGTAACCTCCCCTTCGCGATTCAACTAAATTTACATAGCGTGCGTAACTTTGAAACTTACTCGGTACTACAATACGCCTGCGGTAGGCCTTTGAAAACTACTCTTACTTATTTTTAATTAAAGTTATTGTGAAAATACATTTTTTTTTTTTTTTTTTTAATTCATGTAGTGTTGTGAAGTGATTACTTAAAAAAAAATATACTTAAGACGTGTTGAAATTACTGTGACAGAGTGTAAATTTTTTGTGCGAACATTAAATTTGGTAAGAAAGTTTTATTTATTTATTAAAAATACTTATTAATTTTATTTTCTTAAAATTGTCACCCTGTATTGACTTTTTGTGTGTGTAATTTATAATGAATTTAAATTTACATGATTATACCATTTATAAGACTTATTATTATTAATTATTATACATTATTTTAGTCAGAATAAGCCATTTAAGCTCCTGATGTGTTTTTAAACAGTGATTTTAGAGTCATAATAATAAGATAGCCAAGTTGATCGCAAGTTTTTCTGACGTTTATGAAGACTGAGGTTCGAATCTCGGTTAGACCTTTATCGATAAGTTTCTCGATTTCATTTGCAGATTAGAAATAATTACCACTTTTCTAAAGGCGAAAGATATCATTGTAAGGAATAAAGGAACATTGCAGCGATACATTTTTATTTTTTAATTTATAACTCTTGATGAATCTATAGGAATATTATTCTTTGGGTCTTTTTGATACTATTAGGATTTTAAAAATTACTTTTGAATTTGATAGACTAATTTTAAGGAAGGCTGGGCTACCAACAATTACCAAGAATGCCGACATGGGCATTCCTCTTGCAATTTAAATTAAAACGACAGGTGAAACATGTAAAAAAAATCAGTGTTATGCTTATACAAAATCCACCTCTTTGAGTGATCTTTTGACTTAGGCTTTATTTGTAAAAAAGGCGTTTATATTTATGTAACGATTAATATTTATGACTAATACAACTGAAAACGGTGATCCACAAAAATCCTTACTGTGCGGTTACCTTTACAACATACTTAACTTTATATAAGTTGACACAACTTAACATAAAATATTAATAACTTAATATAACACAAGGAGTTCGTGTACACATACAGCTAACATTTCGAAAACAAATATTTTCTCTGGAGGTTTATTGCAGGAATAAGTAAAACCATCCGGCATTGTGTGTTATCGTTACATTATCATAAAATGTGTTCGGGCGTTAAATTAAACTGGCTTCCACGATATTTGTCTTTCGTTAACATCTCACTTTTGTTTATTAGTGCTAATAATAGAGTGCTATTGTTTCAATTTTATGGTAATTCAGTGGACGATCAAATGGATGGTATGGTAAAACAATAAACAGTAGTGCTGCGTAAATTGTGTTGCCAACTCTAGAGGATTAATGGTATGGGACAAGTTGGGGAAGGGAAAAGGCATCCCTTACTCAAGCACAGCCTTCTGTAAGGGGTGGGCTCTGATGGACGTAGTGCTATCTGTCACTGAAAAACTAGTTAGGGAGTAGACACACATATAATAGTATATATAGACTAGACAGACATTCACTCAAACTATTGAAAGCGTATGTTAAAAGTCATCCAAATCAGGCAAACCTACTTATTTTTTAAAATCAATCCCATTACAAGTAAAATAGATTGATAATAAGGAAGAAAAAAGAATATGGTTGTTGAATTATAATTAATACTTAGAGTAGGTATAAGAGAACTAATTTTTACAAAAACAAAAAAAAATCAAATATAAGTTAGATATTTAAGTTAGAAAGTTAAATGAGGCCGCGCGACACTAAGAAAAGTTTTGGGGCGCTATTCTTACTAGGGGTGTTCAATAAAAAGTGAGAATGAAATAGATACTCCTTGGTAAGAAAAAAAATTGATACTGGCAGGCAAAGCCGAGACATTTGTTATAATAATAATTTAAAAAGGTTTCGATTTTCATTTGTATTTTAAAAATTGTATTCATTTGTTTTCTGCGTTTCGGAACGTGTCCTCGAAAATGGAGAAAATTAAAATTCGCGCGGTAATTAAATATGTTTTTTTTTTACTATGGAGCAGGTAAATTAAGACTTGCAAGGAACATTAGGGGTTCATGCTCCTCCATACTCTACAGTTGCTCGTTGGTGTGCTGAGTTTAAGCCAGGAAGATCTTCCACCAACGATGACTCACGCTCGGGGCGTCCTGCGACGGCAGTAACCGAACAAATATTATAAATCGTTTTGGCGGATCGTCGTGTTACAATTCGTTCTATAGCTGAATAAATGAAGATTTCGATAGGGAGTGTCTATAATATTATGCACAACCACCTGGGAATAAAAAAAGTGTCCACGCGCTGGGTGCCCAGAATGCTTACGGACGCTCAGAAACAAATCAGACAAAGGATTTCGCGAAGCTGTTTGGATTTGTTGCAGCAAGATCCTGATCGATTTTTGTCTCGATTCATAACCATGCATGAAACATGGCTTCATCATCATGACCCGGAAACGAAACAGCAGTCCATGACTTGGAAGAGAACGGCGGAAGGCAACTCCATCCGCCGGTAAGATCATGGGCTCTCTTTTCTCGGAGAGCCAAGGAGTGGTAATGATCTAATACCTCAATCATGGAGCCACTATTACGGGGAATTTATATGCAGGACAAATAAAAAAATTGGGCAACGATGTACGCGAGAAAAGGCGTGGCAAACTGGCTAAAGTTGTTTTATTTCACCAAGATAACACCCCCGCGTACAAGTCCAACGTTGCGATAGCCGCCATTAAAGATGCCGGCTTTGAACTGATGGAACATCCTCCATATTCACCGGACCTCGCCCCTAGTGATTTATATCTTTTTCCGCGGTTGAAAGAGTACCTCAGAGGCCAAAAATTTGAAGACGATGAGGCAGTAGTCACCGCAGTACACGGTTTTTTAGGGGCTCAGGAAAGAGAGTTTTATTTATTTATTTATTTATTTATTTATTTATTTATTTATTTATTTATTTTCAAAAGGTACACCAACAGCACAAACAATAAACTTACAGTATGTATAGGCAACACAAAGCAATTATAAGGCATACACAGATAGACCACAAACTAGATATTGAGACGAACGATAACATACGCATAGCCACTAAACAATAAATATTATAACCGAAACTTAAATTATATTAAAATAAAATGATAACAAAAAGAAAGAAAAATGAAAAGAAAACCGCTCAGCTAAACAGTATAGCCGTCAATTTACTCTTAACTTCCGCCGATTTACAATTAAATATATCAATATCAATATCAGCACCCAGCCCTCCGAACAACATGTTGAGGTTCCTACTAGCCCGCCAAAAAAAACTATTCTGCCGATAATTTGAACTAGCAATTGATATTGAAATCAACTATATTATACTACGGGAATTTTAAGTCTAGAAAAATATATATCTAGGGCCCGGATAAATATGTATTTACATATTTTTATTTGAAATTGTTTTCGTTTCTTAATTATGGTTTCTACATAAAATATGTTATTTAGATCGTGAAAATTCAGGTTTTATTTTCCATATTTTTCCATATTTTAAATATAAATCCATATTCCACAAAATATCAATCAATTTATCCATATTTTCATCATCAGCGCTAACGTTCGCCGCTCGCACCCGTACGCGCTCCCCGCCCGCACCGCGCCTTTCCTCATGCGGCTGAATGTATAAGATTTTAGTTTAAAAAGGTTGACAGTTTAGTAGCAAACGTAAAAAAAATTTTTTTGAAGGCTCCAAGTAGGATCTCAAAATTCAAAGACATGTATCCTGACATTCCCTTACCGCCAGAACTAGTGCTAACACGCTGGGGAACTTGGCTAACAGCAGTTGAATACTATACCCAATATTACGATCAAGGATTTCATATCCTAAAAAAAATCAACAGCATGCTGTGTGGAAGTTTAGAAGACGACATAAACGTGCCCTACTCACTTGCAGAATTATGCAAATTTAAATATGCTCCAATCACATCCTGTGATGTTGAAAGATCATTCAGCTAGTACAAAGCATTATTTCGTCCAAATAGAAAAAGTTTCAATTTTGAAAATTTAAAAAAACACGTGATTATTTACTGCAATTCAAATGTTAGTGAAACGGAAGCTGAATAAAATTGTAATTTTTTATTTTTTGCAATAAACAATAGTTTTATTTGAAATGTTGTTACTTTTTATTGTACATATTTATTCCATATTTTAGTTTTATCAGTCCATATTATATTTACATATTTCGAAATTTTTAATACATATTTATCCGGGCCCTATATATATCCAATGTATTAACTTAAAAAGTGACTATGTTGAAAAATAAAATAAATTGTATAGAGATAATTGCGTATTTGTCATTATCACTTTTTATTGAACACCCCTCGTAGAATGAAGTTAAAAATTTATAAACTACAAAATCCACATATTAAAAATTATTTAATTTCATTCAAGGTATAATTCGTATACCTGATGCCGACTGCGGGGTGGTCATATGGTTTCGGTATAACGTGTCTGTATTTACTCACGGCAATATGCAAATTTAAGACTTTCTTAAGTCTTTTTACACATTTGGCTTAATAAACTTTGTTGTGCAAATATATTAAAGTAACACCAATTAGGATAGTTGGGGCTACAACAGAAAATGATCTTAGAAACTAAGAAGTATTTGCTATAGACAACATTACAAAAAAGTTTGAGGAAAAGGCAACTCTGTCTGTCTGTCTGCTACCTTTTCACGCCATAACAACTCAACCGATCATCATGAAATTTTGCAGACTCGTTGTCAGGGACACAAGAAAGGACATAGGGTACCTTTTATCCAGAAAAAAAGTACTGTTCCCGAGTGATCGTCTAAAAGTATAACGAATTGGGCGCCACAGGCGTGTGGCGGCGCCACCGTCGTCACAGGGATAACGATGTCAGGCGTTATTACTCATATATTTTCTTTTTCAACGCGGACGAAGGCGCGGGCACCAGCTAGTAAGAAATAACGAAGTAAAGTCAAGAATGTAATTTCGCCTAACATGGCGATCCAATTTGCGGTTAAATTTTCAATCCCCGGTATTTCTGACACAATACTTTTACTTTTACATATTATTACGAATTGTTTTGTTGCCCCAAAATTACACGTAGTTTATATATGTATGTACATAGATATGTTAGAAACCACCATCCTAATTATAACGGAGGGTTGGATGAGGGAATATTTAAGTTTGATTTCCTGCCATCGATTATCGTCACGCAATCGATGTGTATCGATCTGTTATGATACTTACTCGTATTTATGGCACCCTAATAATATTATAGTAAAAGTTTGTATGTATCGTATGTTTGTTCCTCAATAACGCAAAAACTTTGGCACACAGATAGTTTATTAACTGGATTAACAATACATGTAGGTATATAGGGTACTTTTTATCCTGAAAGGAGATTTTCACTACTCTTTCTCGTTTATTGCTATTCGTTAGGTGGTTTAGAAGCTTAGCGGGCAAATAAAAAAGCTAAATAAAAATTAAGCTTCTGTATGTTTGTGTTCGCAAAACTCAAAAACTAGTCAACGGATTAAGTTGAAATTTTTACGAAACATTGCATTTTAAAAGAAGAATGTTTATATAAACTTTTTATTCCGAAGGTCCAACGGAAACGACAAAAAAACGAGCCCCAACGGAGGCCCCGGGTTCAGCTAGTGAACACAACACAACCTATACACAACCGAACTTGTGCGTTTGTGCGAAATCGCATAAGTGCGTTGGATGCACAAATGCCTTGTTGGTTTGGAATAACATTTGGGATATTTTAGCGAGATTATAGAAACTCTAATCCAGAAAGAGAAAGCAACGATTCCAATTTGACTCTGGAATTCCTTACGTTGCATCAGTGGTTACGAACGACCGTCAATTTCAACATCGATATATATAAATAGTCTTACCTAATAATAAATTGTAATATAGCTACAGCCATCCATCAAATATTACGAGCACACATTCCTTACCTGGCATTTCATACCCTACGAAAGAAGGTAGTCACGATAAAAATGTATTGTCATGGGAGTTTGAGCTTACCAATAATTCTTAATTCGAACACGTAAAATTATTTATTGTTTGTACATCTATAATATAAAAATGAATCCCTAAATGTGTTGCTAAGCGCAAAACTCGAGAACGGCTGGACCAATTTTAATTCTGTCTTCACTCATGGACAGAGGGATAAATCAGGGAAGGTTTTTACGTAAAAAAAATGCACCTCGGGCGAAATCGGGAGCGGCCCGATAGTTTATAAAAAATATAAAGTATCTATATATATAAAATTTGTTGTGTATATTCGGTAGATCTGAGAATAGGTCGTAAACCTTTTTTATACCCCTAAGTGATAAGGGCGGCCCACCCCAAAAATTTTATTTTCATTTTTTGGCAAAACAACGTTTGCTTGGTCAGCTAGTTATAATATAATATATATTATAATATAATAATATATATTATTACATTTATTAGGTAGGTCCCACACCTGGGTAGATGCCTCTTTTTAATGTGAAGAGCATGTACAATGTACATAGAACCACCGAACCAATAAATTGATATGAGCATTTGTTAATGTAGTTGATTTTTACAGCTTGTGCTCGTATTAACTACCCATTAGCTAACAATATCCGCCTTACCACAGAAGCGTTTTTAAGAGTTTAATACATTTTTTAGACAAGTTTAACAAGGTTTCACTAAAAAGCTTACCACAGAAGAAATTTAACGTCAGAAAAATGCCTTAAAAAAAGTTTAAAGTTAGACTCACTTGCACCCTAGTTTAAGTAGGATAGACCCGTTTAAAATTGGCAAGATGGCCGACTAGTGAACAGCTGTTTATTGTCAAGTGCCGCTGCCATTTACGTACTTAGGTTAGGTTGATATTGTATCAAGTAGCTAGCAAGTTTATGTTATTTTTAGTAACTTATATTTATAATTTAATTATAGTTATTTTAAATTACATTTAAAAATCAATATTTATTACTATTATAAGTACATAGTAGTGAAGTGTAACCAATATTTTCGTAATCTCGCTATACTAAAAAATTGTAAATATAATGATGGATTGGATGGATTATGACTTCCAAACGATTTGAACGAAGTGGAAGAAGTGATGGAGGAACAACTCTTCTGGCGGAGAAATGTTCCACAACGCACCCGCCTTGATCCATTTGAAATGCTCACCGATCATGACTTTAGAAAGAAGTATCGTTTTAGCAAAATGTTTGCTAAAACGATAGTGTCGTTAATTAAAACTGTCAATGCTAAAGTCAAAGAAAGAAGTCATTACGCGTTTTTTTTTCCTCGTGGTATAATAATATTACTTTCCATTAAGTCATAAAAATTTCACAATAAACATAGTTACAAATAAAGAAATATTGATAAAATAGTTATTAAAAATGTATTCTTATGCATTTAGTTGATTAAAATAAATAATATAATATTATTAAAATAACAATATAAATTTTTAGTTTCATTGTTTTTAAGGATAATAATGCATAATCCAAACGAACATAGACATTCTTTTAATATTGCCATAAGAAATAAATTTAAACTAGTTTAACTAATCCCAGCGTTGAAAAGGTTCTGTGGTACGAAAAAAGTTAAACGGGTTTAAAAATTATAAGCCCGTTTTGTTAAACCCTTTTTTAAACTCATTTAACTTGTTTTTCTGTGGTAAGGCTGCATAAGTTTAGATTGTTAAGAATATTGTTAAAAATATATGAATTTAAACGCATTTACCTTGTAGGTTCTGATAACATGAAACTCTATTAAAGTTAAAAAGTTTCTTTTAAGTTATTAAGTGTAATTGTTTCCAATTTACAATAATTGTTTCGAACTTTAACGTGAGTGGTTAACGCGAAGGAACACACTGTTGTTACCCACCCTTACTAATGACAACGTGGCAGACTGGTGCCGCCGAAACTTGTGTGTGCGCGCGAGCAAGCTGATTGTTCGTTGCGCCGATGCGCAGGCGTCGGAGAAATTATAAATGCGAATATGAGTTAGTTTGTTACATTTTCACGCCTTAACTACTCAACTGATCGTCATGAAATTTTGCACACACGTTGTTAGCCACACAGAAAAGGACATAGGTTATCATTAATCCAGAATATAAATGACGATAAATACTAATATGGATACGCAATATATTCTGTATTAGTTTGTCAGTGTATGGGAAAAATTGCTCCAAATTTTTCCATTTCATACCCATCTTTCCTGTTAAAGTATTTGTATCTTTTGACACTTTTGTCAGTTTTTCTATTTCATCTTGGAATTCATTTTCTACCTCGTTATTAGCACATTACGATTTTGCTTCAGCTTAGTTCCACTTGAAATGTAAAGTAAATTGATGTTTTTGTGAAGATTTGGAAACACACGGAAAACAATTTGGTCGGTGAATGAAAGAGCCGGAACAACCGTTGGAAGCTCATCACAAGGTTTTCAAGTGTGGAGGACATGTGAGCGGGTGGAGGCTTCTCGGGTCGCGGGCGGGTAATAGTTTCCGGTCCGGCGGGCGGACTTATTACATCCGCTTCCGGGCGAATAGCGACCATCCAGATGACGATAATCCATTACGCAGGAGTTAATTGAAAGTGTTTGCCAATCAATTTTCATAAGAGTTACGACTCGATATTTTTCCCGTAAACTTTTTTAGTTCAATCCATTCAGTTCAGTTCATTTTTTTAAAATCCTATTTTCAGTTGGGAAGCGCGAGGATTCGTAACTCAGTGCTGATTTTCCTTTTATTTAATTTTCCATGTTTGTTACAGATATTTCATCCTTATGATTGACCCTATCAATTGTAGCCACAAAAGTATTCAAATCTTATTTTTTCGGATTTTAGCTGGTATTTTGAAAAATCTTTGAATTCATTTTAAAAAATTAGAGAATGTTGCCTTTGACTAACATTTGCTATTTCCAGTATTTAGAGTATTATTATCCCTCCAGGCGCGATTAAAAAACCCATCCTGTATAATTGCAATGAAGAAACGTAAAAGCGACGATTGAGTTGATAATTTCAATTATTTAGTTCATTTAATATTCATAAAATACTAGTATGTAGGTAGTTAATTATACAATAACTTCACTTCGATTTCGACAGATTGAATACCTAAATCAGAGTCGAATGTTAGTTAGGTAGATGATAAAATCTGCCACCTATAAAAAGCAGATAGGACAGAACAGTTTGAAACGTGGTGCAGTTTTGCGTCGGTTAAAAAACTAACAGACGGTGAATTAAATAAATAGAGAGAGAGAGAGAGAGTTCCTCGATTCGCTAAATTGTTCACGATCAATGCCGTCCGATACAAAAGTGCGGGAAACGAATGGAATTTTTTCATTGTGACAAAACTCTTTTTAGCCTATTTCCACAAAACTAACGTCCAACCTGAATTCATGTTGTTAAAACGTTACATCTGTATGGCCAAACATTAAAACCAATTTCATTTTAAATGGCAATATTTTTTTTTATGTTATGTCCATAGACAGGCTGACGATCTACCTGATAGTAGGTGGTAACTGTCGCCTATAACAAAAGCAATGCCACTGCAAGTGCGATGCCGACCGTGGTAGGATTAGGATGGCATAAGGAAATGGGCTCTGGCATCCTTTACTTACTCACCGAAACACAACAGCACATAATATGCTGTAATGTCACGGTGGTCTTCTGTAAAGAGGTGGTTAACGCCGCCAAATAAGCCGCCCAAATGACAGTGTGCCCTGCCTACTAATTGCCATATCCAGACCAGAGTCAACTTTTCAGAAGATCACAATATTTTCAGAGTTGACCCTGCCGGCAATCAAACCTAGGATCCATGAGACAGAGCGTTAAGACAATCACCCAAACCATTCATCCAACGGGCTCGTCAAAAAATTCCAGCAGTGGAAGTCTTGCGGCTGAAATGTTGATGATGATTGTTTATATATCAAAATAACAAATAGGCTATAATTTATTCGCTATTTTATTCATATTAAAAAACTAATAGAAAGAGCGACAAGCGAGAAATATATGTGAGCGAGAAATATAATTTATTAACAAAGTTATTTGTTAGTGATTCAGCATTAGGAATAGTTTATGCTGACTGCACACACTCGTAGTCTCCCAATATGTTATGTATAACTTGTCGTGAATTTATAATATGTTAGGCAAATATCTCCGAGGTGGTGTTATGTTCACCCCTAAACTAATATTGCAGTATCAATTATAATCTGCGTAAGGCGTATTGATAGCACTTCGTAACCGCTTCTAAACTAACTTTCAGTTTACATAAACAGAGTAACTACATAACTTCTGCGGTATTATACATTGAGGTTTTTTTTATATAAATATTGGCAGGCGGCCTGACGGTTCTCTTAAAAAAATCATAGTTGCTACAAATGAGCTACTGTTAACCTTATAAAAAGGGTTAGGAATACATGCTCTGGCATGCCAACCATCGACACACCACAGCACATATATCTTTCACATTAGTATTCTGTGAGAGGGCGGTTACTGCCGCCAGAGGGGCTGTCAAATTTATGATACTATTGTATTTTTCACTAGACTGTTCCCACGACTTCTTCCTCACTACCTTTTATTATTCAATCTTTGTTGCACATATATTTTTGTTAAGTGTTGAATTTTTTATTATTTATTTTTAGATGATCCCTCCGGAATAGTACTTTATTTCTGGATGAAAAGTACTCTATTTCCTTTTCTGTATCGCTAACAAGGTATAATGATTATCGGTTGAATAATTAAGGCGTGAAAGCGTAACAAACAAACGATAGTTAAGATGGTAGTGCGCTTATAGTATGTCGTAACCGTTAACTATAAATATACAAGAAAACTTAATGCGCTCTCGTCATATAGTATAAAGTTATTTTGCAATATTGATTTTATTTAGACTATAATATACTGAAAGCTCGTCTCGCTTTGGTACAAGCAAATTTAAACCTTTACCACGAAGTTTACACTTAATGCCATCAATTCATAAGAATAATGAAATATAAATATATTATAATGTACAACGAAAATATAATATATCCATTTCTCCCGCTTGTATATACTATAATATAACATAATATAAGAGATGTATTTGATCCGTCCTGACACATACATAATATGATTTCCTTTGATGTTCTACATTAAACACATTAACGTACACAGCTAAAGATATCTGTTCGCTTTCTGTATCGTGTTTGGTGCAAGTGTTAAAAGAAAGGCGGGTTCAGCTTTTAGCAAATGTGTAATAATAATAATCAGTACAAAATTAAAATTTGAAAAATAATTTTATACTAAAAAATGATGACAGATTACTGTTTATAGGCAAACGAAGTATAACCACATACTTTTATTGTGAATGGGTCTTTTAATGTTGATTTTTTGTTATTTATTTAGTATATATAAGTTATATTCACTTTCAACTTTATCGCTATTTATAATAGTGAAAACCAAATCAAAATTTGATTTGTGATTTAGAAGAAGTTAGCGGAGAAACAGGCAAAGGAGGACAGCGATTTTATTTTATAATATGCATAGATATAGATCAATAATGAATCTTATTAACATAAATCTAAATAAAAAATTAATAATTTATTTATTTATACTATGATTTCTTAATTTGTTATTTTTAATAGTATAAAATAAACCCTGGTTTAGATTGAAATCAAATGTGGTGCTATAGAGGTAGATATATCCTTTATTCCTTGTTTTAGCCACTTACCATCAAGTTGACTGAATAATTGTTGGTCGCCCTTTTCCACAAAAATGAATTATAGCATTCATATTTATTTTTATTTAATTGTAAAAATCAACATATAGCTATATATTTAAGTAATATAATCTGTAACATTGCATCATTTAAAATGTCTTAAATGGTTTATTTCATAACAATTAAAGATAATGTGAGAATCGCTTGCGCCCATGAAGTTGTACCACACAGCAATATGTATCAAACGACAAACGAACGCGTTATGAATATAAATGTCGCGTGTACACTAGATATCCGTACGATAATGTGACTCAATATGAGTTTTGATTTGCGGTATAATACGATACACCCGCTGTTTGTCATATCAAATTGACAGGATATCTTTTTTTATTGAGCATTTGTGAAAAATACAACTTTTTTTTTAAATGTAATGCTTGTCATGCAGGCTGATGGCGATAAGTAGGATAAAGAATTGGCCTGTATAACGCAGTTTGCCATGCCACTAATAAAATTAATATAAATTATCTTTACTCTTACCAATATTTAAAATTTAAGTGTATGTGTAATGTCACAATAACTGTTTTTTTTTTACTAAATGCATATTAAAGTAGACACATAGTACTTATAACAAAAATCAAAGCAATTTTAAAACGACTGGACCGATTTTAACGGGACTTTCACTAGCAGATAGCTGATGTTAGAAGCAGTAACTTAGGCTTATTTTATTTTACAAAAAAAAATGTCCAGTACCGCGTGCATGCCGTAGTGAACGGGTTCATCTAGTATTTAATATTAATTTACTGGTTCATATAGATATATCCGACATATAGGGGGAGGTCCCCGAGAACCGGACACTTAAGCAATAACAAAAATTAAAAAAATCGTGTAATAGACTAATTTGTTTATTTCTCTTTAATAAGCTCTCAACTATATACCCAATCAATACAGATATATCAGCAGTCTCAAATGTTACTTTAAATGTACTAGATAATAAGGAAAAGTTAACATAGAAAAACGGACGTTTTCAAAAAGGTCCCCTAATGGCGGACAGCCAACTTTTCGTTCATTTTTACACTTAAATATTATTTAAGCAAACAATTCATAACAATATCTATTACAATAGAACAAATCATCAGTTAATAAAGAAAACTAATCTTAATTCTAATTAACTTTGGTTATAATCAAGAACGTTTTCTATAGAATTCGAAAACCTTAATTGTAGATACATACATCCTGCAAAAAAAAATTTCGACATCACTTTAGCGATGGCTTTTTTCAATATTTCATGTTTGGCGGTATTCTCACATCTCGGTTTGGGTTTACCCATGTTGAATCTGAAAAACAAGAAACAAAAACCAAAACAAACTTGCTCTAAAACTGTCCGGTATTAAGGGACTTTAAGAGTGTCCGAACTTAGGGACCCTTAGGTACATACGAGTACAAAAAAAAATCTCATTCAAATTGTGTGTTATGGATCACAAAAAAACGCATGAGTTATATCAGATTAGTACAATGGCAATAATAATTAATTACAATGAATATCATTCCACACTTTAAATACTATTTACAGACCCCAAAAAATTAATTCGAACAAAGTTTTTACTAACCTTAAAATTCGCACCACGCTCCAGGATGAACGAGTCAGCACTGACTATTGGTACGCGCCCCCCGCTATTCACCTGGGAGAAGCTTCCTAACCGTGGCACAAGCAACAAATTGGCGCTCTTCTTCGCACTGATTCAAATCCTGTCTTCCCCTAATATATTCATCACCACGGCTGAATGTAGGCCTCTCCCAAGGCTCGCCAACACACACGATCTTCTGTCCTTCGCATCCAGCCACTTCCTGCGAAGCCTTTCAGGTCATCTGTCCATGCGCTTTCTAATTCGTGGCCTCCATTCGAAAATTCCACTCCATCGGTTATCCGCTCTGCGACAGATGTGACCTGCTTATTTTCGGCAAAAGTATTAATAAGTTTATCTTAAACTTAACAAGCCACAGGATTACAAATGTCAACGAACCATTCTACTATTTGAATACAAACGCACGTCGCCAACTTTAAGCAAATGCACTCATACCTATGTAATAAGTCGCGCTGTTCAGTTTCGTTCAGGCGTATGGCACATCATGTAAATGCAGGTGAACTTTTTGAATGGACGCGCCTCAAAGTTTATGGGTCCCGCTTGAAATCACAGACTGTTTTGTGGTAAAAATTGAATTTTTTTGCCGCTATATGAATTGTACTGTCAGCATGTCTCCTATTCTGTATCCTTAACAACGTGTATACAAAATTTCATGATAATCGGTTGAATAGTTAAGGCGTGAAAACGTAATAGACAGACATACAGTTACTTTTGCATTTATAATATTAATCTAGTAGGTACGGATATTTCAATGGTACTTTTCACCCATTTTTAGAGTGGACACGTTTAATATTATAACTGACCTTTTTAATTTTCCATTACGATGCCATGATTACACAATATAAAATTTTCCAGGCCATTTAGTTTGTAGAACAGGCAGGTTATTTATTTTTACTTTTTAAAGATTCCATATTAATAGAGGTCACGTTATTAATATCGTACTCTATTAATACATCGCTCTTTAAGCTTTTGTAAGCTAGTATTTATTTTTAAGAAGTTAATTATAACAGAGGACATATTAATGTTATAATGGTTCGTTTATTTATAAATGTGCTGCGTACAGTGGTAACATGAGAATTTATTTTAATATTTAAATATTTAAGATTGATATTAACTTTTTATTAAAGAGCTTTAAATTTCTTATTTATAAAGGAGTTTTGAATGATAGTAATGAAATGAAACCAGCCAGGTCATAAACATTTAAAATAGACTTTGAAATATCAAATACGAAATCGTGATTTCGAATAGGTTTTGTATTCGTACCTATTCTAAGATTTAATTTATAAAACATTTTATATTAAAAAATGTATTATTATTATATTCCAATTCACGACATATCTGCACCCGTCTGTCTCTCTGTCTGAGAGACCAAGACCTTACAAAATTAGACTTTTTTATAAAGGAATAACATAAAGGATACAGGAATAAAGTTTATGTCTTTGGGATAAAGGGTAAGAAATAAAATAAACAGGTTTAATGGGTTATGGCGTCCCCTACTCAGGTATCGAATCCGTATGTCGGTAAGGAAGTGGTTAAAAGCCGCCAGACAGGTTGTCCAATCATGACTGCAAAACGAAAAGTGGGCTCGAACTACAAAACTTCTAAAACTGTTTAGAGTATAATCTTAAATTCATTAAAGTAAAGTAAATTCAAGATTTCTTATTGTATATTCATATGATAGCAATTTCCAAAATTATGCTTACTTAATACTTTATTCTGATTTATTACATAAGTAAATTCATTTTGCTTTCGCACAAGCGTAGACTGCGTTTAATTATTATTGGCGTAACGTTACAGAATAATTCCTTCATTAATTTGTAACATATCTGTTATCTGTTCAGTATCAGTAGATCGAAATTAACTTTAATTTGCATCAAAAATAGCCAGAGCAATATCATCCACGGTTTGCCAGGGCATAGTAACTTCTAAAATTGCAATAATAACCCCAAACATAGTATACTCGTATAAAGTATAATCTAGTATCTACAGCGTCCAGTGTAGTGTCTTCCGATGTGTTCTTTGAGTTATATAACCAGCCCATTATATGTCATTTACATTTTGTAGTTTCTATTACATTGATTGACGCAAGATTGACGCACTGGAGATGTGGTGCTGGAGACGCCTCCTAAATATCCCGTGGACAGCGTTTCGTACCAATAATTCAATACTAGCTGAACTTAAAGTGAAGGACAGGCTTTCGTCGATTGTGCTATTACGAATACTGAAGTTCTTTGGCCACATCTCCAGGAAGGAAAATTCAATGGAACGGCTTGTGGTTCAGGGTCGGGTGGAGGGCAAACGCCCAAGAGGTAGATCGCCTACCCGCTGGACAGACGTAATAAAATGCGCAACCCAATCTACTGTAGTACAGTGTGCTCGTGACGCCACAAATAGGCGAAAGTGGGGAAGCATCGCAGGGGCGGCAATACGCACCAAGGAGGACGAACACGAACATCCTCCGTGTACATCATCCGCACGACCACGACCACTCTGACAAGAGTGTGCGACTTGATATAGTTTTTATTATTATATTAAAGAGTGGCATCGCCTAAGGATACAAGCAACACCAGGAGGATGATGCTAACTTATCACCAGGCCAACAGTTAGGGGCTATACTGTCATACGTGTATTACACCAATTAGAACGTAGGAGAGATCATATGCAGACATTTGTATAGTACCTCTCATTTTTGATAAAGTTTTTAATTTATTATTAAAAATTTTGTTTTCTTTTTAGTATTAAATTAAATATATTATTTTAATAATACATATCATTTAAATTCGAATATAGGTATTATCGAAATAAAAAAACGCACAGAAAAGCGCCTTGTCTTTCTAAGAAAAGTATTTTCTCTGATAGTTAATCTTTTTTTTTTTCTTAGGACGACAGTTCCTCAGGACATAAATATCTCTGAGGGGATCGTTTTATTTTTTTAGTTATTTCAACATAAACAAGCATAAGTGAGCAGTTACACGGCTGAATGGGGACGTATCGATCTGCATCCTAACCGAACTGGGCCGCTTAACAGGAAGCGAGCGTGTGAGTGTGTGAGCGTGTGAGCGTCTGAGCGTGTGAGCGTGTGTGCGTTGCTCATAGAACATTTACGGGTTCGTCGAAGCGCCTACGGGACCTCGTACACACGCGCCGGCATCTGGCTACCTACTACTTAGACGCGAATCTGTCCATTTATATTTTTTAAAGTTCACAATCTTACCAATGCTAAATTTTCACTAATAGATGTGAGAGATCAAGTAAACCGGCAAATTATAAAGTAAAAGACATTAAAAAAAGTGGCATCAGTGGTATTACTCTAAAAACAAAGCAATAATCATATAACCACGAAATATAATGAAGAGCAGAACCACTGCTTCAAACTTCTTTTAAAAAATATTAATATAAGAAACACTATAACTAAATCAAATTACTTCTCGAACTTAAAGTTAACAGTAAGTTTCAGTATTCAGTATTCACTATGACTATTGACACTTTGCCTGCTTCATATCAAAAACCTCTTTTTTTCCAGGAGTAGTTGCATGTGCAGACGACAAGTACGATATTTGAGAGAAAAGCAATGACAGAATAAATTAACCTTAAATCTAGTCAACGGGTGACAAGAATCTGGTTAGCTGGACCTTTTTTAAAAATTCTCTCGCCTATAGAAATTTACATTATCAGCGAGTATATCAGCACCTATACAAAATTACACAGGCTCTATTTTATAAAGTTTCGCGGGCGAAGTCGCATGCAACAGCTAGTCTTAAACTAAATGAAAAAATATATATATAAATCTCGTGTCACGATGTATGTTCGGGATAAACTCCGAAACTACTGAACCGATTTTGATAAAATTTCGTAACTATATGTAATTTGGTCCAACTTAAAAGATAGGATAGTTTATATCTCATTTTGTTTATTATTTTTTTGCAAATTATATAATATTACTAGCGATCCGTTCCCGGCTTCGCACGGGTGCAATTTTTTTCTGCAAATTAAACGTAGAAACCTTCCTCGTTTAACGCTCTTCCCATTAATGAAAACAGTATAAAAATCCGTTCGGTAGTTTTTGAGAATCGCAAACATACAGACAGACAGACGCGGCGGGGGGACTTTGTTTTATAATATTAAAAAACGTAAATTTAATTATGTTGTCTGCGTGAGCGAATTGATTTTTGTTTAATTGTGCGTAACTTTGTCTTTTTCCTGTGTATATTAGTTCAACTGAGATAAGAGAACGCAGTTCGGCGAAATATGGGTATATTCTATCTCAAAACTTCGATGATGAATACTAAAGCTGTCTATCAAGCTGAGTGATGATCGTTAGGCAGAAATGATAAAAGTTTCAACTTATTTGTGTACATAGACTTTTCGAGTTTAATGAGAATGATGCTTATGCATTAAGATAGCCTCACTCTACTTCCTTCGAAGTAAATATAACAAATCACCCATCAGGTTTAACAAATTTTTAAATTTCTAAAAATTTTGACGATGTTCTGAAATTTCAAAAAATCTTATTAAATTATCTGAAAAAGTGAAGAAAGTTTTCATAGAATTTTCTAGAAACTTCTGAAATTTTCGAGAAACTTCTAGAATTTTCTAAAAACTTCTAGAATTTTCTATAAACATCTAGAATTTTCTAGAATGTTAGCGAAAAAAAAATCCGTTCCTATTAATAATACACAATGAGCGACTCAGCCAAAGAAAAGATATGCCGCAAGGAGAACTCATCGTATTGCATGAACCTTCGTTTCAGTTGTTAACAACAAATGCAATTGTTATGAACGAAAAAATTCCTTTTTTTTATTGTCACAGGGTTAGTAACTTTTTTTCAGTAAAAGAAAAAATATCGCGTTTGAAAAACTCGAATATATTGCATAGATCCCGTTTTTTATTGTTTATAGCGGCCCGCTCCCGGCTTCGTCCGGGTGTATTTTTTCTAAAATAAACGTAGCCTAAGTTACTCCTTATTACATCAGCTACCTGCCAATATCCAAGTCCCGTCAAAATCGGTCTAGCTATTTCAGAGATTAGCCGGAACAAACAGACAGACAGACAAAAATTGTAAAAAATGTTATTTTGGTGTATGTACCGCAATTTACATAAACAAAAAGTAGCCTATGTTACTCCTGACGACCCCCTCTTCATGTCTGCAAAGTTTCATCGAAATCGCTTCAGCCGTTTCTGAGATTACCCCGAACAGACAGACAGACAGACAGACAGACAGACAAAAATTCTAAAAAAAGTTATTTACGTTTTAACAGCATGCGAATGACTCTCAAAGCTTAGTTTGAGGCAGTTTTTCGCAAATCACAGACAGACACTCTGATTTTATTTATATAGATTAACATAGCGCCATCTGTTGATACCTATTCAATCCAGCAATTATTTGTTAAAACTAGCGATCCGTTCCCGGCTTCGCACGGGTGCAATTTTTTTCTGCAAATTAAACGTAGAAACCTTCCTCGTTTAACGCTCTTCCCATTAATGAAAACAGTATAAAAATCCGTTCGGTAGTTTTTGAGAATCGCAAACATATAGACAGACAGACGCAGCGGGGGGACTTTGTTTTATAATATTAAAATACGTAAATTTAATAATGTTGTCTTCGTGAGCGAATTGATTTTTGTTTAATTGTGCGTAACTTTGTCTTTTTCCTGTGTATATTAGTTCCACTGAGATAAGAGAACGCAGTTCGGCGAAATATGGGTATATTCTATCTCAAAACTTCGATGATGAATACTAAAGCTGTCTATCAAGCTGATAGTGATGATCGTTAGGCAGAAAAGATAAATGTTTCAACTTATTCGTGTACATAGACTTTTCGAGTTTAATGAGAATGATGCTTATGCATTAAGATAGCCTCACTCTACTTCCTTCGAAATAAATATAACAAATCACCCATCAGGTTTAACAAATTTTTAAATTTCTAAAAATTTTGACGATGTTCTGAAATTTCAAAAAATCTTATTAAATTATCTGAAAAAGTGAAGAAAGTTTTCATAGAATTTTCTAGAAACTTCTGGAATTTTCTAGAAACTTCTGAAAATTTTCGAGAAACTTCTAGAATTTTCTAAAAACTTCTAGAATTTTCTATAAACATCTAGAATTTTCTAGAATGTTAGCAAAAAAAAAATCCGTTCCTATTAATAATACATAATGAGCGACTCAGCCAAAGAAAAGATATGCCGCAAGGAGAACTCATCGTATTGCATGAACCTTCGTTTCAGTTGTTAACAACAAATGCAATTGTTATGAACGAAAAAATTCTTTTTTTTTATTGTCACAGGGTTAGTAACTTTTTTCAGTAAAAGAAAAAATATCGCGTTTGAAAAAATCGAATATATTGCATAGATCCCGTTTTTTATTGTTTATGACGCTTGGAGAACCATCTGGAAACTAAAGGAAGGGCGAAGAATGGAAGCAAGCAAACAATCTGTGCGAGCAAATTCTAGAACACCTTTTTTAACACGTGTACATAGACTTTTCGAGTTTAATGAGAATGATGCTTATGCATTAAGATAGCCTTACTCTACTTCCTTCGAAATAAATATAATAAATCACCCATCAGGTTTAACAAATTTTTAAATTTCTAAAAATTTTGACGATGTTCTGTAATTTCAAAAAATCTTATTAAATTATCTGAAAAAGTGAAGAAAGTTTTCATATATGCGAGAATTTTCTAGAAACTTCTGAAATTTTCGAGAAACTTCTAGAATTTTCTAAAAACTTCTAGAATTTTCTATAAAATTTACATAAACAAAAAGTAGCCTATGTTACTCCTGACGACCCCCTCTTCATGTCTGCAAAGTTTCATCGAAATCGCTTCAGCCGTTTCTGAGATTACCCCGAACAGACAGACAGACAGACAAACAATTCTAAAAAAAGTTATTTACGTTTTAACAGCATGCGAATGACTCAAAGCTTAGTTTGAGGCAGTTTTTCGCAAATCACAGACAGACACTCTGATTTTATTTATATAGATTAATAGAAACGGATTTTTTTTCGCTAACATTCTAGAAAATTCTAGATGTTTATAGAAAATTCTAGAAGTTTTTAGAAAATTCTAGAAGTTTCTCGAAAATTTCAGAAATTTCTAGAAAATTCCAGAAGTTTCTAGGAAATTCTCGCATATATGAAAACTTTCTTCAATTTTTCAGATAATTTAATAAGATTTTTTGAAATTTCAGAACCTGATGGGTGATTTGTTATATTTATTTCGAAGGAAGTAGAGTGAGGCTATCTTAATGCATAAGCATCATTCTCATTAAACTCGAAAAGTCTATGTACACGAATGCACCCGGGCGAAGCCGGGAACGAGTCGCTAGTCTAAAATAAACGTAGCCTAAGTTACTCCTTATTACATCAGCTACCTGCCAATAAAAGTCCCGTCAAAATCGGTCCAGCTATTTCAGAGATTAGCCGGAACAAACAGACAGACAGACAAAAATTGTAAAAAATATTATTTTGGTGTATGTACCGCAATTTACATAAACAAAAAGTAGCCTATGTTACTCCTGACGACCCCCTCTTCATGTCTGCAAAGTTTCATCGAAATCGCTTCAGCCGTTTCTGAGATTACCCCGGACAGACAGACAGACAGACAGACAGACAGACAGACAGACAGACAGACAGACAGACAAAAATTGTAAAAAAGGTTATTTACGTTTTAACAGCATGCGAATGACTCTCTAAGCTTAGTTTGAGGCAGTTTTTCGCAAATCACAGACAGACACTCCGATTTTATTTATATAGATAGTTTGAGGCAGTTTTTCGCAAATCACAGACAGACACTCCGATTTTATTTATATAGATTATCTGTGAGTTCCATGACAATCTAACAGATGGCGGTGTAAGACAATCTAACAGATTGCACCCGGGCGAAGCCGGGAGCGAGCCACTAGTTAACTATAATAATTTCTTATGGCAATAAAAATAATCGTTTGTGAATTGCCTTATTTACAACATATATCGCACACTTGAGCGGCTTGATTCACGCACGCAGATCAATTACCTGCCAATAAGCACACATATAAACACTAACAGGTTTTGTAATTTCGAATACGAATACGAATAGGTAAACGTATTAACGTAAAAAGTCTTAGAATCTTAAAAATAAATCGAAACTTAAAAAATAACGTAAAGATAACCGAGTAGAAGAAAATGTTTATGTGATACAAATAATCTACTTTAAATAATATATATGGCTTCTGCAACCAATGAACCATTACTTGTAACTGTCTACTCATAGTCTGATTTAATCACGATAGCGGTTAAGCGGTTTCATAGCCACAAATAGCAGCTAATTTTTTTTTTCATTATTATTATTTTAAATGCTTTTGATTCTATATTTTTAAAGAGGAAAACATGAAACATCTTTTTGAAGTCTTCTTCTCTTTTCTTTTCTTCTTTAGGTATTTATAACTTTCGGGGCTGATGCATAAAAAAGGCCAGCGAGTACTCAGGCCAAAATAAATGTTTGAGAAAAAATGAAATATTTTTAATATAAAAAATTTGTAACTACTTTTTTTGAGATGTATTTTCTAAACGATTTATAAAATTATACAAAATTGGGATGGTTCCGAATTTTGACCCTATATGGTTCCGTGTAAGTAGATGTGTTAAAAATCTTAAACAATTCGCAAGGACTGACGTGCACAGTCCTGCAAAATCCAAAGTTCTATCGTTAAGTATTCAGCCGAGAGTTACTCTTAACCAAGAAAGTTAATTTTAACTGCTCTCTCCTATACCAAGCTATTTAACTAACTCCAACTGTTTCGAGAGAGCATGCAGTAAGAATTCTTATACTTGATTCTAACATTTTCACTTATTTTGTCGGCTGGTTTTATTTTATTTTATTTACAATACGGTTTTATTTTAGTAGTAGGACATTCAGTTCACGGTTGCGCATATATTTGAAATCTTAGCATAGATCACGATATATTAGAAACTCAAAAAAATATTGTCATTAATAAAATATAACTTTACATTGTAACGTAGTATAAGCAGTGAGACGAATCAAAGTCAGATAAATAAACATAGTTTGCGAGAGATTCGTTGCCATTAAATAACAAGAGATTCGTTGCCAAAGGGAAAATTGTGTAAAGTTTCTCTATTTTCTTAGAACAAAGAATGGTTAATTGAAATGTGGTTGTGGTAAGGCGGTTCGATGAGCTCAATAAATGGATATACACATAAAAGTGGCCAATATTTGCTCACAACCAATGAGGCGGCAACGATCGAGTATTGGTTTAGGACACAATGTGCGGGTTAGCCACAGTATAACTGTATTGACGGTAGATGAAGAAGATGACATCCTCTTAAAAAACTACGACAGGTGTCTTATAAAACCTATGACATGAAGGAAATTTACAAGTGACTACATACGATTTTATCACTTGCTAGGTTTTAACTCTTTTTATTCTATGCTTATATCAATTATTTACTTTTTTTAACTATATCAGATTTTTAACTATATAATAATAATAATATAATATCTTCACACATTCCACACAGCACCATCTAGTTCCACATTAAGCAACTTAATGCTTGTATTATGGATACCAGACAGTTGATATAATACATAGATTACTTTTTTTTGTAAATATATACATATTATAAATACAAACATCCATGACTCAGGTACAAAGATAAATGTTAACACATAAATATTTGCCCCTAGCGGGATTCGAACCCGCAACCGTTTGGTTAACAGCTAGGGTTACTAGCCACTAGACCAAACGTGTCGTCAAAGTGCACTTATAGTACTGTACTATAAGTGCGTATTCTGATAATAAGCGCTATGTCAAAATAATACCGCTTTCTATATCTGTCTCTTGAGCCAGCGACCTAGACTTGGACGACCTCTTAGTATAAATCTCGATACTTGCTTATCTTGTCTTTTCGGTTTTCAAGAGGTTTTCATGATGTTACTATTGTAAATATTATATCTATATAAACATTAGGGAAGATGTCCCTTCCTTTAATAAAGGATGATAGAAAATCTTAGGCAGTGCGCGTCACTACTACGTAAATATATATGTAAAACATAAATATATCAGTATTTACTTGATTTTATTCTTAAACAGTAATGTTTAGTTTTTTAAATTTAATATATTTATACGAAGCACTCCACATGTTCAAATACTTCATGATAATATACATTATCGTAATAAAAAATATCTTATTTGCAATCCAAGATGCTGTTCTACCTGTGTCAAATTTCGTCTAAAACTTTCGCAAACTTTTTTATTTATAATATTAGCAGAAATAACTTACTTTGTTTACTATTTGTTTTATATACTGTTAGAAAATAAGAAGACTGCTTCCGTGGTCGATGATGTCTGTTCAAAGTGTACTTCTTAATCGCATTATAGAATTAATCAGAATCTCTATTATTGATATTTTTTGTCTGAGAAAGTCAAACTGTTTAAGAACTGTGCTAAAAACACTGAAAAATGAAAAATGTATGGTTGAATCAAGTTCTTAATTATTGTGATTGACCCACAAATATGAAACTTAGTACTCCATATAGATTTAAATAGACAGGAGCAGTCTTAACTAGTCTAGACCAGAACTTTAAGGGCCTACTGTAAATATATTATTTTACTATACCATATCAAAGTTAGAATTCAAAGAAGGAACACAATTTAACAAACAACAATTTATGTTGTCCAATCCATGTTCTAGAAATAAATTAAACTACTTACTTGACTATTGTCGTACACAGAAGTTAGTGTAAAAGTCCTCTACAATTTCGCCTGGTCTCGGACACCAGGTTAATTCAAAGTTAGACGGATAAAGTGCAGATAATTCGCTACGTATCTTTTCAATTATCTCCTTCCATTCGATTACGTGGTTATTGAAGCGTTCTTCCGTTCCTGCCACCGAACGAATAGTTGGGTTTTGTCTTATTTCTCTGTATTTTACTAAAATAACTCTATTACGATAATAATTATCTGTCGGAGGTAAGATAATGGCATTATTTCAAATATAATTCGCATTATTGTCTTCTAAACGTGTTACGAGATAGAGATTTAAAAAGAGCTAAAAGAATGATAAATAAAAAAAGATAATTCTATATTCAAACAATAATAATATAACCTTATTTTTTCATTATATGCCTTATATTATTTTTTGTTAAATAAAGACCTGATATCGCTGTCGACCACAGACTGGTCCAGAGGGCTTTTTATTTATTTATTTATTTATTTATTTATTTATTTATTTATTATAGCCTTTATTTAACAACCTTTAAATTTTACAATATAAAATGAAATATGATACAGTCCTGACACCGTTTCTTAAAGATTGTCTTGCTTTTCAGCATAGGCCTCCCTCAGAGCTTTCCACAATTTGCGATCACGAGCCTTGATCATCCAGTTTCTACCTGCTACCTTTTTATATTGTCTCGGACACCATTCCGTTACGTCTCGAGCCCATTTGTCTTTCTGACTTCTTATCATGTGTCCTGCCCAACTCCATTTTAGTTTTTTAATACAGTACGTTATATCGATAATTTTAGTTTCCTTTCTTATATTTTTTAATTTAATTTTGTCTTTTCTTTTAATGTTAAGCATACTTCGCTCCATACTATGCTGACACGTTTCTAGCTTACGGATATTTGCATTCGTCAAACTCCACGTTTGACACCCATAGGTCATACTTGGTAGGATACATGAATCAAATATTTTACTTTTGATTTTAAGCGACAAACTAGGATTTTTCATGATTTCTTTAAGAGACCAATATTTTTTCCAAGCAATATTTACTCTGTTGTTTACTTCATTTGTCGAAAGATCTTTTGGAGATATTATTTGACCAAGATATGTATATTCGTCTACGTATTCTATAGAGTTGCCGAGAACTTGGATTTGAGTCTTGCCTCGATTTGTCATTATTTTAGTCTTCCCATTGTTCATCGATAAACCAACTTTATCACTTTCCGATACCAGCTGTTGCAGCATCTCTTGTAGTTTGTTTGCGTTATCCGAGATTAATATAAGATCATCCGCAAATCTCAAATGGTTTAGCTGCGCTCCATTAATTTTTAATCCATATTTCTCCCAATCAAGATTTCTAATCAAGTCTATCAAGATTTAATGGTCCAGAGGGCTTACATAATATTAAATACGAAGTGTAAAAAGAGAAATAAAATCCTGTTTACAAAATGAAATGACAATGTAATAAGTGATGATCTCTCAATTTCTGTACTGCTGTAAGGTTTTTGTTAAAAACAATTAATAAATAAACACGACAAGGGAAAATCTCGAATTATTCCAACGAGAGAATGACAAATTGATTTACGAGTAATGAAATTTAATGATTGCTAAAGGAAATGTATAAATTCCAATTGAATGTTGATGAGTCAGCGAGTGGTGTGTGATGGCAAAGCGATATTTACCGCCGTTTAATCGAAGAACTGTTAAACATAAAAGCTTATTGTTATAAATAAACCAGTTAAAATGTTACGCGTTATAAATAAACCAGTAGTTTACGCAAAAACGTTTACCTATATACGGGCACTATTATGACTAAGAAAACTAAAGAGTACGTTGGCATAGAGATTGGTGGTTCCATTGATCTTTCTAGGAATAGAACCAGAGACACTGTGTTACATAATTAACTCTGAATGTATGGACTCGCTTAAAGCTAATAATAAATGTCATTTCATCAAGGAAAATGCTGATACTACAGTGAATGCCAAGAGCTATATTTGATTTTTTCGCCTGAAAGAAACTTCGCTGTAATCCCATTGTGCGTCGAGGATAAAATAGGATGAAATATAAGAAAAAACAGGAAGACTTACATCCGACTCTTTATCCTAATGAGGTAAATACAATAGCTTACATGCTGTTATTGAGTTGGTGTGTATAAAAATGTTAAAAATGACTACCTGAATCCGGCCACTCTTCGCTGTGGCTCAACACAGACACTGTTCTGTTAAAATGAAATGCTGTCCCGTTAAATGAGTGGTAATGGTGCTTGCCTAACGTCTCAGGGGACCCTGGTTCAATTCCCGGCAGGGTCAACTTTGGAAATTAACTTTTCAAAGTTTGCTCTGGTCTGGATTTGGAAAGTGGTGGCAGTACACACTGCATCTCGCAGTTATAAGTTCGCAGGCAGCCCGTTTGGCGGCGGTGACCACACCCTTATAGAAGACCACCGTGAAGTAACTGCATGTTTGCTGTTTTATCCGAAAATAAACACTTACTATCAAGTACGTCAGGCTGTCTGTTGACCTTAACATAAAAAAAAGGAAGCTAAATTTTTATATATATTATTAGGGGTTAAAGTATAAAATTGCCGATTTGTACTGAAAAATAAAAATTCGTTTTTTTTTAATTTAACATATTTATTTAATCAAAATAATTACCATTATTATCTATACATTGCTGCCATCTAATAGGAAGCTCATTTATGCCTTTGCGATAGAACTCTGGTGATCTAGATTCGACAAACTGTGTGAAAGCATTTTGCACTGCCTCCTGAGAAGAAAACTTTTTATCACGCAGAAAATTGTCCAAATCACGAAAAAAATGGTAGTCCGTTGGAGCAAGGTCTGGCGAATACGGAGGGTGACGAATGGTTTCTAATTGCAGTTCCTGTAGAGTCTGCAGATCAGTCAAATCATGAGGCACCCATTTTTCATATTTTTTTATTTTATTGATTTGACGCAAATGAGTCAATATTGTTGGTAAGGTAACGTTAAACCATGCCGCTAATTCCTGGGTAGTTTGGCTCGGATCGGCTTCCACCATCTCTTTCAAATCATTGTTATTCACCTGTGTGGGCGGTCTTCCACGTGGTTCGTTCTTCAAATCGAAGTTTCCATCACGAAAGCGTTTAAACCAAAATCGCACAGTGCGTTCATTAGCAGTCCCCTCTCCAAACGCAACATTAATATTGCGAGCTGTTTCTGCCGCGTTAGTTCCGCGTCGGAACTCGTATTCAAAAATCACACGAATTTTCGAAGTATCCATCTTTATTGTCTAAGCTGAATAAAAAAAACAACTCAAAGTTGATAATCGAATGTTGCACATTTTTTAAAAGAAGAACTACATAGGTACCGTATGAAAAAAGTTTCACTCAAAAATCTCAAACCATGAAGGTTCTATGTCAATTCGAAGTACCTATTACAATAAAACGGCAATTTCATACTTTAACCCCTATTATTAAAGATGAACCGAATATTTGACGTTAGAATTTCTATTTATTCTGAGTACTGCAAACGCTTTAAGGTAGCACAATAGCATCTGTGCTTGCTTATACTCAATAGGCTTAAGTGAGCATAATGGCTGAGGCTCATCAAACAGTAGAGGCACGTCAGGTTGACAGACAAACAGACAAATTACACAATTGCCGTTTATAGCGAACCGCTCATTATGCAGTATATTATTCATGAGCTTGAGCTACGTTGAGGGCCAGCGTGTGCCGAATATAGGTATTTCGTCTTAGTAACAGTCAGTGGATTTCTACTGGACATAATAATATATCTTAATTTATAATGATTTTTCAAGTCAGTAATATTACTTAAAAACAATTACTTTTCAGTCTCTTTGTCCCGCTGCAAGTTCATAGTACAAGATAGCCAAGATTCCCGACCACCCCACGCCATATAAGTGGCACGTTTAGAAATATATAAATATACTAGTGGCCCGCTCCCGGCTTCGCCCGGGGTGCTTTTTTGCAATCCAGCCGATAAATTACTTTAAACCGCCATCTGTGAGAACCTTATGGAACTCACAGATAAATAATTGCTGTATTGAACATGTATTGAATAAGTATCAACAGATGGCGCTATGTTAATAATATTATATAATTTAAAAAATAATAATAAACAAAATGAGATATAAACTATCCTATCTTTTAAGTTGGACCAAATAATAGATACTTATGAAGTTTGATATAAGTCGGTTCAGTAGTTTCAGAGTTTATCGCGAACATACATCGTGACACGAGATTTTTATATATATAGATAGAGAATAAAAATAAATAAATAAATATTAAGAAAAACTCTGCTAGTACAAAATATAACACGTATTGCGTCTGGCTACGCCGTAGAGGCTCTACGATACTTCTTGCGACAAATTACAAAAATTAAATCTATACGGTAGAAGACGTAGAAGCACATCTTACATCATTAGAAATCTTACTATACTAATTAACTTAATCTTACTAATATCTTACTAATACTACTCGAACATTTGTGAGATTGGATATACTCGTATGGATGTTCATATATTTGTTACACTTTCACGCAAAACTATAATACTAAAAGATTTTAATGAAACTTTACAGTAAAATAGTTTATATCAAATTAACAGATTTGTTCTATATCTTCATATTATAAAATAAGATCGCTTCGTTGTCCGCTCCTGTCTGTTTCTCCGCTAACTTCTTATAAGCCACCCAACGGATTTTGATACGGTTTTTAATAATGAAAAGAGCGATAAACGGGGAAGGTTTGTATAGATATATAATTTGTAGAAAGAAAATTTCATCCGTACGTTATTGCAGGCAACAAGTTCTATATGTAGGTAAATAATTTTGCAGAAATAAATTTCAGACACACTAAAATATCAAATTAATTAAATTGTTATATTAATTATCTACAATTAAAATTAAAAAATATTTTCTTTAAATTTTTTTTTTATTATAAGCCCACCAGTGACCGGTGAGTATCTTACTACCAATTATCAATGACATTTTTCAAAGAGAAAAAAAAGTTTGAATTTAGGAAGCAACATTGGTTTCATTTTACCTTATTCAGTTTTTAGGACTTTTACTAAATTCTAAAATTCAATCAATTTTGAATATATTGCCATACATGACTTGATTAATTAATATTTTAAACAAACTAGACTAACACTAAATTAGTAAAATCTGATTTCCCATGCCCCAATGCCTCAATGCAATTTACTAGTTGCACTTTATTGTGAGTTAAAATTAATAAAAGCAAATTAACATCACCAAGGGGATCGGTATCAAACACCGACACAAAAGCTTTATTTATAAATCAAAAACAGCGAACGGCACATAAATATTCATTACAACAATAATCCCCGCTACACACGTAATAAATGCTCCTGACACTTGAAATTTAAACCGGGGAATTACAAATATACCGCGAGTCCATTAAAGAAGGCAATACGTCTCCCGTTCTTCCCCGAAGCCGACCTTTAATAAACGACCGACGATCTATGCCCCCCCCCCAAATTATTAAAATAAAGGCGGCCATTTCAAAATCTAAAACAGTCAATTTACAAGCTTCTCTCCACAAAAGGGCGCAACAGACTTCAATCTAAACTAATATAGATTCAAAACCCGTTCCTAATTGCTCTTTTAATGTTTGAATTTCTGTTTAATCAAATCATTTCGTCTTCGCAGATGACGCTGAATGAGGGGTGTAATCTAATGGTGTAACAATGGAGAGACGGGAGGAAATACACCGTCATGGGTGCAGTATAGCCAAGCAGACCATACTGACGACCCATCCTAGTGGAGCTCAGACCAGAGTGTCGGTGGAACTAGCCAATTTTGACGCCATATGTGTCCACGCGGAGTGCAAACAGATACCTATGAGGGAAGGAAGTCCGTTCTTGACCAGGAGAAGTATATTGGGTGGGTTGTCAAGCCATGCTACTCCCGTGTTGGGTAGAAGGAGTGATATTGTGAACGAGGGACGGTTATCACAGCAATGTACTCCCGTGATGCGAAGGCGGGAACTGCTGGATAGCCCAGCTGGATCCCCGCTGCCGACCAGGAGAGCAGAAGAGGAAGAAGAGTGCAGTGACGTCGATAATAGTGTGATCAGCGGATGGCTCAAGTTTCGAGATAATAAAAGGGTGAGTTATAGTTGTACTACTTTTATTATTTTTTATTCTATCTTTTTTATTTACTTTTTTCAAATCTTTAGTAAATGACGACTGCGTTAACGACAATTCGTTGTTTATTAAAATAACGGATAAGGCGGCAGATAGCAGTATGGTACCGAACCGAACTCGACGGATATTCCAACCAATTATTTTTGAGTACTATATGTATTTATTAATAAAATGCGGAAGTTAATTATGCATCGACGGTTCTAAATGTACTCGTCTTTCGAGCTATTAAGGTGCAGGCAAATATAAAGAAGGTAACAGTGTGGTGTGAAGGTATCCTAGTAGTCGAGTGTGTGACGAGTGGCGGTACTGCCCCTGCAACTGGGCTAAGGGTTTTCTACGAGGGCTGCAACGACGCTCGATAGTCATGGGAATTGTTCACGAATTTTATATCGATAACGCATTTTTTTATGTTTTAAAGTATACATTTATTGTATGTATTTAGTATAGACAGAGCACACTGCATTTTATAGTCATGAATTGGGCAGCCCCTGTAACGACAGCAACTATCACCTAGGTTTCAGTGAGTGAGTAAGGGATATCAGAGCTAATTTACCTACCCATTAATAATCTCTTATATTTAATCCTACAAAGATCGACAGTGTACTTGAAGTACCTATGGCGTTGCTTAGCCCATGCAGTGGACATTACATAATAATGACCTTTTACATATATTTTTACAGGATTTAAATAAAATACCGCTGTTGAAACCACATGAAAAGTTATTCAGAATTAAAGTGAATAAATAAACATACAGAAAGACGTATTTATAATTAAAAAAATTGTTTTTTTTTGTACTCTGTTAATTATCTTTTTCGTGTTCTTTCAATTTCTGTTACTACATTCTTATATTCAACTAGCGGCCCGCTCCCGGCTTCGCCCGGGGTGCATTTTTTTTACGTAAAAACCTTCCCTGATTATCCCTCTATCCATGAGTGAAGACAGATTTAAAATCGGTCTACCAGTTCTCGAGTTTTGCGTTTAGCAACACATTTAGGGATTCATTTTTATATTATAGATGTAACACAACTATCCTACATATTATAACACTTGTTGTATTATATGTAGGAATGACTAAAATTATGACCAGAAATTACTTGTAGCGTTATCGATAAACAATGTGGTCCATCACTACAAGGACATCAAAGTAATAGGTACAAGAATATTTTGTGGTTGCGGCACTGACTTCAACGTCTCGTCGCGACGCGAGTCGCGCTTGGGGGAGACTCAGTTCTTGCTTGTTTAACTCTACTATACAACTATTATTAACCACTTCATATAGTAAGAAGCTCTTTGGAATTCTGTCTGTATATATGTATATTTTTTAATTCTGTGCCACTAGAGAAAACATGACTTTTAATATGGCGAACGGTCTCATAATGTATTAATTTTCTTATTACTATGTCTTGGCAAAGAAAACATAACCTTGTTCAATCTTGTTCGTGTTAGACTTATTTATATTAAGATTATTATTAAATATGACACATAACGATCAACACTTGGTAGGTAGCTACCGTCACCTATTAATACAATTAAATGGTAAAATTGATTCAAGTGCGCTGTCGATTTTAATAGGATAAAGATAAGAGATTAAGAGGGTCTGGCTCACCGAAACACAAAAGCACACATGCTATTTTTTCAAATTCTAAGTCTTTTGTAAGGAGGTGGTTACTGCCGCCAGACAGATCCTATACTAGTAGTCTAGTATGTTATTTATTGCCCACACCTTACATTGTCCCACACCTTAACATTAGCCTACTTTCAGATCTGTGTAACAGTATAACAAATAAGAATATTAAAGTTAAATTAAGATATTTTTTAATTTGTATAGTTGTATATAGTTATATATTAAATCCTTTTTAGTAATAATAGCACAATGTTAAACTAAGGGGTTTTTAGTGATATCTACATGTATGTTTATAAAATTATATAAAAATTATAATTAAATTATGTATTCCTTTAAAATTGTTAAAAATATAAATAAAAAAATAAAATATATATTTATAATTAAAGAATAAAATGAAGTTTTTTTTCTTGCATATCTTTTATTAGATTCAAAATGCCTAAATGTTTATAGCCTCGTCGGTCGGAGCGTTAACTGAGATGCCATAAACACAAACGGCTATAGGCCTCGAGTGAATTATCACCACACATTTACTAAACTCGTGGACAAATGCCGGGACAAGTCTCGTCCGCCATTGTAAAGGACATGTCCGTGGACGAGCGTAAATCATACGCACCCCAATAAACAAAGCTTCCTCCGATCGGGTAGTAAAGTGAACGGTTCTCTTGTCTCCAATACGAGACTTGTGCATTTCACTTTACACAAAATCATACACAACCAACAATAATTAACTGCAATAAAAATAAAATTTGTAAAAACAAAAATTAATTCATTATACTAAATTGCTAATTCATAATTATATTATAGAATCATTATTGCAATAACAGGTAATAATTATCTGGTTAATAATAATAATTGATGATTATACAATAACAGTAATAATAAGGTAGAGCTAATAAGATAAGCTGGATCCAAACTGCTTCTTACCCGAGTTGCTGAAAAAATATTTGGAGGCTGAAATGACGATGATGAAAAAGCTAGATAATGTACTTTTTCAAAATCGAATATTTTTCGGTTGGTACTGATATAACAGAAAAGTTAAATATTGTCTTTGGTAAACAGACATCGTTCTACCAAAAGCTATTGGACAAGTGGGTAATTTAAAAATAATTTTCCAATTTCTAATATTTTTCTTCTTAAGAACCTTTCTTGGAGGTAAACGAATGTTTAAAAAAACCGCATTATTCCAGCTGTTCTCGAGTTTTGCACTTTAAGCGAACACAAAAAATAGATTATTATAATTTGTTAATAAATGTAATAGTTAAAAAAAAATTTGTGATCCTTGTGATAAAGGTTTTTATATATAGGTCTGGTAATAAAACTGATATTTTCGCTGTCCGACTGATCTATGCCGCTCGTCGATCTCGTATATTCCTTAAGTTTTGTTTTGAATCCTCGCTAGGATTCCAATATATTGCCATTCAGACGAACCATTAGTAGGCGACGGCCGCTCGATCACATACACACAGCAAGTGCAAGAAACAGTAGTGGAACTACATTTAATTTTCGAATTATTACTAGAAAGCGAGTTTCTTAAAATTTCCAGCTGATATCCGACCATTTCATAGATGTAACAAGGGATAAAGACAGGATATGGGTTCTAGTATTCAATTAGTCACTGAAATACATCAATATACACATATTGTTATTTGTAAGAAAAATAAAAGGTAACAAGATAAACATTATTAAATGTTAATATTACAAAACTGGCTAGAAATATTTTAATCTCTATATAAATTGGTGAAGACAAAACTGTTCAGTATCTATTACTTTTGAGTTTTTGAAGTGTTTTTTTTTTTATTAAGTATCTATTGATTATTTATCACTGTTATAAATTTTCAACAGTTTTTTTTTCAAAAGTCTAAATATATAATATGTATTCAATGCCGATTTCTTCTTATTTATTCGTCAACTGCATTTTTAATATTATTATTCTGTTTAGTAGCTATTGGCGATCTTTAGAAAATTTGGAAAGAGGTAGTTTTATTCCTTGATTTAATTACATTATATAAACTTCAAAATGATTTTAAAGATTTATAATTTCATTTATATATTACATAATTTGATTTAACTAAACACTTAATTATCCTATTTTAATCTACTAATTTACTAACTAACAAACAAACAAAAATAAGAAATAATAACAACACTTGAAAAAATAATTAAACCATGTGCATGCTGGGAATGCAGGGGCGTGGAGGAAACTAATTGGCCAAAAAGAATAACTCGTCCAGCTCCGCCGAATCTTGCGTAGTACCCAGGACGCTTGCAGTGTTACCTCTGTGAATTTCTAACGCTATACGTTGCGTGAAGAAAGAGCTTATATAACCAGGGTAAAAATTTAAAAGTGTGCGTAATAAATTGTGTAAAATTGAAGTTTAGTTACTGCACATTGGTTCGTGTGGCCATAGACAGCCAATTTGCCGAGAAATGTATTTCGTTCGTTCGTTTGGTTCTTTGTTGCGAACGATTGGGCACGAGGCGGCGATGGACGTAATAAAAAACTATTTGAATCGATCACTCGCACAATGAAATTATGGAAACGCCAAGTTAAGGATTTCCCCAACGTTGCCAACTTCGTGAGGAATAAATTGGATAGAAAATATGTTAATATTTGGTTAGGATAAACATTTGGATAGGCATTTAGGTCACTGTAAACGCTAACATCTACTAACGTGAACGATGTTCCATTTAATCAGTGGAAAATGAATGAAGTTAAATTTACTCTTTAAGAAACTCTCTATGTACTCCTATCGTCTTGGGTGACTGTATTGTTTTTTGTATTTATATACTGAATAAATGAATAAATGACATATTAATTAGGAATTAAAGTATACAGATACGAGTATAGTAAAGCATTGTTAACGCAAACTGATAACAAGCAAGCAAGCAAGCAAGGTAAACGACATGGAAGACAAAACTTTGCTTGTATTATCCAACTTACCAATTATCTAATCTGTGACCTTATTTACCTTACCTTACTTTACTTTTACAAATACAACGATACAATAGTAAGAATTATAATTTACTAACGTAAATGATAGTACCCTATAATAATTTACTACAATATGAATTTTATCTATATTATAAAAATTAGAATATTATTTTTCTAGATATAAAATAAGTACCAAATAAAAGAAGAAAGTTTTTTTTTTTAATGCGTTACTATCAGTCAAATTAATTTTTTTTCCAATAAACCCGGTTTCACACGGGTGCAGTTTTTTTTTCTGCAAATTATACATAAAAAACCTTTTTCGTTTAACGCTTTTTCCATTCGTGAAAACCGCATTAAAATCCTTTGCGTAATTTAAAAGATCTAAGTGTACATACATACAGAAGGACAGACGACTGGAAGCGACTTTATTTTCTTTATATAATAATAATCATATAATAATACCGTATCAGTTGTGTTACCATCTTATGTCCTTTGTGAAATTGTCTAAGAAGTTCTGAATTAAAAAAAAAACATCATTTGTAACGTTCTTATTATGGTTTTTACATTTAACAGACCATTAGCCAGCCGGACCGCAGTTTATTAGGATAGCATTTATGGCGAGCTAATTAGACGTTCATTTCCAACGCATTTTTTTACTTTTAAAAACGCACGCAAAGGTTGTCTGGGGCACCTCATTAACTTAAGTTTACCTCAGTCTCAAAGTTCATTAAAGCAGACTCTTTGAGATATATATTTTTTTGCAGCGAAAGAGAGGCATAAAAAATTGCCGGAATAATTTGCGCTCCAATGAACTTTTGGTAAGTTAATCGGTATCCTTTGAATTGAGGGATAATGAGGGTTTGTTTATTATAGAATTGAAAAGATTGAAATATATATTATATTTTTAAACTAGGCTACTAAATTTTTTTTTTCAAATATGTTAGTGTTAGGAAACACGACTTTCTACTCATTATTATTTAAAATTTTATTTTAAAGTTTGTATTTATTTTTGTCATCATCATTTAGCATTTTTTTCTCTACTAGTATTTTATTCTCCATATTTTCGACATTTCACATTTTCGCACCGATGAAATTATTTACACAACCTTTCTTGTTTTTCGCTCTCTATATTAGCGAAAACCGTATCAAAATCCGTTGGGTAGTTTAGAAGTTAGCGCAGAACAGACGGACAGTGACTATATTTTATAAAATTTATAATAGACCTAAGTTGCTAATCGAATTTAAGTAAATTCAAACAAATTAACGATTTCTTTAGCCATTCTCAATCCGCTTTTTATATAAAACGGAGCGAGAAATTAAATCGCGCAAGCGATGGACTTTTTAAAAGATGGACCCTGTCAATCGGATTTCAATTATTTAGCAGAATTAAAAAATACCTTCTCCGGAGAAGTAAATTTGAAAATGAATTTCGCCGATTCGAGTAATCGTTTTTTGTGTAAATTCTTGTTGTATTATAAGAGGTCATCATCTCGGCTTCCAACAGACGGATTATTTCAGTAATTCCCACGCGAAAGAACCGGATAAATTATCTGTTGTTGGATCGTGGTACAAGTGAAGGGATTATAGAGAGTTCCAAATATAACATTTATAATAAATAAATAAATATTATCTTGGGATATGTCACATAGTGCCATCTAGCTACAAACAAGTATAGTTCTACAGTGTAGAATAATAGGTATAAAACACCCAAGTTAAGACACACAGCCATTATATTGATGCATCAAAAATGCTTGTCTTGAGCTGGGATTGAACCTGCTACTGATGACACAGCAGGCAGACCTTCTGCCGCTGAGTCAGTCGATCTCTTAACAATTTATTTATTTAACTTATAAAACAACATAACAAGAAGAGAATAAGGCATAAGTACACTGTTTAGGAGTGCAATTTAGATTAATCAATACACTTGTTATTTATAATTATCATGTATATAATTGTATTCTGTTTGTGTACTTCATCAAATAAATCAAATAAATAAGACCAGAACAGACAAATCTTCAATAAAATTTTCTTATTATCATATAAGTCAAGCAGTTTTTTAGAGTTAATTTGTTTTTTTCTAGATCATATAACCCAAATCTTTTCAAAGTTTGAGTAAAGGCATCTTCTGGGTGAGCTCGCTCCATCATAGGCCTCATCCTTGCTACAAAGTTGGTTGTTGGCCAAGAGCAAACCCATCTGTAATTTAAAAAAAAAATGGAAATAAAAATGTTATTATATTTAAGTAACAACATTTTGTCATTAGATTTTGTTGAAAAACTTTTAATTTTAAAAGTTTAGTTACTTGGGCCAACATTTTTTGTTATGAAGCGTATTTTTTCCGTCTGGATTCAACGATGTTCTCGCGCTGGAATCGTAGGAATTTCGTCGTCCAATATTGAATTTTCCATACAATTATAAAATAATACACAATATTTATGTATTATAGAAATACAATTAGATTATTGATAAATTGCTAAAAGCTAAAGATAAAGCACTAAACATGACAACATCGTTGAAATGGTTAGCAAAAGACTGAATTTAACGCAAAGTAATTTTTTTTAGATGGATCTGCACTTTGTACGAACCTAAATTTTTCATACAAAGTAAAGATAGATGCAGGATTGAATAGACGAACATCAATTCGGGTAAAAACCTTTTAAATTGGATCTCTGTTACGTGTTTTGCGAGCATCTCTCCGTTGCCACACGCCGTACGCTGGGGTCTTATAAATATTAACATGAGGCGAAAATGTTGCGTCTAAAGAGTACTTGCACACTTCACCAATCTAAATAAAAATCTTACATTGACTGTAGTCCAATCAGACAAAAACCTTTGCCTTGGAAAAACCACTTTCGAATCACGGTTGTGTCTAAAGGTTCATGAGAAAATATTCTAATAAGTTCCTATAGAGAGACCATTGCCCATTAGTTTGACCATATGATGATGAGATACTTATATGTAAAATTATAAACAACATTAAAACACTGGATATAGTTTACATTTGGTTAATACATTTTATATTTAAACGGATGAAGTTATCCTGTCGGAACGTTGGATTTTATTTTGAAACAAAAGAAAATATTTTTCGCATATAAAAACATATCAAAAAGGTTTTCTGATAGTTAGGTAGCTTCACCTACATTGAAACTAACTAAATCATTCAGCATCCATAACACACAACAAAAGTTTCATCAAAATCGGACCACAAGAGTATGAAAAATTAAGTGTCATCACACGTATAAAGGAAACAGAAGATTATAAAAAAAATTTTTTTTTCTAATTTATCTAATATATAAAATTCTCGTGTCGCGGTGTTTGTTGCCAAACTCCTCCGAAACGGCTGGACCGATTTTGATGAAATTTTGTGTGCTTATCGGGTAGGTCTGAGAATCGGCCAACATCTATTTTCCATACCCCTAAATGTTAAGGGTGGTCCACCCCAAATTTTTATTTTTATTTTTTGGCAAAACAACGTTTGCCGGGTCAACTAGTAATTTATAAAAGAATAAAATACTATATAGGACAAATTGACATAAAAGTAAAATAAACAATGTCAGTTGCCGATGACCTATGTAGTTTATGTCTTGTGTTTAATACACTGGAAAAGCAGCTTAATTACGTTGTGTGAAGGTTCCTGATCTCAAAACTCTTTTGTTCAAAGGTTTGTTCAATCTCTGGAGACCAGGAGGCGTATTGTTCCCTTGTTTTTATGAAACATTTATACGGTTCGCAGTACCGCACCTAGGGATAAAGAATGGCGGTAAATAAAAATAGTGAAATTAGGGATCGTTGCGTCTACAACATAGACAAAGGCACAGACAAATTACACAAAGGCAATATAACAATCATATGCATAATATTATGTGGTTTTTTTTATCATAATGCTTATAAACTAATCTAACTCTCACTTGACGAGCCCATTGAATGGATGGTTGTTGTTAACGCTCTGTCTCAGGGGTTCACCGGTACCATTCCTGGCAAAGACAATTATTGAAATAAACTTTAATATAGATAAAGAAAATATATTACATCTCTACTATATAACCATACTAACATTATATAAATGTGAAACTAAGTATGTCTGTCTGTTACCTTTAAATGTCTTAACCACTCAACCTACAGTATTTGGCATTTTGATTTGGAAATTTGGCAACCTACACATTGTATACCTATACAGAAAAAGACATAGTGAACCTTTTATCCAGAATAAATGTTCTGTTCCCGATTGATCATCATCAATATACTAATAATAAATCTGTAAGGGTTCGATCATGGAGTAAGTTACTTTGTTTTTAGAGATATCGTGTTTATAGGCTCTATACATGATACTGAAACTAAATTGACGATTTTTAGATTTTTTTTCTATATATGTGTATGTTATTCCTTTATAACTCTTAAACGAATTAACTGATTTTCATGAAACTTGGTAGATAAACATTTAGATGTACAGGACACAGGGTAGGCTACTATTTTCTTTTTTAACGCTGACGAAGTTGCGGGCGCCAGCTAGTATAAAAATAAAAATCCAACTTTTTTACATATTTTGTAAGGTGTTATATATTTTATTTTTCAAGGCGAACGAAGTCACGGGCAGAAGCTAGTAGTATAGTATATAACGACACCTTTCCTGCCTTTCTCAGTTGAATAGCAATGGCAGTGAAGTCGTATGCGTGATACGTTCGTTCGCTCTCCGTCAATGTCTCTCGTAAACGCTGCTCAATATGTCTCGACATCAGCCATCTTGGATCGAGGTGGAAAATTTCCGAACGATTTCCCAAGCATTTCACTTTTTAGTGGGTCACTGGGGTTGCACCCACAAAGGGTTTAGCGAGTTGTCAACGAGAAATGTTATGGTTTAGCAAGGACTATTGTCTCGTTGGGAGGTTTATTCAATAATTCGGGTTTTGCTTTACAAAAGTAGGTAGTTTACGTGTGTGATCTGAATTATAACGATAAATTTGTATACCAATAGATTTAGTTTGCCATGAAAGTAACTTAATAATTAACAAGTGTAAAGTGTACCTAAGTTTCTAAGTTTTTTTTTAACATCATTATATTAAATATTTAATAAATAAAAAAAAAAACATAGGTAGGTAATTATAGAATTTATCGAAACAAATTTTGAGTATTATGACATAACGAATTAACTTTTACATCTTAAATTTATTGTATAAAGATACTATACCTAACACATAAAATTAATTTCACTGGTACGAAAAAATATAAAAATTTATTATTAGTTTAAATTATATTATGATAAAATAAATTATATTATGATGTAGGTACTATCAAACATTGGAATATTGGTATTAAGAAGAATATTATTTAAAATACAAATTAATAAAATGTAATTCATTTATTAATAAATTGTTTTATTTAATATTATAATTTGTAATCGTTTTCAAAAATTTAGCATTATCATCTGAATTACTCATAAGAAAATATATAAAATTTTCATAATGTGTCTACCATAAAAACGCCACCTTACTTAATATTTGGAACTAATGACATAACGGTGTTTTATGTCATTAGTTCCAAATTGTTGAAATCCATTTTGTGCGTCTCAGGTTGTGCCTAAGTGTGAGGTTCCTACATTTTAATTGAAATCCCTACACAATACATTGTGTCTCCAACTAAATCGTCCATAAGCGCGCATAAATCACCGTCTCGCTTACTAAACCCAGCCTTCCGCTTGGCTCATTACTCCAAATTATACTTTAACTGCACCAGTTTAGAATTTAAACTCGCGCGTCTTGGAATCATCGTCTCTTTTATAACAACGTCGTCGAGTGATATGCCTTAAACAAATGAATTATTTATTCAGTGAACGAATTAACATATCAAGAGAAATGCTGAAGACTTCGAGCCAAGAAATATCACGGAGGAGGCATCGATGAAGAAATTCTTAAAATAAATCACTAATCATTGAATGTCATTCATACCAAAAAAGTTTTAATATATTATTGACACTCAGACATATTATATTATTAGATAAGTAGGGTATTGGTGTCGTTAATGAGGCAACACTTAAAAAGATAAAGAAACAATGGGATAAGAGTTAGACTCAAACTCAAACTTTCTATTGAGCCTAAACACGTTACTTATATCTGCTGTAAGTTGCTAAAGAGATTTGTGTCCCGCAGACAACTTGATGCTGAAGCATCAGTTCAAGGTTACCGTGTCATAGAATTTCATATCAATCGAACCTGTGGAAGTTAGTAAAATGCCTTCGTCAACTAGGAAATGGGCTGACAGTCTTTGAAAATTTAAACCCCTGAAGAGATCTTCATAGATTATAGTTAAGAACCACACCGATCAAACAAAAAAACCGGATCAAAATAGGTTCATCCGTTTCGGAGCTAGATTCCACAGACAGACACACAGATACACAAATACTTAGACACACACGTCAAAATTATATTTTTAATTTATTTCAATATAGCATATTCACATTCGATAACCCGTTGGGCTCACAACTTACTTTGGGGGCCATACAAATTGGTGTGCTTAGTCTTGGCTATTTATTTTGTTTTTATTATTTTAAAATAAATTATTATATCTTATTTATTATTATTTCTATTTTATAAAAATATAAATAATAAACTGTCACCAGTTGATTCATACATCGAAGGAATTGCGCCGGGCCGTGTTAATCCGGTACAGTGCAAAGCGCGCGGTTTGCCCAAATTGAAATTTGCTGTTGTCATTCGTATGTCTGTCTCTGGCTACATCGATACATATATATTTACGACATATACATTGTTTCAGTTCCATAGCGACTTCCAGCACGACTAGGTTGTTGAGTGCCTTTCGATGCAATTCAACAGAGTATCTAACTTACATTGTCATTTTGACTACCTAAACTCCCAAAATGGTTGTTGGAATGAAAAGCTTCAGTTTATTAGGTACGTCTCACATTATAACACATTTAGTATTAAAAAAAGGTTTTTTTAATATATTTTTAATATAAAATCAATAGTTAAACCTATCTAACTTCGGCCTTCCCCATAATTTTCCAATAGGCCTGGTCAGAAGCTGCCTTTAACTCCAGTTTTTTGATGATTAATCAAAAATAAAGAGATCTGTCGGAGGATTTAAAGAGACTGCCTAACAATGGATGCATACAAAGTCTCTTTAAAATAATTAATATTATGATCATAATTCTATGATTTAATGTATTATTATTAACGATATCTTCACGTTCACTAATTAAACACTGTTAACAATACTAATAATAAATCTGTAAGGGTCGGTCATGGAGAAAGTTACTTTGTTTTCAAAGATATCGTGTTTATAGGCTCTATACATGATACTGAAACTAAATTGACGATTTTTAGAATTTTTTTCTGTATGTATGTATGTATGTTCCTCCATAACTCTGAAACGAATTAACTGATTTTCCTGAAACTTGGTAGATAAACATTTGGACGTACGGGACACAAGATAGGCTACTTAATATTTTTCAACGCGGACGAAGTCTTGGGCACCAGCTAGTTATTAAATAAAACATCGATTGAGACAAGAAATAATGTAATAGTAGACAAAATTCGTTTAGTAGATATTGAGTGAATGCGACACGTGCGCCGAGGGTTAGCAATAACAGTAGAGCTCCGTATGAGGTGTAATATCGTGCATATTGTCCGCCATGTTGTCCGCCGCGTGACGACGTCATTATTTACCAATCAGTGGCTGCACGGTCAGTGTGCAATTAGCTTTATAATAAATCCCAACCCATATATTAGGCTATTTACTAAGCAATTTAGTGATGAGGTAATAAAATACTGTACGTTTAAAATAAATGAGAGTTTACACGAATACACTTCGTTTCATTAATTTAGTAAAAGCACGGAATACAAGTAAAAGCTCCAACATTAGCATTGTTACCGTCTATTCTTCGTTAGAATTAAGAAATATACGTTTGATGTTTGTTATTATAAATAACACGCCAATATGTATATTATGTTAAATAATAAGAGTATTTCTTTTGCAATTTGGATTTAATATTAATCGATTTTCAAGACAAATGCTTCATAGATGTTCTACAAGCACTAAATAATATTATATAATCATTTACTATTAATATATACCCACTCCCACAGATGTAATTTTATTTACAAATTCTGTATTATTTTATTAAATTAAAGTTTATACAACCGAAATGTGGCTGTTCGAGGTATAAAGTTGGAAAACCTACTATTTTCCTAAGTATCACATTGCTTAGTTAACTTCAGGGGGACTGCCTATTACTAGGCTGAAGGGTAAATGAAGTTCTAACTAAAGCGTTCGCTATCTGAAATATACTACAACTCACAGATATAGCCACTGCAACGCTGGCCTTTATAATACAAGTGTTCATTACTATTGCGGTACAGCTTCTATGTACATGATTAATATTATGCCACACTGTTAAGCAAATCATAATTTTTGTTTGAGGAGGTACAGGCTGCATTCAACTATTCTAGTCCACTGCGTATTGACAGGACCTTTTTTATGTCGACTGCTGAAGTAATAAAATCTGATAAAAGTATAGAAAATGGGCTCAGACATCCCTTACTGCCAGATAACTAACTGATAACTAAGGCTAAGGCTCAACTGGGATGGCAATTTCAATTATAGTTTTTAATTTTAAAATAAATTTTAACTTACAAATAATGTGAATTAAACACATCGCAAATTCAAAACATCATAATGTCAGCTTTGAACATTTGAAAGAAACGTAAGAAGAAAAACCAATAAATTTTCATTTATTGTCCTGAAAATATTTTCAGTCATGCACGAATCAAAAATATGACTTCGTTTCGTGAGCATTACGGCTCTAATTATCAACAAAGGGGTCACATAGGACACCAATTTAAATACAATACATGTTTATGAAGAAAAAAAAAAACATGATAATTTCAGGGAACAAAAACCTCATCAGAACAAAGCGCGAAGCGAGGTCACTCATTGTTGGACCTCCTATGGCTTTTGTCCTTCTTTCCCATGCGGAGTGTATTGTCAAAAGGCAAATTAAAACTAGCCGTCCTTCTGACTCTTTTGTCGTTGTAATTAAGGGTGGTTTTTGTATGTCCGGCTATGTGTTTGTAGTCACGTTGGACCGTTGTCAGAAAATGAGTTGAAAAGCATTGGAAACGAGCGGTCCTGACCGCTTGACAATGGATTATTGTGGATGCTATATTAATTTTTGTCCTGACGTTTTATTAGTTATCTGTGTCAAGTGCAAAACAAGATTTGAATATAAGCGCTTTAAGTATAAACAATATATTCCTAACAATTAAAATATTTGAGAAGAGTACCTACTAATAAAAAAAAAAATATATAAAAATTACGTGTCACGTTGTTTGTCCGCGATGAACTCCCAAACTACTGAACCGATTTTGATAAAATTTCGTAACTATATGTAATTTGGTCCAACTTAAAAGACAGGATAGTTTATATCTCATTTTGTTTATAATTTTTTTGCAAATTATATAATATTATTAACAGAGCGCCATCTGTTGATACCTATTCAATCCAGCAATTATTTATCTGTGAGTTCCAAAAGATTCTAACAGATGGCGATGTAAGGTAATTTTATCAGCTGGATTGAGTAAAAAATTGCACCCGTGCGTAGCCGGGAGCGGGCCACTAGTATACAATAAAGTTCTCTACGTTCCTACATATATATGTTCTGGACTACTGGAAAATTATGAGAGAGGCCTTTGTTCAGCAGGAGAAGAGAAAAATAAGAAAGAAAGAAAAAATGTTTATTTGGTATATTTTAAATTACATTAAATTTAAAGTACATTGGTATAAAAAATATCAAAATACAAAAAGTTTTATTAAAAATCATTCTTAAAGTACAATATATGTAACATATATTATAATTTATAAATTCCCTCTGTACCGACTATCTACAGAATATACCTACTATTTCAAATGAACAAAAAGTATATGATATTTTAAGTTAAGAAACAAAATCAAAAACCTATCATAGTTTAAAAACAATGTCTGCAAATTAAATTAAATGGAGATTTCATTTAAGTAGATAATCTTTCATTACACATATAGATACTAATTCCACTTAGTAAACATACAGTTGTTTAAAAATCATTATACAGCTGTAATATAGTTATACTTGTCAGTAGAACTCGATCGTCTAAATACCTGCTTGTCTAAATCTCCACCTTTAACAAGATTAGAAGTTAAACGATCGCTTGAACTGGTATTAGTTAACGTCAGGTCTGTTCCCCTCTCTCCGGGGAACAGGGATCACGTCACAGTAGTACTATCATCGAAATCAACTCTAAAGTTTATGATACTTATAGGAAGTTCAATAATAAAGTTGCAGACATGAAGACGTTGAAGAGTACATGGACTATCTTATGGTAATGTTGGAAATTATTTTTAAATTATTTCTTGTGAAAAATATGAACTTAATAATTATTTATTTAGTTATTTATTTCCATAAAACACAATATTTATAACATTTTAAAAATAAGGAAAACAAAATTTTGGTAATATTACTGAATGCCATAGTTATCATAAAGTTGTAGAAGCGGTTTTGATACTTCTTACCATTTATATAACAGAATATTTGGTACAGTCAGTTTGAAAAAAATAAATTTAAGTCAGACGAACACATCACAATTATTACAGCGGAAAATGAATTTTCTGTGATTTTTTTAATTTTTTACTTACAATTAGATATTAAAATGTATTCATTGTTTAGAATTTTCATTGACTTGCATTATTGTATTTAAAGTAGGGTCTCAAGTATTTTATCACTTTTAAAATCGGGCAATCCTATTGGAAATAATCTATAATTAAAGACTTTAACATAATACCTGACAGAACAAGACGGTATGTACGAATGGTGCGATGAGATGTTTTGTCATAATTTAGTACAACCACGACTACCGGTGAACTACCCGCGTTTGAGTCTCGTTGCCGTCTCGCCCCGTCGAATATCATAAAGATATATTATCTAGAGACTTATCTTAAGACTATTAAGGGGTTATACAGTATTTCCGCTTAGTAGTTTAATAAATGGTGACATCATGGGCGAATGGCGGTAAAACCTGTCAGACGTGTCCCTTAAAAAAACACATGTTTTGTTGGAAATATCATTGTCGATGTTCGTTCGTATCTCAGTAGCAGCTCGTGATAAAATTCATTAAACCAATTCCATATTAACCTAAAAACGGATTAATGCGTTAATAAAATTTCCAAATTATAAGTTTGTGCCACAAAATGGCGGTAATTTGAATATATTAGTCGGCCAGTGCATTTCGGCTGCTCGAAAATAACCAACACCTACATTATTCATGGGAGAGTTATAATGATGAATATCGTATTAAACACATTTATGTACACGCCATTTTTACAATGTTTGAAGCTATTGTAATAATGTTATCTAGACAAGAAATCTCATATGATTTCATCATCACGAAACTTGTCAATAATAATTTAAGTATAAAAAGTAAAGCCCATGTTTTTGTTCCATGAAGGCTTATGGTAAATATATACTTTGTGTTATAGTATGCATTACATATGTTTATGGTAGATAGTCGATGTTGTATGTCAATGTGATGTCAAGTCTAATAAATAATGGCTCTATTAAATATATTTTAATTTACTATATTATACCGTCTATAAATAATACATGGTGTCAGAAGTGGTCTTACAATTACAATTAAACAAAAAGTAAGTAAAAATGCCGGGAGGAGTGCTGGAACAGGAAAATAAAGCACAAAGAAAACCTGCCATAGGCATGGGTTGTGCTTGTATGAACGTACAAGGCAATATGGCGGACAACTGGAAAAAATGGTTACAATCATTTAAATTATATTTGCGAGCATCATCATTGGATGAAGAATCGGATACAAGAAAAGTGGCATTATTTTTACATCTAATAGGAGAACATGGTATTAACATTTTTAACTCATTTTTAAAAGACGAAGAAAAAATTTCGTACAAAGAATTACTGGATTTATTTAACAATTATTTCATTCCGAAAACTAATATTACATACGAATGTCATAATTTTTTCACGTACAAACAAAACGAAAATGAAACATTAGAAGAATTTGTTATCAATCTACGTGCAAGAAGTCAATCTTGTGACTTTGGATCGCTGCAGGACAGATTGATTAAGTCAATGTTTATCTGTAACATGCATCCCAAGTGCAGTCATATCCGAGAAAGACTACTCATGCAAGATGATCTGACGTTGGAAGCAGCAATTAATTTATCAAAAAGCATTGTGATTGCTAGGAACCAAAACTTATCAATACAGCATGAAACAGGAGACGCTGTCATGTATATGTCTCAATCCAGTCATCAGTCACGTTCATCTCAACGAAACAATCAAAGATTTCACTCAAATCACCGCTTTCAAACAAGAAACAGGTCGCCGTCAATTCAGAGGTCAAAGTCAAATCAAAGGTCGCAGTCAACATATGGTTTGCAGTCATCACAGAGATCTGAGCCAAGAAATTGTGGTAAATGTGGACAAATTCATCGGTACAAGTGTCCAGCCGCAAATGTCAAATGTCATAAATGTCTTAAGATTGGTCATTATCAAAGATTATGTACATTTAGTCGTGTAAACTATATAGAAGAGTCTGAGGTTGGTATTGATACAAGTAATTTTTTCATAGGCCACATCAAATCAAGTCAGTTGTCCCAGTCAGATTGGTTAGTAAACCTGACTATAAATAATGTAAATATTAATTGCATTCTGGATACTGGTAGTGATGCTAATGTCATGTCTATGAGTGTGTTCAAAAGTCTTAATGTTGAAAATAACATAAACAAATGTCAGGCCAAAATGACGTCATATAGCGGTAATAATATTGAAGTTATAGGGGAGAAGATTTTGAAATGTAATTTATATATCAACAATAGTTATGTCACTAAGGCAATAAGATTTATTATTGTTAAGGTATCATCGCCTACTGTCTTGGGGAAAGATACATGTATGGAACTAGGTTTAGTTAAAAGGGTGTTCAGCATTGAAAAGCCATGTCATTCAAGCCAGTCTTTAAATAAATCAGTCATTAAACCTAACCAAAGCAAAACATATGTCAATGTGTCTTTGCCTGAACAGTCACAACAAATGTCAAACTTACTTTCAAAAGATAATTATGTAAAAAATATACTTAACAAATATGAACATGTATTTAACGGTCTAGGCTGTATACCAGGAGAGTGTAGCATCAAGGTCAACCCAAACGTATCACCGAAAATTGATGCCCCAAGAAAGGTACCATTTGCACTGTATTCCAGACTACAACAGGAACTGAACAGGATGGAGCAGATGGATGTCATCAGAAAAGTCACGGAGCCAACAAACTGGGTAAGTTCTCTCATCCTTGTCGAAAAGAAAAATGGTGATTTAAGGGTTTGTCTTGACCCTAGAAATTTAAATCAAGCAATATGTCGTAGTCATTATCCAATTCCAACAGTTGACGCGGTTCGCTCTAAAATAGCAGGCGCGAAATACTACTCAACTCTAGATGCCAGCAGTGGATTTTGGATGTGTCGTCTTAATGAAGAGAGTTCATACCTCACTACTTTTAACACTCCATTTGGCCGGTATCGATTTACGCGCTTACCGTTTGGAGTCAGTTGTGCTCCTGAATATTTTCATAGAATTATGAATGAAACATTTGGTGATATATCGGGTGTAACAGTATATAGTGATGATTTATTAGTTTCTGGCTCAACAATAAAAGAACACAACGAACGTTTAAAAATGGTTTTCGAAAAAGCACAACAGGTAAATGTTAAATTCAATAAAGCCAAGTGTACATTTGCTGTTACAGAAATTAAATATTTAGGCCATGTGTTCTCAGCTCAAGGAATTAGTCCTGACAAAGAAAAAATCAGAGCTATTAACGAAATGCCTTCGCCTAAGTGCACTAAAGATCTACAAAGGTTTTTAGGCATGGTCAATTATTTAGGCTCATTTATTAATAATTTGGCTGAAGAAATTGGTCCTTTAAGAGACTTATTAAAGAAAAACTCTGTCTTTACATGGAATGAAAACTATGAAATTATTTTCAATCGTCTTAAAAGTCTTATTTGTCATGCCCCAGTCTTATCGCATTTTGACATCAATATTCCGGTTGTCATGTCGGTGGATGCTAGTAGTACAGCAGTTGGCGCTGTGTTGCTACAAAATAATCACCCTATATATTATGCATCTAAAACTTTAACCGAGTCTCAACAAAGAATGGCTCAAATTGAGAAAGAACTTTATGCTATTGTTTTTGCCTGTATCAAATTTCATCAATTTATATATGGCCAAACAGTAACTGTTGAAACTGATCATTGTCCTCTAATTACTCTTTTCAAAAAGCCACTTTCAGAAGTACCTACGAGACTTCAAAGAATGATGTTGAGAATTCAAGCTTACAGCTTAAACGTCATATACAAAAAAGGTTCATTAATGTTTATTGCAGATACTCTGTCTAGAGCAGCTTTATCTGAAACTGAAGTAGATGAACTCGATAAAGATATAGTGGTTCATGTCAATATGCTTATTAAGTCATTACCTTTGTCACCTGAACGATTTCAGTGGCTGAAAGATGCTACAAAGTCTGATGAGAGTATGCAAATTTTGAAAAAATATTATTATGAAGGATGGCCTGCTAACAAGGAACAGGTTTTGCCACAAGTACGCGAATACTGGCAGTACAGACATGATTTACATACTGAAAATGACATAGTATTTAGAAGTAGTAGTATTGTCATACCAAAAAAGATCCGGTCAGACGTGCTTCAAATAATACACAGTGGTCATTTTGGGGTAGAGCGTTCTAAGTCTTTTGCCCGGGGAAATGTCTTCTGGCCGTTCATGTCAAGTGATATTAAAAATTTAGTAGATTCGTGTCCCACTTGTCTATCACATAGAAATTCAAATCCTTCACAACCTCTTATGTCACATAAGTTATCTACTCTTCCATGGGAAAAACTTGGAATTGATTACATGTCATACAAAAATAATACCTATCTCGTAGTTGAAGACTACTATTCAAATTATTTTGAAGTAAGTCGCGTTAGTTCAACTAGTGCTAATGTTCTCATAAATACATTGAAACCTATATATAGTCGTCATGGTATTCCATTCGAAATTATATCAGATAATGGTCCTCCATTCAATTCTGCAGATTTTAAGAAGTTTAATTCTGAATGGGATATTAAACATACCACTTCCAGTCCATACTTACCTAGATCAAATGGTTTGGTAGAGTCTGGAGTTAAAATTTGTAAGAAAATATTTACAAAATGTGACGAATCAGGTTCAGATCCTTATTTAGCCCTTCTTCAGTATAGAAATACTCCAAGAGGAAATCTAGCCTCTCCAGCACAATTGTTAATGTCCCGTAATCTAAGAACTCAATTGCCTACCATTGCAGAGAAGTTACGTCCTAAAGTAGTTAGATTCGAAGATCATATAGAGTCAAAAAAGAAAAATCAACAAAACGCAAAGAATTATTATAACAGAAAAACAAGATCATTAAAAGAGATTAAGAAAGGAGAAAATGTGTACTATAAGAAAACTCCTGAAAGCGTCTGGGTTCCTGGAGAAATAAAAGATGTTTGTCCAGAACCGAGATCGTATATAGTTAGTGGTTCAGATGGATTCGTTGGTCGGCGAAATAGGGAACATATTCTGGTCCCAAGGTTAGTACCTATTAGTCAAGAATCTCAGTCACCATCGTGTCAGACGGGAGCAAGTGGAAGTCACTGCATTACAACTACACCACAGGTAGTACCAAGTACTTCTACAGGTTCACCTACACAGACTGCACCACAGGTTTACACTAGGGCAGGTAGACTAATTAAGCCGCCCATAAGGTTAAATTTATAATTTGTTATTTTGATTAATTATTGTTAATTAACTTTTGTTATTGTTAAGTTAGATTAAGTTCTTGTTAAATAAGGGGGATGTTATAGTATGCATTACATATGTTTATGGTAGATAGTCGATGTTGTATGTCAATGTGATGTCAAGTCTAATAAATAATGGCTCTATTAAATATATTTTAATTTACTATATTATACCGTCTATAAATAATACACTTTGGTGCCCTGGAGGTTAAAAGGTAAAAATCGCTGAAAATCTATGTATTACTGTGTATTTTCCGGTGTTTTCAAATGTATAGTATAGTTATTCAAAATGTCCTTTGTTGCAAATAAAACTTATTTAATTCAATTCAATTCTGTTTAAAAATAGTTCTTAAAAGGGTTAGAAATTTCCTTCTATCTTCTTATCCTGCTCTGTCATGGTCGATAGCCGTTAGGCCTATGGTTTTAATAAAAAAAAAATTGATATCCACATAAAATGAGTTTACTATTTGACAGTCTACAGATACCTATGGTTTTACTTGTAGTTAAATAAATGACGATATACACATACCATCAATCATGGACTGTCAGTCTGCCTGCCGACCATGACAGCCTCTCGTTTTAAGTAAGTAGTGTTTATTGAATCACAATAAAGTTTTTGTAATTTATTTAAGAAGTCCTGGCAGTGATATTTGCCATTGGAACCCCCGAACTGAAGATTTTCCATTAACACCCCAAGTCGCACTACATTTTTCATTGTTAGCTTTACCCCATGTTAATTTCAAAACATTTAAACCCCTACCGGCACACAATATCCAATCTTAATGGAATCACCAACAATTGCATTTCGACATTGAAAGTCGGAAATAAATGAAAAAAAGTATAATTCAAATATATATACTATATAAAAAAAAACTACTTAAAAATATCAAGTATTTATTGTTTACATTAATTTTAGTAGATGTACAAACAAACTAAATTACTCTTTATACCAAGTATTGTATTATGAAAAAATATAAAATTTTTGTGATGTGTTGAAAAGGATGTGATGTTTTTAAGTTACTGGATATTTTGGAAAACGGATCGAAAAGGCTATAAGTTATGAATGTGAAACTCTTGCCACTCAACTTAGAAGTACCTACTTAAAGTTTAAGGTAAGTGTATTCACAAATACTTGAGTTTTACATAACTTCTAACTTTAGCACTTAATCATATTTTGGGTAAATTTAATAGACATTTATATAAGACTAATTTTTACCTGCAACTTCGTTTGCGCCGAATGTCCATTTCTGAAACCTTGACAACTTATATGCAAAATTTCCCAGTGATCGGTTGATTTTCCAAAACTACAGAAAAGTAGTCGGACCACGAGGTCTCTATTTACAACATAATATAACATAGCTATAACGCGATTTTTATTTATAAATTCTTTTTATTATAAAGATTACCTTATTAAAAATACACAAGTATATAAAGAATGTATAGTATTTTTATACTATACTAGCTGGTGCCCACGACTTCGTCCGCGTTGAAAAATATTAAGTAGCCTATCCTGTGTCTCGTACGTCCAAATGTTTATCTACCAAGTTTCATGAAAATCAGTTAATTCGTTTCAGAGTTATGGAGGAACATACATACATACAGAAAAAAATTCTAAAAATCGTCAATTTAGTTTCAGTATCATGTATAGAGCCTATAAACACGATATCTCTGAAAACAAAGTAACTTACTCCATGACCGACCATTACAGGTTTATTATTAGTATTGATATAACATATTTATAACGCGATTTTTATTTATAAACATTATTTTTATTATAAACATTACCTTACTGAAAATACACAAGTATATAAAGAATGTATAGTATTTTTATACTATATGTGAACATAAAAATGATTGTACAGTCTGAAGAAAAGTGAAGTTCGTTTTGAAGGAACGTAAAAATATGACGCCATCCAGTGTGGTGGCGTGGTGGCACTGCGTTCGTGCCGCGTTAGAATCAAACCCCATTGTGAGGTACAGCATAGTAATTTCACACCCCCGTACTGATACATTTACATTTATATGAACGAGTCGCTTCTCATCTATATGAAGAATACGGTGGACTCGGGGGTGAGCTTTGACCTTTATTTTATTTATTTCAAATCTAAAGCTTGCATCCAAAAGTTCAAAAACACTTTCCTAACTCAGTGTCTGTAACTTTATTCAATAGGAATGTTAAGTATTTTTGGGAAAGTGTACCTAATATAGCCCAAAATATTTAATAAAAAAATTTTAATATATTTTTTTAAATCGTGTACTCTTTAGATTTCGCTCCAAAACGAAAAAACCTTATAACGTGACCGTTGTGACGTCACTTGTTCCTAAATAAAATGATGTTAACCAAACCAGTCTTTGACAGCGATGATGTTTGAGAACAAGTGACGTCATGAACTTTGATTAGTATTTGTTATCACATGACTTAGAGTGATTTAATTGCATTTAGATTATTAAATAAAAATAAAAGGAAAATATTGAGTTTTTTAGTTTTTTAATTATGGTAACTACCGTTTTGCGGCAACATTATATTTTTATTTGAATATACAGTCAACATCCATATAAAAACATTCCCTATAAAATCTTAATTTGCTATAAAACGCTCGTCTACAGGATCTTCTTACCCGTCAAGGGAGTGAAAATATTGTAATAATTATATTATATCTATCGTAAACTTATTTTTCTAATAATTAAGTATGTGTAAATGTAAAATTAATGTGTTTCATTTAAAAAAAGTCATATAGCAACACTGTAATGTTAATAACCATTCTATCAATGTTCTTGCAAACTTTTGTGGAATAATATAATATTTTTTTAAACAAATAAAGTCGAAAAATTTTAAGGCTAGAACTAGATAAAAATCTGATTATAATTTTCCTCGTCTCTCAATATTTTTTCTGAATTATTCTTCAAAAATGCCGTACCGATTTGGTCGCAATTTTCATTGTTCGTTAAGAGGATTATTCAAAGACGAATTTAGACCACTTTTAACTAGATATTTTTTTGTGATTCCTGCGCAAAAATTTTGAATATTCACCAATAAATTACGTGTCACATGTTCCTCCGCGATGAACTAAACTACTGAACCGATTTTGATCAAACTTCGTAACTATCTGTAATTTGGTCCAACTTATAAGATAGGATATCTATACATATAAATAAAATTGGAGTGTCTGTTTGTAATATTGAAATAACCGTTTTTTACTACATGCATATGAATATATATACGGTACATACACCAAAATAACATTTTTTACAATTTTTGTCTGTCTGTCTGTCTGTTTGTTCCGGCTAATCTCTGAAATGGCTGGACCGATTTTGACGGGACTTTTATTGGCAGGTAGCTGATGTAATAAGGAGTAACTTAGGCTACGTTTATTTTAGAAAAAATACACCCCGGGCGAAGCCAGGAGCGGGCCGCTAGTAATTTATAAAGTCGCGTGCGTCAGCTAGTATTAACTTGTTATATTCCTTCTAAAATTTACTCAAGTTATAGAATCTCAAAGTTTATAGAAATAGAAAAAGAAATAGTATAGCGGGTTTGTAGGATATTTGCTGATATTTACTTGAAAATGATTTCTTCTACTGAAACTCAACCACAAGGACAAGACATAGAAGGGACATTTTTTAAACAAATGAAAACAGGTGTCTTTACACTATACAATAATATATATAATTATGAGAGTTTTTATACCAACATACAGAATATACATTATAGATATAATAATGTTTTAGTTGACCCCAAGTAGGGTTGGTCCATTGTAATTTACCCATAAAGCCCCCTCTATTGGGTAACAGTGGAAATAATGTAGCTTGATTGAAAATTACTATTTTTAATACATTTGCGTTTCCACACAATAGTTCTAACGATCAGAAATTAGTGATGAAGCCTTTTGTGATCTATTCGTGTGGAAGACGTGTAATTTCGACTAATTTTAGTGAACTTTTTCGGAGGGCAATTTTTCTTTAGGAGGGGTTGATATATTTTATCTCGAAACATTTTATTACTAATGTAATGTCAATAGTAATAATCTTTATTAATGTAATATTAATATTAAAATTGTTTAAAATTTTAAGTACATTTAATGGACATCAAAATATTTTTTTATTTTGTGATTTACTAGCGGTATGCGATTTTATTGTTATTTTAGTAAACCAAGAAGAAATGACAATGAAATTCGATGTGATGTGTTTTTATCAAAAAATTTGAATTAAGTATTTGATTTTTGTAAATGAGTATGAAATTGTTTGTGTGTAAACATTTTCCAGTTATTCATATAAAATTTTCAGATAACCAACATAACATTATATCAATGGAAAATCAGTAAATAAAGTATTGAAATAAGTTAATTAAATGACCACTTGAAAGCGTTTGTCAATTAAAAGAACTCTATTCAAAGAGCCGACTAAACTTGGACTTTATTTAATGAAACAACATTTTAAAATTTTCTTCCCCTTTGCAATCTTTTCTGACTTATTTTATCACATGCGCAGCTAAAGTTTTGAACGATCGTCTAGAAAGTTAAACGAAATCATAACTTAACAAATAAATAAACGAAAAGGCACATTTAATTACCTGATCAGACATAAAAGAAAGAACAAAGCGTTAAGTTTTAAAGTGGAAAGTAGTTATAGAAATGTGTTCAGTAGTAGCAGGGCACACTGCTTTGCAGTCATTTGGGGAGCCCGTCTGGCGGCAGTAACCACCCCCTTACAGAAGACCACCGTGAAATAACAGCATGTGTGCTGTTGTGTTTTTTTTTTAAAGAGCGGACGGGGTCTTCTTGTTAATTTTATCGCGTGTATATTTGAAATCTAATCAGGTTATTGAGAGAAAGTCTTAATTTTGTGTTAATTTTATAATATTATTCTATATAATAAAAATATTTTTTTAACTCCAATTGGGGAGATTTTCACTTATATTGCTATCATTTTATTGTTCCAAAAGGATTGTAGCCACTCGTGAATTGTCAGTCTGTATCGCTTTAGTTCCTCGTAGAAGAAGTTCCTTGCAAAATGGTGTATTTTTTGAGTTGGCGAGTAGCGACAATCCGCCGTCACTCAGCCGGTTTAATTGCGAGTAGTAAAACAAACGAGGCAGCCGCGGGAGCGCGAATCACGCATTTCGAGTGCTTGCCGCCCTCCTTTGTCTACACCGGCGATTTTTAACAGTCCATTGCAACTTCAAGTTAATAAAAACGATTCATCGACTATGGCTGATCCCTGTTTCACACAGAATTTAATAATTTGATGATCAACGGACAGCGGAGAGGAAATATTGGGACGTGTGTACAATGTTACATAGCATACATGTTATACAGCATATGACGACACGTTTGGTCTAGTGGCTAGTAACCCTCGCTGTTAACCAAACGGTCGCGGGTTCGAATCCCGCTAGGGACAAATGTTTATGTCTTAACATTTACCTTTGTACCTGAGTCATGGATGTTTGTATTTATAATATGTATGTATTTACATTAAAAAAAGTAATCTATGTAGTATAACAACTGTCTGGTATCCATAATACAAGCAGTAGTTGCTTACTGTGGAACTAGATGGTGCTGTGTGGAATGTGTGTCATATTTTTATTTAGTTATATTTATACAGAACTAAAAGAAATAAAGACGAGATGGCTCCCACTACAATCACGACAACTATTAGCCATATGAGCTTTATAGTGGTATATGTCGGAAGCTTCAATGCTGAAGTTAAGTTAGAAATATCGCTCGTCAGCACAAACCCCCGCTTTCAATGACAAGCGTTGTTACCTATATCCGCATACGTTTACATTTTTGTTTTCATAATTCGAACAGAACGTAATGCAACAACGGCGTAATATGACGGACCCTGGCGGCCGTGAACAGGCAATCACGATTTAAATGACCATCGTTACAGCGCCGCTATAAAACCATTTACTCCACAATCGGTTCATTGAATACAAATCGTTTTTGGGCCTCACCTTATTACCGTTATGTTTGTAATGGAACGGGCTGAACAGATTTGTATAATTCGAAATATTCTATTTTAGTAGTGGCACAGATAAATTTGTACACAGTGAAATGACAACGAGTGAATAAGGAATTCCAGAAACCTACAAAGGTCCTTCCTTTAGCCTATAAAGGTAGCATATTTGGCATAGGTGACGGTGGTTACCAAGCATCAAGTAAACTTAAACTTTAACTTTAACCTACGAAAATCTATGAGGAAGAATTGGCAAAAAACCTCACAGTATACAATAAACAAAAAAAAAACTTTTGGGAACTTTTTATAGAATATTATGATTCGATTTACAACCAACTTATTATATAATGTCTTGTGTTATATTCACGACAATCGCTCATCTTAACAAATGAATGAAGTTTCTTTTGTACTTCCATGATAAATTTTATTATATCTTGGGCTGTTGGATAAGTTTAACTAGATATTAAACGAATTACGGTGAAAAAACCATTTTATAAAATCTACACGGTTTATCCAAATACCATAAATTTTCCTATGTAAACTATAGTTACATGAGATTCCAAATTTATCAAAAAAAAAAAAAAAATTGTTTACATTGTAATATTTGTAATGTACTAGCTGTTGCCCGCGATTTCGTCTGCGTTCCTGTCTGTCTTTTTCTTACATTTTATTTTTGTGAGGCGTTGCATTTTCATTTTTAGATGATCCCTCGGGAACAGTATTTTTTTGAAGATGAAAGTATCCTAAGTCCTTATATGTATCCGTGACAACGTGTATGTAAAATTTCATTATGATCGGCCGAGTGATTATGGCAAGAAAGCGTAACAAACAAACAAATTCACTTTCGTTTTTATAATATTTTACATATTAATTTGTATTATAATACAAAATTATAGCTCTCCGTCATTATTATCGATAACATTATTAGATTAGGCTTTATTACTTCATTAAATCATTAACAGATGATGAACAAATCAATCAACAGTAGAAAACATTAGAAATATAGAGATGTCCACAAATAAAACATCAAAAATAAAAGCATCAAAAGTATCCTCGCCTACTCCTTATACTGATGTACTCTTGATACTTCTTTGGTGTAGTCAAGTATTAGCGTTGTAAGCGACTCCTTGTAAATGCGAACTTGCACTTGAGTCGATATTGTTAAGGGATGTTCAGTTAATTATGTATGTAGCAAGACCATTATGTCGGCAACAAAGCCTTCATTGAGTTTATTGAGTACCCTCGCATGCTTCGATTGGTTCACAAATACTCTTTGTTCTAAACGTAAATAGTTAGTGGTATCACATTTCGAGCCCTTCACTATTCAAATTATACATAGAATCGGTTTACGACTTCAATTTCCCTAATAACGTTACTTAAGAGTATGTTAAGTATCTGATTTATGTATAAATCAGTATTTTTTAAAATTTTCTTTTAGAAGGAAAGTAATTAATTTCATTAATTGATTTATACCAGACTGGTGAATGTAGGAAGGTGATGATATTTTTGAATTTTTATTATTAAATGAAAATATGCAGGAATGAATGTGCGTGCGTAAGTAGATATAAATATAGTTAAAAAAAATAGTAAAATTGAGGTTTGACATTGTCGATTTTAGACATATAACAATATTCAGCATTAAGTAATCATATATTATGTTACAAATAATAATATAGAAAAATATTTATATGTAAATATAACCTATAAAATATATAGAAATAATTTTCGGGTAGCCAAGTAAGGTTGATCACTAATCAAGCCAACTTGACTAACTTAACTGCATGTAATAGCTACGGTTAAGTTAACCGAGCCCTGACTTAGGCGTCAAGTTGAAGTTATGTCTGGCTTTGAAGAGCATAATTTAATAGTTATTAGTTAGCGTTGAGCGGCTAGCCAGTGAGCAGTGAGGTTATGGAAATGTGTTCTTTGTATTTATTTGTACTATTAATTAGATTTAGGTGCTTCCTTTGAATTTCCTCTTAACAACTGTTAATTTCTCTCACAATTTATCGAAAAAAAAAATTATGTAATAAATCATAACACGTACTTCATTTGTGCTAAATTCAAAGAAATCCGTTCATCGATTTATCTGTGAAACAAACAAATATCTAGCAAGAAGTGAGACTTGTGAGAAATGATTTTATTATAATTTTGTCTGCTTTAAATGATTAAAATGATTTTTATTTAATGCTTGATTGAGTAGCATTTTAACAGCCGGATCTCGTACTATTAGGTTAATTCTGGCGTAGACCTGCAATGACTACGGTTTCGTAGCACGTTCGTAGCAAACTTGTCGTAAACCACTTAGGTCATATTACAAATAGTAGAACATATGTATTATTATTGGAATTTAAATTCCCATCTGTTCTATTATTAATTTGACCAAGTAGAACCATAGATATCATTAGATGAGAAAATTCTCATTATATCATTAGATTATTAGATAAGAAATTACACATAATGACAATTCTGCCAACATTAAATAACTAATTGATTTATCTTATTAAGAATCTCATAGCTAATTAATAATACTAATAATTAATAAGAACCGTAATAATAATAACTAGTTTAATTATTATTTTCAAGTAAGCACAACCTGCAGGACAATCGTCAGAAACTACCCCACATACACTTAGAAAGAGAAATTGTCTGTAATCGAAAAGTCACATAGACATTAAAGCACTTATTTCCCCCGGACTAAACACACATGGTGTTAATATCGCAAATAAATCAAAACCAAAACGCCACTATAACTAGACCCTATCCTCTCCCCTCGAGATTAACAAAACAGGTAGTGAAAGGGGGATGATCGAGATGAACACAAATTGGATGTATGTAGTGGCACACCTTTGTGTTATTATTTGAAGTGCTCTCTTCTGCTCAATCTCTTATTTCGTCCCACTCTTTTAGACCAGGAGTTTGGTGCAATTAAAAAAATAGTCTTGTATTAAAAGAAATATGTTTTTTGTTTAGTTAAATTACGGGTTAGTTAAATTAGGGTTGTCATTTAGAAGTACGAATGCTTTTTACAAATATGTATAATAGAAATTTTAATGTATAATCTGAACAATTTGCTGTGCACTACTACTAGGTATAGGAGGTATCCTTACACATGTGACAGGATTTTGTCAAGATATAGAACTTAATATATTATATAACTAGCTGGTGCCCACGACTTCGTCCGCGTTGAAAAATATTAAGTAGCCTATCCTGTGTCTCGTACGTCCAAATGTTTATCTACCAAGTTTCATGAAAATCAGTTAATTCGTTTCAGAGTTATGGAGGAACATACATAACAGAAAAAAAATCTAAAAATCGTCAATTTAGTCTCAGTATCATGTATAGAGCCTATAAACACGATATCTCTGAAGACAAAGTAACTTACTCCATGACCGACCCTTACAGATTTATTATTAGTATTGATGTAATATTATGTCATTATTTTTAATGGACATTTATAACATTGAATTATTATAATAACACAGATGTACAATTCCATTAAGCGTTAATGGCGTATTGTTTTCATTTAATTAATACTTTTACATACACTTGGCAACAAAAATGTAACATGTGGACCGCCACACTGCTTGTCAATCTTTACATAAATATATCTATTGCACAAATATTTCGTGGCGACATTTTAACTTTATTTAACATATCATAATTTCCATGTAATATATTTGCAAGTGCTAAAATTTACCTTTTGCGTGACAATAGAAATAAAGTTAAAATAAAAATATTTTATAAAAAAAAAACGATCTGCTCCTTGACTATTAATAAGCCGTCGCATTCGTCGCAGCGATTATTTGTCAATTTGCCACAACAATGTCTTTTGATTGTTATCGTCAGCCTTATGTGACCACCTTGAGGGTGGAAAGGCATAATTCATATAACGAGACCCCTCCCGTTTTATAAGCTGGCTCATATATAATGTGCTATATTACGTTTTAAATTGTAAAATTTAAAAGAATATAAAAAAAATTAACACAATAATTATCAGCAGAAAATGCCCTCCTACAGAAGATAACTTATATTATAAATGCATATCTAAAATTAATATTTATTGACATACTAGCTGTGCCCGCGCCTTCGTACGCACTGTATTTATTTATTTTTGAAAATCCAACAGCAACCTATCATTTTTTCAGGATAAAAACTACCCTATATGTTAATCCAGGTAATAAACTGTCTGTGTGACAAATTGAGTAACAAACATTCTTATAAACTTTCGCATTTATAATATTACTAGCGGCCCGCCCCTGGCTTTGCACGGATTTTTGCTGAAAATTAGATACAAAAACCTTTCTCATTGATTGCTCTTTCCATTAGTAAATACTGTATCAAAATCCGTTCAGTAGTTTTTGAGATAATCGTGAACATACATACACACATAAAGACGCGGGCAGCGACTTCAATTTATATTGTAGTATGATTAGGAACAGGATGACAGTTTAAACATAACAGCTATTTTCTGAAACAAAGAGCTACATGTCATTTCTATTAGAGAGCAAATATGTTACGTTTGCATTGGGACTAGATATGTTTACCGAAGCACCTTTATTGCAAATATAAATTGAAAAATTGAATTTGTTTTGCAAAAACAATTTCAATTGAAATGTCACCGAGCACTGTCAGGCGACAGACGTACCGTGTTTATATGCAGACGACTTTTCTACGCTTCTCTAAAAGTAAGCTAACGTGAATTATATCCTATTGGGTTCATCATAGTGACAATGAAAACGCACTAATAAAATTGCCAGTTCTTCATTCCTATTAGTGCAGCGGACCGTTCAGGAAATAATCGCTTTTTAATGAAAAGATTAGTGCTCCCAACTCCGGCATTGTCGTACAATCAATGAGACGGTCGACACTTCGGGAATTTTCCAATTTCGAACTCTCGCCGCGACATGGCGGGGGCGCTTTAATTTGTATTGCTAAAACATTCTTTTGGGGGAAAACTATTCTTTTTTTCTTTGTCGCCCTTAATTGTTTCTTACTGCCGCTTTGCTTTTGTGAGTGTACCGCGTAAATGTGTGCGAGAGGGCTTATAGCATTTTTTTTTTCACAACCAAGATACCTATCACAGAAATGACAAATGAAATCCGTCAGGTTATGTTGGTGACTTTCGTTTCCTCACACCTGATTCGATCTCACAGAGTAATTCCGAGCACATTAGCCTTCTCTATGGATCGTTAACGTTGAGTTTTATAACTCAACTTTTTTTATATAAAAAAAAAGACTTTTTTAGGCACAATATTAAAAAAATAAGGTTAAAACAAATAAAAAAAATTGGTATCCGTGTCAGGGTATACTGCGTTTGGCAGTCATTTGGGCGACCCGTATGGCGGCAGTAACCAGCCTCTTAGAGAAAATCACAGTGAAATAACAGCATGTGTGCTTCGGTGAGTAAGTAAGGCCCATTTCTTGTTCCTAATTTCTTATCTCTTATTCTTAAGGCGACGGTAGCCTCAGCGCCTATAAGCGAGTCTATCTTGTCAGCCGTCAAATAACTACCAATAAGATATAGTATTTAGTACCAATAAGAACGTGATATGCATGTTTTCTAAGTTGAGAACTCAGATCTTCGGGAAGAATATACATTTCACTTTTGATGGCTTAAACCTCATCTTCAGTAAAAGGCTACTGCAATTGAAATATGTTTTACATTATAAATATAGCATACAATAATAATATAAAAAAAAAAACAATTAAAAAAATGTCCAGGAATTGTCCTTTGTTTCAAAATTCCTCATTTCTTAATGCATCTATTACGTGAAGCGCAAAACAAAAGTTTTGCTAATACTCGCACAAACAATGGATAGTATATGCTACCATTCAGTAAGTGAACTCTGTTGTTGCGGACAGTGGTCTAGAATTAAGTGTAATATTAGGTATTAAATATTATTAGGTGTTTTCTATTTGTTATTTTAAAAACCGTGATACAACGTTATCACAATTTTTAAGACTGACGTAGACCAAGTCAAACATACAGACGCATGTCTTAAAATATCTTTCATGATCTTAAATAATATTATTACACTTACACAGAATTTTGTAATTATAATATTCAAAAACGTTTAATTAAGTAAGTATTTTTCTGATACTTTTCAGTATTTTTTTTTATAAATCAATAAATGAGCTTATAACCGATCAAATTCATCATAAATGTTAATTTATCATAAATAAATATGGTACGAGTATCATAAAATACTTTTAGCACGATGATAAATCTCTATAATTAGGCAGTAAAACGTAGTTATATTAAAAAATGTGCCAGTTAGTTTACTGCTTTTCATTAAATACTGTGAACGAAGTGTTTCAAAGGAATCATTGACGAATGGGGGCTCTGTGTTGGGAATACAATGGGACGGACCGATTTTCTTAATTAAAAATGTCTCACTATTAGGACAATTGTACAGGACCTGGTGAAACAATGAAGATTTTTTTTTATTTGTAGATTTCCTTATATCAAACGATTTTTTTTAAATTAACACGAGAATTTTATATATTTATCTAATATATAAAATTCTCGTGTCGCAGTGTTTGTTGCCAAACTCCTCCGAAACGGCTGGACCGATTTTGATGAAATTTTGTGTGCTTATCGGGTAGGTCAGAGAATCGGCCAACATCTATTTTCCATACCCCTAAGTGATATTTTTTTGTATGGCAAAACAACGTTTGCCGGGTCAGCTAGTTATAATATATTTTTTAAGAGTAATGCAATACTTTTGAGTTTTTATATGATACCCCTAAATTCGATCCTGAATATTATTTATAGATTTTTATCATGTATAAAAACATATAATGTAATTAATGTTCATAACTTAAATAATGAAAGTTATAAATAAAATACACAAATAAGATTACATCATAAAGAAGGGCAAGGCAACTCTTTGTCAGTAGGTATTATTTTTAATTACTGCGCAGTTTTGCTTTTGTTATAGTCTCGGATTAGCTTCTTCACTTTGTTGAGTTTTGTATTTTATACAGTAAAAATATTCAAGCCAGTTTTGTAAAATAAATATTATTTTATTTCACAATATTAGATTTTAAGTTTATATTCTATGCTTAATAAACAAATGAATGAAAATAAATAAATACAAAAATGTTTGTACAGTAAATATACAAACAAAATTTAAAGTAAATTATTTAAATAAAAATATTTTCCTAACTGCTTTTAGACTCAATTTTTCTCATCTGAAATAGTTATTTTAATATGATATTCTTTTGTGGTTGTTTTGAATTAATTTTAAATTAATTTTAGTTTAATTTTTTTTATTAACACTGTGATATTTATATTGGCAAATAAAAATGAAAATGTGAAAAAACAAGTAAAATAACTTTTTTTTACTCTAGAGTTAAATACTTTAAAGTAAGTGAGTATATAGTCTCTATACTCCTACTTGTGGCCAGTCGAGAACATCAGATTTTATTCGATCAGTTTCCCCAATTCTCAGTGCATGTTACACAGTGGCAGAATTGTCAACAATAAATAAATAAATAACTACTTTAATTGTTTAAAAATTATTGTGAAAATGTAACCAATTCATAAACCATACAGAATATTGTGTCATAAAATAGTTTAAGCAATCACCTAGAATGTTCATCGAAATAATATTGAATGCCACTTTGAAACAAGTTACAAAATAAATCCGCAGCGAGCGAATTACAGAAAGTTGAGTGTCACAAGTCGTTTAGTACTTAAGCCACGACAGATAGCGATTTTTTATCGAACGAGAGAAATTAAGGTATGCGGAGATATGAAGAATTTTTTTTGATATTTTAGTAAGTTGAATAACAGAATGACAGAAAGAGAATAACAGAATAATAGAATGAAGTATTATATTATACTAGTGACCCGCTCCTGGCTTCGCACAGGATGCATTTTTTATAAACACAAATTTTCCTCTTATAACCTTCTTTCTATAAGTGAAAACCGAATTAAATTCTGCTTAGCGATTTTGGAGTCCATAGAGAATACTTATATTGATTTTTATTTTTATAGATAGATAATTATCTCCTGTGAGTTGTACCATACGTCTAAAGTTTTAATCCGGCGTCGACAGGGCATTGTTTGGTAGCAGACTGGCTGATTACTGGCCGCCGCTGACGCCTACTTCACACTTTGTGTTACCATTCATGTCTGAAATTGAACGCGGTGGAAAATGTCCACACTTTAATTTTTTCATATTGAACTTGTGGGTTTACGTCTATTGTTCGTCGTATTTAAAACTTCATCCTCATTCCAACGATTGTACCATTTGTGATCTGTGTTAAAGAGGGTGCGTAGGAATTCATTATTAATCAAGTCTTTCGTCTTTTTCAGGTAAGCGGCCCGGGCTTCTTCTGCTAAATGTACAATACTGACATGCATAATTTCATAAATTGAATCTGCTCATTTTAAAAGGTAATAAAGATTAAGTAATAAGTTAAGGTCAACAATCACTACTCAAAGACTAAGCTCTTTGCCAAGATTCCCATACCGTTTAAGGAAGTTGTAATTACTTTGTCTGGAATCAATTTATATACGAGTATATATTTAAGTATTTTATACACGTATAGAAAAAATATTCCACATGTTAAAATACGTATTTTTTCTAATGTTAAGGTCGACATACAGACTGACGATGCACTTGATCGAGGGTGGCTATCTTAATCTTTAATCGGACAAGCTACCTATCAACAAGTGGACCTCAGCTTTTCTGCCTACTTTTACATAAAAAAAATAGCACAATGATGGAAAAATCAGTTGTAATTAGACGCAATATCTATACATCCATAAACGTCAAGTATGTATTTACCTAAATCCCATATCCCAGCCTGGAAAAGAAATCTATATTAAGTTCCATCCACATCCGTTCCTCTATTCAAAAGTGAAACTACGAGCATATAAATATATTTACAAACTTTCACATTTATAAAATCTTGATGTAACCTATTATTGTGTAACTATGTAAAGATTGATGTAACCTTACATAAGGGGAAAATAGCGCAGCTATTTATTAAAATCACTTTCAATTACAATTAAGCGGAACTTGTTTGAGACATGTGCTTCATTATGTCCGCAGGAGAATAGACTACAAGCGTATAATAGTTGAAACTTTACCACAACGCTACACTAAAATTTATAGGAAAACTTAGCAAGAAGTGAACTGCAGTCTAACTTATCCAATATTTTGTTATCAAGTGCATCCTAGTTCAATATTTCACGCGGCTATAGATCACACACTTCGGAAGCACTTCGTTCATTGCTCGTTTTAAAACAGTAACAGAGTTGAACTTGATACTTTGCCAGAAACTTACGCGTAACAAGTAGATGTTTATTAAGTGGTCGCGTGGTAGCGGCGAAGCCAATCAAGGTGCAAACTTTGCCTATAAGGCAGCGAAGTTTTCTTGGTAAAGCTTTAATGAAAAACTCGTACACATGCGATAGTGCACCAACTATATGGAGGCCTGATAGGAAAGGCTAGATTCGTTTCTATCCCACTGCACCTGCAGTCCACAAATTGTGTCTGGATTTGGCTTCGAACTTGGCTCGGCTAGTTGAACTAAGAAAGTTCGGTTCTACAAAATCATGTACATCAAAGAGATCCAAATCAAAATTTATATGTAATCCACAATACCTGTGGTGGAAAACGAGTTGCAATCTGAAAATAATGGAAAAAAACTAATTATGTATCTTTATTAGCCGATATTTATTTTAGTTTACTTGCTGGAAAAGTATGGAAAAATCTAGTGGCTTATTGGAAAATTTAAAATCGTATTAACCTTTAATGTCCTTTTCCCATGACAAAATTATGACAATATTAAAGCTTTAAATCATTGCTTATCTAACTTATTGAATTGTACAGATACAACCTCTAAAGTACCAGCCGAACAGGAAACTCCATCGTGTCATGTACGAGTATAAATATAACCTTTTGAGAATAGTTATAAAAAATAGTTTAACCTTTGGAGTATATGATGCATACTAATATTTTTTTGACTAGTAGAAATAGGATATAATTACATAACTTGATTGCCTTAAAAATAACAAAATACAAATTTAATCAAAAAGACGTTAATGTTAATCAAGGGTTAGTTTTTCGACAGTTTAATATTTGTCAGTTGGCACGTCATACATTGTCGTTGGCTGGTGTTCCAAATTAGGTCTCTGGCATCTCGCCAGGACTTGTATTAAGTTGTAGTGGGATCTACACGTGCCTTTGGTTTATACAGATCTTTGTAACTGATGACACTTTTGAGGACTATCAAGATATATATAATACTAGCTGGTGCCCACGACTTCGTCCGCGTTGAAAAATATTAAGTAGCCTATCCTGTGACCCGTACGTCCAAATGTTTATCTACCAAGTTTCATGAAAATCAGTTAATTCGTTTCAGAGTTATGGAGGAACATACATACATACAGAAAAAAATTCTAAAAATCGTCAATTTAGTTTCAGTATCATGTATAGAGCCTACAAACACGATATCTCTGAAAACAAAGTAACTTACTCCATGACCGACCCTTACAGATTTATTATTAGTATTGATGATCAAACCTGACACATTCTGGTTACTGAGTAGAACTCTTAACTGCCAATACTTAATTATTTTTTTAGAATTAAAAAAATAGTAATGTATATTTTCTTTAATGTTATAGTTCAGTACGTCAGTATTACTGAGTTGTGTCAGTATTGGTGATGTATTTATGTCTTGCAAGGCATTTTTCTTATTTTTTCATTTACTTTTTTACACAGGAGCTTTAAATGCAAGTTTCTTTAAAAGGCTTCCAACCATGAATAAATTGAATTAATCCTCAAAACAAAAGCAGTTAATTATAAAGTGCATTAATAAATTGTTTGTTTGTTTTCAAGAAACTTTTCTTTTTAATGTTTTTCTTTTTTTTCTAATATTTCTAATTAAAAAATATGTCACAGGTGAGGTAGAGCTGCGCTAGCTAATGGCAACGACTTAAATACAGCTGACATCCGCCTTTTATAGGAAACAAGATTTAAATTTAACTAATTAAGAGTGGGGATTTGTTCAAACCGTTAAATTCGTGAAACAAAACGCGATTGCTCGTCGACTTATAATTTAATGCAATTTCCTCTTTTATTGTTTGGTCCAAGCATTAAAATTTTCAGGTAAAATATTTAAAAAAAAATGGCTAGGTAACGATTGTTCACCTTTTGTAAAAAAATAATAAAATATTACATTCTTATATGTGTTAACTTTTATACTTATCTTAGAGTATAATTATACCTACTCTACCAAATAAATTTAGGACTTGGTTTGGTTTTCATAAACTGGCAGTTAAATATACAAATCTTTGTTGTTAATCCATTTTCATTGGAGAAAACCATAAATTAAAATTCGTTGCTAGTTTAGAAAAAGTATATTAAGAGGGGAAACAGATAGAGGCTGACAGCGACTTAATTAAATACTCGCGATTTTGTTCCCGTGCTTCTAGAATAACGCATATTGTTTCAATGTACTTAATGAGACAAATACCAAACGTTCGGGAAGCTTGCTCCAGTGAAAACCGCATTCAAATAAGTTAAAGTTAAGGTGATTCAGTTAGGCACTAACTAAATATCCGCCCCAGCTACAAATCTTTTTCGATTATCGCTCTTTCTATTAGAGAAAACAGTATCAGAATCCTTTGCGTGGCATAAAATAGTAGCCGAGAAACAGACAGAGGAGGAGCGATTTTGTTTTATCCTATTTAGAGTTAGTAGACTAGAAACTGAAGACTGAAATCGCCTTTGTATGAGATTTTAGTTACAGATTCCGCTCTCCGCTACGCTTATGTTTTGCGGCATACAGAAGTATGGGGTGCAGAATCCTCTTATTGCAGTTCGGTGGAGTGCGAGAGTTTGGGTCCCCTCGGGGGGGTCCGGTGCGGGATTCGGGCCTTGGGACCCTTCGTTAACGATAACGCGTGGGGCTGACGAATGCACTTTTTGCTAGTTCACTTCGCTAAGAGATATTTTCTTGACGTCTTGTTTGATTTCGAGACAGGTTTATTGTTGAAGCAAGTAATTATGGCACAGTTTGATTGCCGCCGTAGGTGTCGTCTTCTCGTGAAGCGCTATCTTTTTATTTGTTTCAATATTTAGGGTATGGAATAATTCCTTCATTTCATCTCTCAGATGCTTGACAAAGGCTCGAACCTCTCATTAAGATCTCAAAAAGATATAAAAGAAAAGTTATTTAAACACTGGCTTTTAAAATATTTATTCATAATATTATGTTTACAAACACAACAAAAAGTTGTACTAACGGGATCTCCTTTTGCTCATACTCGGGTCACGATTTCGGCACGCGTCTAGAACTCATTAACAGACACTATAGGCGGCCTGTCAATTAGCATTCAAACCGCTGTCTGCGCGAAAAATCTCATCCAACTTCCTAATAACAAGATATTTCATACTTCCCTCCAACATCGATGGTATGGATAGGTCTTTTCATATACATTTCAATCAAATTGGGTAATCCTTATATATATAAAAATTACGTGTCACATTTTTGTCTGCGATGAACTCCCAAATTACTGAACCGATATTGATAAAATTTCGTAACTATATGTAATTTGGTCCAACTTAAGACAGGATAGTTTATATCTCATTTTGTTTATTATTTTTTTGCAAATTATATAACATAGCGCCATCTGTTGATACCTGTTCAATCCAGCAATTATTTATCTGTGAGTTCCAAAAGATTCTAACAGATGGCGTTGTAAGGTAATTTTATCAGCTGGATTGAGTAAAAAATTGCACCCGTGCGAAGCCGGGAGCGGGCCACTAGTTGTATAACCTACCTAGAACATTTATTGTAATATCATCATTCACGTTTTTCAAAACCAAATTGCAATATTATATTAATACCGAACTCTATCCTGGACTCGACCCTGAATCCTTTTTTAGCATAGGTATGCTTATAAAATTAAACTATGTTTTAAATTTCAGATTTTTAGACTCAGTAGTTTTGGTTTTGGTAACGTCAATAGTCGGTTAGGACAAAAACGATTTTTTAAGTTAGTTACAAATAAAACGTTTGCATTTAGTTAGCGTAAGATCGATGAATTTCATGTTATTAAAAATCTGGTTATGTATCTTGAAAATAACAATATACAAAAAGCACACAAAATAAAATTTGGCAGGGCATTTTGCCTAGTAAGGAATGTCAGAATCAGAATGCACTTCCCTGTGCCCTTCCAATAAGTTATCCTTTATTCCACTAAAGCGGACAGCCCATCACATACAACACCTATTTCATTGCTGCTGGACTATTAGCCTCCTTGGCAATTTTACGGGCCTCAAAAAGCGGCATGTCCATTAATTTCTTTGTTACACCAAGATTTTGAATAGCATCTGTATTTGCGTCACGTCCCCAATTTCCTTTGTTTTAAACGCTCGAGACAATAATCAGTATTATTATTATGTTGTTTAATATTCATGGGCAACCTGGAGGGGCTCGATCTTGGAATCGAATGGACCTTCAGAAGGGCTCCTACTGAGGGATTAATGTTATTTATGACGCCTTCGCATTTGCCTTCATCGAAAACTTCTGAGCTTTATCAACCCCTTCGTTTTATAAGTGTTTTCGTGACTTCCAATCACTCAAAATGATGTCATGTGAAGCGATGGAATGATAAAATATCCGTGATTGTATAATAAAAATCTATGTCATCAAAAATCACTTAGGTGTGCCAATTTTCATGGCAATCGGTCAAACTGTATCGAAGTTTATCGACGTCGGATACATTCGAGTCAGTACTGAAAGTACAATTAATAAACTATAAAGCCGAAATCCCACTCACGTACTCAACTAATGACTGACTCATCGATTTGTTCTCCCAGAAGGAGCGGTCGGGGGTTTCCCCGTTATAGGTGGTCGTATAGGTAATTCCCCGGTGACCTCCAGAAAAATCTCATATCCTCGGTACACCGACCTGGTAAAAAGTTGTCGACGGGATCTCGGAAACTATGAGGGATGGAAGGGTGGCGTTTGCGGAATGTCATAGAGGGTCATCGGTGGTCACCAGGGAAAGTGTCATCCCCATCCCGTTCATACATTTTTTTTAAACTCCATACAACTTTTTTGGACTTTTCAAAGTGGAACACCTGCTCAACCACCGGAGATAGGTGGGTGGCGTCTTTGGGGGATGATCACCTATAGTGGTGGTCCAACTTCTCGGATAAACTTTATCCCCCCATCCCGCCCCCTTCATCCCGTCTCCATACAAAAAGTGGCCATTTTTTTGGAAGGATAAAAATATCTCCGAAACCATCGAGGATAGGAAGTCGGTCTCAATGGCGCGTTTCCGTCCCTCGGTGGGATGCTTCTTAAAAGCTATCCCGATTTATGGGATTTCCATCCCTTCATCCCGTTTCATGCCAATATTGGGTTTTTTCTGAATTTTCTAAAAGGCGATTTTTTTCACCCACAAGAAGACACCGTGGGGCGGTCTATCCTATCCCGTCGTATAGAGGGTGGCGTAGCGCGCCCCAGAAAATTCTTCGATCCTAGCTCCACTGACCTGGTAAAAAGTTGGGGTGTGGTCCTCGGAAACTATGAGGGATAGAAGGGTGGCGTTTGCGGAATGTCATAGAGGGTCATCGGTAGTCACCAGGGAGAGAGTCATCCCCATCCCGTTCATACATTTTTTTTACACTCCATACAACTTTTTGGATTTTTCAAAGTGGAACATCTCCGAAACCGCCGGAGATAGGTGGTCGGCGTCTTAGGGGGATGATAACCCATAGTGGTGGTCCAACTTCTCGGATAAACTTTATCCCCCCATCCCGCCCCCTTCATCCCGTCTCCATACAAAAGTGGCATTTTCGGCGAAAGGGATGGGAATATCTCCAAAACCATCAAGGATGGGAAGTCGGTCACCATAGCGCGTTTCCATCCTTCGGTGCGATCCTTCTTAAGGGCCATCCCGATTTTCGGGATTTCCATCCCTTCATCCCGTCTCCATACAAATTTATGGATTTTCGGAAAAGCGATTTATTTCAACCGAAAGGAGATTTTCTGGAGCGGTATATCTCATCCCATCGTATGGAGGGCGGCGTAGCGCACCGTAGGAAATTCCTCGGTCCTCGGTCCACCGACCTGGTACAAAGATGGTGAGCGGTCCTCGGAAACTGAGAGGGATGGAAGGGTGGCGTTTGCGGAATATCATAGAGGGTCATCGGTAGTCACCAAGAAAAATGTCATCCCCATCCCGGTCATACATTTTTTTTACACTCCATACAACCTGTATGGACTTTACGATCCCCGTAGCTCCTCAACGGTGGCAGCTGCCCGTGCGGTCCCTTCGGGGGATAACGGTTTCTCCCCGAGGCCCATCGGCCGGGACGGTCTACTTCCCCCACCTCCCTACCCTTCGCCCCCCCTCCATACAAAAGTGGCATTTCTTTTCGGAAGGATGGGAATATCTCCAAAACCATCGCGGATAGGTGGGTGGAAACTTTGGCGGATAACCGTTACTCCGCGAGGACCACCCCCAGGGAACGTCATCTTCCCCCCACCTCCCCCCCTTTCATACAAAATCACACCTCGATTGCGATTTTGCACATTTAGAGGAGGGCGGTTGACCCGCCGCGAAGGGTCTCGAGGCCGGGGTCGCGAATTCCTCGGAGGGGGGCCGGGGGGGCGGGTCGCGCAGGGGCGGTCTATCCTATCCCGTCGTATAGAGGGTGGCGTAGCGCGCCCCAGAAAATTCTTCGATCCTAGCTCCACTGACCTGGTAAAAAGTTGGGGTGTGGTCCTCGGAAACTATGAGGGATAGAAGGGTGGCGTTTGCGGAATGTCATAGAGGGTCATCGGTAGTCACCAGGGAGAGAGTCATCCCCATCCCGTTCATACATTTTTTTTACACTCCATACAACTTTTTGGATTTTTCAAAGTGGAACATCTCCGAAACCGCCGGAGATAGGTGGTCGGCGTCTTAGGGGGATGATAACCCATAGTGGTGGTCCAACTTCTCGGATAAACTTTATCCCCCCATCCCGCCCCCTTCATCCCGTCTCCATACAAAAGTGGCATTTTCGGCGAAAGGGATGGGAATATCTCCAAAACCATCAAGGATGGGAAGTCGGTCACCATAGCGCGTTTCCATCCTTCGGTGCGATCCTTCTTAAGGGCCATCCCGATTTTCGGGATTTCCATCCCTTCATCCCGTCTCCATACAAATTTATGGATTTTCGGAAAAGCGATTTATTTCAACCGAAAGGAGATTTTCTGGAGCGGTATATCTCATCCCATCGTATGGAGGGCGGCGTAGCGCACCGTAGGAAATTCCTCGGTCCTCGGTCCACCGACCTGGTACAAAGATGGTGAGCGGTCCTCGGAAACTGAGAGGGATGGAAGGGTGGCGTTTGCGGAATATCATAGAGGGTCATCGGTAGTCACCAAGAAAAATGTCATCCCCATCCCGGTCATACATTTTTTTTACACTCCATACAACCTGTATGGACTTTACGATCCCCGTAGCTCCTCAACGGTGGCAGCTGCCCGTGCGGTCCCTTCGGGGGATAACGGTTTCTCCCCGAGGCCCATCGGCCGGGACGGTCTACTTCCCCCACCTCCCTACCCTTCGCCCCCCCTCCATACAAAAGTGGCATTTCTTTTCGGAAGGATGGGAATATCTCCAAAACCATCGCGGATAGGTGGGTGGAAACTTTGGCGGATAACCGTTACTCCGCGAGGACCACCCCCAGGGAACGTCATCTTCCCCCCACCTCCCCCCCTTTCATACAAAATCACACCTCGATTGCGATTTTGCACATTTAGAGGAGGGCGGTTGACCCGCCGCGAAGGGTCTCGAGGCCGGGGGGGCGAATGACGAGGAGGGGGGATAGGGGGGGCTAGGGGAGCGCGCAGCGCGACCCGCCCCCCCGGCCCCCCTCCGAGGAATTCGCGACCCCGGACTCGAGGGCCGCAGCGGCGGCAACGGTGACCGGAGAGCCGCGAAAGTCCCCGCCCATCGGCTATTTAGACACAGCCAAGTCCCAATGACCCCGATCCACCCCATCCCATCCGTCCATCCCGATACGAACTCGGAAACGGTTCGACCGATTCCCCCCGTGCTTGGGCTCATTCGATCGGGCTCGTCGCGGGTAGTCCAAGGGGTCGGACCGAATTTTGGCATTGCGCACTCGCCCTCCCCCTCCCTCCCCCACTCCATACAAAATCACAACTGAAAGGAATTATTGCACCGACATAAGAGACGGCGGTCGACCCGTCGCGGAGCGAAGCGGAGCGACGGCAAGGGTCTACCGGGGCACCAAAAAAAGCGAGATTTTTGACAAGAAAAATTTGAACCCCCCTCGGACCCCCTCAGTCGTAACTCGGAAACGGCGCAACGCAACCAAATCGTGTTTGGGCTCATCGGAGACGTCTCCCCGAGATAATAAAATTGAACCCCCCTCCACATCCCTCAGTCGTAACTCGGAAACGGCGCGACACAGCCAGGTCGTGTTCGGGCTCACCGGAGACGTCTCGACGAAATAAAAAATTTGAACCCCCCTCGGACCCCCCAGGCCGTAACTTGGAAACGACGCGACGTAGTGGGGTCGTGTTTGGGGTCATCGGAGACGTCTCCCAGAGATAAAAAATTTGACGCCCCCCTCGGACCACCCCGGCCGTAACTCGGAAACGGCGCGTCACAACCGGGTCGTGTTTGGGGTCATCGGAGATGTCTCCCAGAGATAAAAAATTTGACGCCCCCCTCGGACCACCCCGGCCGTAACTCGGAAACGGCGCGTCACAACCGGGTCGTGTTTGGGGTCATCGGAGACGTCTCCCAGAGATAAAAAATTTGACGCCCCCCTCGGACCACCCCGGCCGTAACTCGGAAACGGCGCGTCACAACCGGGTCGTGTTCGGGGTCATCGGAGACGTCTCCCAGAGATAAAAAATTTGACGCCCCCCTCGGACCCCCCCGGCCGTAACTCGGAAACGGCGCGTCACAACCGGGTCGTGTTTGGGGTCATCGGAGACGTCTCCCAGAGATAAAAAATTTGACGCGCCCCTCGGACCCCCCAGGCCATAACTTGGAAACGACGCGACGTAGTGGGGTCGTGTTTGGGGTCATCGGAGACGTCTCCCAGAAATAAAAATTTCACGCCCCCCTCGGACCGCCCCGGCCGTAACTCGGAAACGGCGCGTCACAACCGGGTCGTGTTTGGGGTCATCGGAGACGTCTCCCAGAAATAAAAAAATTGACGCCCCCCTCGGACCCCCCCGGCTGTAATTCGGAAACGGCGCGTCACAACCGGGTCGTGTTTGGGGTCATCAGAGACGTCTCAGAAAGACAAATTTTTTAGAGAAGACCAAATTTAAAAATTTGAGAATTTCGGTTTACTCAGTAGACCATGGTCAACGGTTACAGGTAGACCTCTCGTGTTAGGTATCATTTGAAAGGTCTCAACGATGGTGATCTATTGCCTCGCCCGCCTCCACCCTCCCCCCTTGCTTACCCCCAATTCTTCACGAATTACAAAACAAAGACCCAAAAGCAAACCAAAACACAGTCGCACGAATAAACACTAAACTCATCAACTCCCCCCCCCCTCCCCCCCCCCCCCTCCACACAAAAGTGGAATTTTCGGCGAAACGGATGGGACGATTTACAAAACAAAGACCCAAAACCAAACCAAAACAATTAGACATGGCAAAAAGACTACAAAAAACGAAACACAAACCCCCCCCCGCGGGCTACACTATAAAGCCGAAATCCCACTCACATACCCAATGACTCACTCATCGATTTGTTCTCCTAGAAGGAGCGGTCGGGGGTTTCCCCGCTATAGGTGGTCGGATAGGGGTTTCCCCGGTGACCTCCAAAAAAATCTCATATCCTCGGTACACCGTTCTGGTAAAAAGTTGGTTAGTGGTCCTCGGAAACTATGAGGGATAGAAGGGTGGCGTTTGCGGAATGTCATAGAGGGTCATCGGTGGTGACCAGGGAAAGTGTCATCCCCATCCCGTTCATACATTTTTTTTAAACTCCATACAACTTTTTTGGACTTTTCAAAGTGGACTACCTCCTTAACCACCGGGGATAGGTGGGTGGCGTCTTTGGGGGATAAGGGTTTCTCCCCGAGGCCCATCGGCCGGGACGGTCTACTTCCCCCCACCTCCCTCCCTTCGCCCCCCCTCCATACAAAAGTGGCATTTTCGGCGAAAGGGATGGGAATATCTCCAAAACCGTGCGGGATAGGTGGTCGGTCGCCGTGGCGCGTTTCCATCCCTCGGTGGGATGCTTCTTAAAAGCCATCCCGATTTTCGAGTATCCCATCCCTTCATCCCGCCGCCGTACAACATTATGGTTTTTCGGAAAAGCGATTTATTTCACCCACAAGGAGATTTTTTGGAGCGGTATATATCATCCCATCGTATGGACGGTGGCGTAGCGCGCCTCAGGAATTTCATCGGTGCTCGGTCCACCGTTCTGGTAAAAAGTTGGGGTGTGGTCCTCGGAAAGTAAGAGGGATGGAAGGGTGGCGTTTGCGGAATGTCATAGAGGGTCATCGGTAGTCACCAGGGAGAGAGTCATCCCCATCCCGTTCATACATTTTTTTTACACTCCATACAACTTTTTGGATTTTTCAAAGTGGAACATCTCCGAAACTGCAGGAGATAGGTGGGCGGCGTCTTAGGGGGATGATAACCCATAGTGGTGGTCCAACTTCTCGGATAAACTTTATCCCCCCATCCCGCCCCCTTCATCCCGTCTCCATACAAAAGTGGCATTTTCGGCGAAAGGGATGGGAATATCTCCAAAACCATCTAGGATGGGAAGTCGGTCTCCATAGCGCGTTTCCATCCCTCGGTGCGATCCTTCTTAAGGGCCATCCCGATTTTCGGGATTTCCATCCCTTCATCCCGTCTCCATACAAATTTATGGATTTTCGGAAAAGCGATTTATTTCAACCGGAAGGAGATTTTCTGGAGCGGTATATCTCATCCCATCGTATGGAGGGCGGCGTAGCGCACCGTAGGAAATTCTTCGATGCTCGGTCCACCGTTCTGGTAAAAAGTTGGGGTGTGGTCCTCGGAAAGTAAGAGGGATGGAAGGGTGGCGTTTGCGGAATGTCATAGAGGGTCATCGGTAGTCACCAGGGAGAGAGTCATCCCCATCCCGTTCATACATTTTTTTTACACTCCATACAACCTGTATGAACACTACGATCCCCGTAGCTCCTCAACGGTGGCAGCTGCCCGTGCGGTCCCTTCGGGAGATAACGGTTACTCCCCGAGACCCATCGGCCGGGACGGTCTACTTCCCCCCACCTCCCCCTCTTCGCCCCCCCTCCATATAAAAGTGGCATTTCTTTTCGTAAGGATAGGGAATATCTCCAAAACCATCGCGGATGGGTGGGTGGTCACTTTGGCGGATAACCGTCACTCCGCGAGGTCCACCCCCAGGGAACGTCATCTTCCCCACACCTCCCCCCCTTTCATACAAAATCACACCTCGATTGCGATTTTACACATTTAGAGGAGGGCCGCAGCGGCGGCAACGGTGACCGGAGAGCCGCGAAAGTCCACGCCCATCGGCCATTTAGACACAGCCAAGACCCAATGACCCCGATCCTCCCCATCCCATCCGTCCATCCCGATACGAACTCGATAACGGTGCGACAGATACCCCCCGTGTTTGGACTCAAACGATCGGGCTCGTCGCGGGTAGTTCAAGGGGTCCGACCGAATTTTGGCATTGCGCACTCGCCCTCCCCCTCCCTCCCCCACTCCATACAAAATCACAACTAAAAGAGATTTTTCCACCCAGACACGAGAGACGGCGGTCGACCCGTCGCGGAGCGAAGCGGAGCGACGGCAAGGGTCTACCGGGGCACGAAAAAAAGCGAGATTTTTGACAAGAAAAATTTGAACCCCCCTCGGACCCCCTCAGTCGTAACTCGGAAACGGCGCAAAGCAACCAGATCGTGTTTGGGCTCATCGGAGACGTCTCCCCGAGATAATAAAATTGAACCCCCCTCGGACCTCCTCAGCCGTAACTCGGAAACGGCGCGACGCAGCCAGGTCGTGTTTGGGCTCACCGGAGACGTCTCGACGAAATAAAAAATTTGAACCCCCCTCGGACCCCCCAGGCCATAACTTGGAAACGACGCGACGTAGTGGGGTCGTGTTTGGGCTCATCGGAGACGTCTCCCAGAGATAAAAAATTTGACGCCCCCCTCGGACCCCCTCCGGCCGTAACTCGGAAACGGCGCGTCACAACCGGGTCGTGTTTGGGGTCATCGGAGACGTATCCCAGAGATAAAAAATTTGACGCCCCCCTCGGACCACCCCGGCCGTAACTCGGAAACGGCGCGTCACAACCGGGTCGTGTTTGGGGTCATCGGAGACGTCTCCCAGAGATAAAAAATTTGACGCCCCCCTCGGACCCCCCCGGCCGTAACTCGGAAACGGCGCGTCACAACCGGGTCGTGTTTGGGGTCATCGGAGACGTCTCCCAGAGATAAAAAATTTGACGCGCCCCTCGGACCCCCCAGGCCATAACTTGGAAACGACGCGACGTAGTGGGGTCGTGTTTGGGGTCATCGGAGACGTCTCCCAGAAATAAAAATTTCACGCCCCCCTCGGACCGCCCCGGCCGTAACTCGGAAACGGCGCGTCACAACCGGGTCGTGTTTGGGGTCATCGGAGACGTCTCCCAGAAATAAAAAAATTGACGCCCCCCTCGGACCCCCCCGGCTGTAATTCGGAAACGGCGCGTCACAACCGGGTCGTGTTTGGGGTCATCAGAGACGTCTCAGAAAGACAAATTTTTTAGAGAAGACCAAATTTAAAAATTTGAGAATTTCGGTTTACTCAGTAGACCATGGTCAACGGTTACAGGTAGACCTCTCGTGTTAGGTATCATTTGAAAGGTCTCAACGATGGTGATCTATTGCCTCGCCCGCCTCCACCCTCCCCCCTTGCTTACCCCCAATTCTTCACGAATTACAAAACAAAGACCCAAAAGCAAACCAAAACACAGTCGCACGAATAAACACTAAACTCATCAACTCCCCCCCCCCCTCCCCCCCCCCCTCCACACAAAAGTGGAATTTTCGGCGAAACGGATGGGACGATTTACAAAACAAAGACCCAAAACCAAACCAAAACAATTAGACATGGCAAAAAGACTACAAAAAACGAAACACAAACCCCCCCCCGCGGGCTACACTATAAAGCCGAAATCCCACTCACATACCCAATGACTCACTCATCGATTTGTTCTCCTAGAAGGAGCGGTCGGGGGTTTCCCCGCTATAGGTGGTCGGATAGGGGTTTCCCCGGTGACCTCCAAAAAAATCTCATATCCTCGGTACACCGTTCTGGTAAAAAGTTGGTTAGTGGTCCTCGGAAACTATGAGGGATAGAAGGGTGGCGTTTGCGGAATGTCATAGAGGGTCATCGGTGGTGACCAGGGAAAGTGTCATCCCCATCCCGTTCATACATTTTTTTTAAACTCCATACAACTTTTTTGGACTTTTCAAAGTGGACTACCTCCTTAACCACCGGGGATAGGTGGGTGGCGTCTTTGGGGGATAAGGGTTTCTCCCCGAGGCCCATCGGCCGGGACGGTCTACTTCCCCCCACCTCCCTCCCTTCGCCCCCCCTCCATACAAAAGTGGCATTTTCGGCGAAAGGGATGGGAATATCTCCAAAACCGTGCGGGATAGGTGGTCGGTCGCCGTGGCGCGTTTCCATCCCTCGGTGGGATGCTTCTTAAAAGCCATCCCGATTTTCGAGTATCCCATCCCTTCATCCCGCCGCCGTACAACATTATGGTTTTTCGGAAAAGCGATTTATTTCACCCACAAGGAGATTTTTTGGAGCGGTATATATCATCCCATCGTATGGACGGTGGCGTAGCGCGCCTCAGGAATTTCATCGGTGCTCGGTCCACCGTTCTGGTAAAAAGTTGGGGTGTGGTCCTCGGAAAGTAAGAGGGATGGAAGGGTGGCGTTTGCGGAATGTCATAGAGGGTCATCGGTAGTCACCAGGGAGAGAGTCATCCCCATCCCGTTCATACATTTTTTTTACACTCCATACAACTTTTTGGATTTTTCAAAGTGGAACATCTCCGAAACCGCCGGAGATAGGTGGGCGGCGTCTTAGGGGGATGATAACCCATAGTGGTGGTCCAACTTCTCGGATAAACTTTATCCCCCCATCCCGCCCCCTTCATCCCGTCTCCATACAAAAGTGGCATTTTCGGCGAAAGGGATGGGAATATCTCCAAAACCATCTAGGATGGGAAGTCGGTCTCCATAGCGCGTTTCCATCCCTCGGTGCGATCCTTCTTAAGGGCCATCCCGATTTTCGGGATTTCCATCCCTTCATCCCGTCTCCATACAAATTTATGGATTTTCGGAAAAGCGATTTATTTCAACCGGAAGGAGATTTTCTGGAGCGGTATATCTCATCCCATCGTATGGAGGGCGGCGTAGCGCACCGTAGGAAATTCTTCGATGCTCGGTCCACCGTTCTGGTAAAAAGTTGGGGTGTGGTCCTCGGAAAGTAAGAGGGACGGAAGGGTGGCGTTTGGGGAATGTCATAGAGGGTCATCGGTAGTCACCAGGGAGAGAGTCATCCCCATCCCGTTCATACATTTTTTTTACACTCCATACAACCTGTATGGACTTTACGATCCCCGTAGCTCCTCAAAGGTGGCAGCTGCCTGTGCCGTCTCTTTAAGGGATAACGGTTTCTCCACGAGGCCCATCGGCCGGGATGGTCTACATCCCCCCACCTCCTCCCCTTCGCCCCCCCTCCATACAAAAGTGGCATTTCTTTTGGGAAGGATGTTAATATCTCCAAAACCATAGCGGATAGGTGGGTGGTCACTTTGGCGGATAACCATCACCCCGCGAGATCCACCCCCAGGGACCGTTACCTTCCCCCCACCTCCCCCCCTTTACCCCCCTTTCATACAAAATCAGACCTCGATGGCGATTTTGCACACTTAGAGGAGGGCGGTCGACCCGCCGCGAAGGGTCTCGAGGCCGGGGGGCCGAATGACGAGGAGGGGGGATAGGGGGGGATAGGGGAGCGCGCAGCGCGACGCGCCCCCCCGCCCCCCCTCCGAGGAATTCGCTCCCTCGGACTCGAGGGCCGCAGCGGCGGCAACGGTGACCGGAGAGCCGCGAAAGTCCGTCCCCTTCGGCCATTTAGACATCCCAATGACCCCGATCCTCCCCATCCCATCCGTTCATCCCGTTTCAACTCGGAAACGGTGCGACCGATACCCCCCGTATTTGGGCTCATTCGATCGGGCTCGTCGCGGGTAGTCCAAGGGGTCGGACCGAATTTTGGCATTGCGCACTCGCCCTCCCCCTCCCTCCTCCACTCCATACAAAATCACAACTAAAAGGGATTTTTCCACCCACACAAGAGACGGCGGTCGACCCGTCGTCTCTTATGTCTACCGGGGCACCGAAAAAGCGAAAATTTTCACCCCTCTCCCCCTCCAACCCCCTCAGCCGTAACTCGGAAACGGCGCGACTCAGCCAGGTCGTGTTTGGGGTCTTCGGAGACGTCTCGACGAGATAAAAAATTTGACGCCCCCCTCGGACCCCCCCGGCCGTAACACGGAAACGGTACGTCCCAGCCAGGTCGTGTTTGGACTCATCGGGAACGTCTCCCCGAGATAAAAAAATTGAACCCCTCTCCAACCCCCTCAGCCGTAAATCGGAAACGGCCCGGCGCAGCCAGGTCGTGTTTGGACTCATTGGAGACGTCTCCCCGAGATGAAAAATTTTGAACCCCCCTCCAACCCCCTCGGCCGTAACTCGGAAACGTCGCGACACAGTGGGGTCGTGTTTGGGCTCATCGGGGACGTCTCGACGAGATAAAAAATTTGACACCCCCCTCGGACCCCCCCAGCCGTTACACGATAACGGCGCGTCACAGCCGGGTCGTGTTTGGGGTCATCGGAGACGTCTCCCCGAGATAAAAAATTTGACGCCCTCCTCGGAACCCCCGGCCGTAACTCGGAAACGGCGCAACGCAGCCAGGTCGTGTTTGGGCTCATCGGGGACGTGTCGACGAGATAAATAAATTGAACCCCCCTCGGACCCCCTCAGTCGTAACTCGGGAACGGCGCGACGCAGCCGGGTCGTGTTTGGGCTTATCGGAGACGTCTCGACAAGATAAAAATATTGACGCCCCCCTCGGACCCCCCGGCCGAAACTCGGAAACGACGCCACGAAGTGAAGTCGTGTTTGGGGTCATTGGAGACGTCTTCTTGAGATAAAAAAATTGAACCCCCCTCGGACCACCCCCGGCCGTAACTCGAAAACGGCGCAACGCAGACAGGTCGTGTTTGGGCTCATCGGAGACGTCTCGGAAAGACATTTTTTTCAAAGTAGACCAATTTTCAAAATTTGACAATTCCAGTCTACTCAGTAGACCATGGTCAACGGTTTCAAGTAGACCGCCCAAGTTAGGTATTATTTGAAAGGTCTCAATGAGGGTAATCTATCAACACCATCCTCCCAGCCCCCCTCCACTTCCTCCTTTCTTACCACCCCCTTTAATTAAAATTATACAATCAATAATAATTAATGACGATTTACAAAACAAAGACCCAAAACCAAACCAAAACAATTAGACATGGCAAAAAGACAACAAAAAACGAAACTCAAAAACCCCCCCGCGGGCTGCAAGCCCGCGGCATCGAGCAACCTACTAGTTTATATATATAAAAGGCAATGTCTGTATATATGTATGTTCCCCAAAACAGCTGAACCAATTTTAATGAAATTTTCAAACAATCCAGATTAGTCCAGCGGGTAATCCTGTGAAGTTTGGTAGCGATCGGACGCGGACGAAGTCGCGGGAAAAACCTAGTTATTTTATAAAAAAGGCCTGAAGTTATGCATACCTGACTGACAACTGCTTGGGGTGGATTACTAAACATATATTTATTGTATATTTATTTCCTTGTTTAGTGAAGATTATGTAGTTACCGTTGAAAATGATATCGTTGTTAGGGCAACATTACCACAATAAATATAGTTCTTAAGTCGTTAGTCCGTTCTAAAGGACGCCATCTCCATGTATATACACATTTGGCATCTGGAACGCAAACATTTGCGTATTAAGACCAACACCCTTGTCGTCATGGGTGGAGGGTGCAAAATATAAGATGTGGCGGAATGTAGCCTAAATGACCCCAAAGTAAAAGAAGATTTCAGAGGTTGGTTACTTTCTGTACTGAAATAAAACTGACCAATACTTTGTCATGCTTACACGTATTTGTTCTCTATAAGACTTTTGAATCAAAAAATATATTCTGAAGTAGACAATAACATGATTAAATGATTACTAGTATTACTATGATTAATAGTATTACTATGATCTTATATTTAGTCGTCAAATAAATATTATATTTATTTAGTCTAAATAATATATTATAGACTAAATAGTATATATTTAGTCGTCGCTTGTGAGTGCTAACTATACAGAACGCTTAACCGCTTACGCTTGTAACTTGCACCGTATAGCTTTTATTCAAACACTTACTGCATAAGCCTTAATGCTCTTATAAGCTACTTTGAAGAAGGAAAGAGGATGAGTAACATTACTAGAGAATGTAATACTTTTGTGTGCTTTTCTGTAAAGAAATTGTATTATTTTAATAAAGGCATGAAATAGAACCTTTCCTAGTTATATATACATAATGCCATACAACCTCGTAATTCATGTCACAGACATACATTTGAACATTTGTTCAGATTTTTCTAAAATAAACGTAGCCTAAGTTACTCCTTATTACATCAGCTACCTGCCAATAAAAGTCCCGTCAAAATCGGTCCAGCCATTTCAGAGATTAGCCGGAACAAACAGACAGACAGACAAACAAAAATTGTAAAAAATGTTATTTTGGTGTGTGCACCGTATATATATTCATATGCATGTAGTAAAAAACGGTTATTTCAATATTACAAACAGACACTCCAATTTTATTCATATGTATAGATGATTGTCGGTCGTGACTCAGTGTATCAGTTTTACGCGCGAGTGGCGGTTGGTGGCGGCCGGCGGCCCGCGCGTGTGTGTACGGACCCTTATGAGCGCGTCCATCCAACCAGAAAGATAATGACTCCGCAGAGCTAGTTCTTTGTTGTGTGCGCTGTATGTTAAATAGACGAATGATGCTCGCGATTTGTTTGACATTTTCAACAATAGCTTATAGATGTCTTTTTCTCTGCTTCGGTGTCGATAATAACGGTAAACGGAAATATTAAAAAATAATAATATTTCTATACATTTTGTATGGAACCGGAAACTTAAAAAAAAAATTCAGGGATCTATCTATTATTACAGTTTTCGACGTGCTCTAGTGTACCGGAAATGTTCACTAGAATAGAATAAAATTGATGTATTTATATGGTATATTATATACATATGTATATAAAGAATTTTTTTGCAATTTTAATGTAACTGAGTATCTGCAACAGCAACAGCCTTGTGGATGTGTTTTTCAATTGTTAAGATACCACAATTCTGCGATATTGGCAGCAAGACCACTTTTGGAGTTTATAATAACAATAGTCTCCAAATTAAATTAATATATTACAATAGCATATTACTACAAACACTATGGATTATGTCTGAATTAACATTATCTGAGTTTGAATTTGAGTTTGGAAAAAGTATCAGAGAAGAATGTTTCTAAAGTGAACTCCAAAACCCCACTGATTTCGATGTAGGTATTTACTAGGTTTCGTAGGCCATTTATCTTAAGCCGTGTACCTGGCAAATAGTAGTGTCAACGTGTCAGACACACCTGATGCAATCGAGCGGTGTCACCGTGACACGGGTGCACTGTGAATTAAAATCAACAACTCGGAGAAATAGCTCGGACATACAAGCAGATGTGCCTTTTTTTCCTAGTAAGAATATATTTAAATCCAATTATAGAAAATGTCTTTTTAAAAACTTTTTATAATAAGCACTTTCAAGGACTGGAACTCCTTTCCGGCTGGTCTGTGTTTCCGAATATCTATAGGAATGTCTTAAAAGTTCGAGTGAATTGGCATCTTCTGGGTGAGCTCGTTCCATAGTTGACCTTGTCTTTGCTGCACGGCTAGATGCTGGTCTTATTCACCAATATGTTTGAATAGTACAAATAAGTACATACTATTCAAACTATATAACCATCAAATGTCACACTAACCAACAAACCTAACCAAACGTTTTAAAAAAAATTTCTTCAACGTACGTTTTCTTTAAATAATGCAATTATTTTAATATTTTCAATTTTTTTTTAAATAGTGGTCAGAATAAACTTTTTAATACATTAAAATATTTTAGGTTATTCTTCTTATAACATGTTGTATTTTCGGTAAGTGAGTAAGGGATGCTAGAGCCCATTTCCTTATCCTTTCCTCCCTTAAGCTTAACCTTATGGTCAGCAGAGCACTTGCAATTGCTTGTGTTATTGGCGACGGTAGTCATCTATCATAAAATCAACCGGCAGCTTGCCAGACTGCCTTCACAAAAAAGGATAATTTTTTTTTAATAAATACCTACTGCTAAATTATTAAAGTGAACGTGTACTAGGACCTTAAATGTTTTCTTCAGGTTACATTACTAATATCACCATTTAATAAAATCCAAGTTTCACTGAGTTTTATAACCAATAATGGTTGTTTAATATAAGAACGCGATGTTTGCGTGCACAAACGCCATTTAACTCGTAAGTACAGTTTAAGTTTAGGTAGTTAACCTGGCGAACAAAAGGAAAGTAATGCGTTTAATAACTCCTCAACCGTTGGAAGTTCGATAACTGCATTCAATATTACTTTGAATGTTTTGTAAACATTTGGATATTAATGCATTATACGAAATATACTTCGTCTAACATCGTCAATGATTTTTTAAAATCTATTTTTCTTATGTGTATTTTATTTAAATATTGTGTTTAAATAGTAATTAATAAAGAATACAAATGTTCATACATAAAAATTTGTGGTCATCATCGTTTTATTTTATTGGAAACTAGCTGGTGCCCACGACTTCGTCCGCGTTGAAAAATATTAAGTAGCCTATTCTATGTCCCGTACGTCCAAATGTTTATCTACTAAGTTTCATGAAAATCAGTTAATTCCTTTCAGAGTTATGGAGGAACATACATACATACAGAAAAAAATTCTAAAAATCGTCAATTTAGTTTCAGTATCATGTATAGAGCCTATAAACACAATATCTCTGAAAACAAAGTAACTTACTCCATGACCGAACCTTGCAGATTTATTATTAGTATTGATTAATGTAAATCGATTCTTAAGAAGTAAACTCAATATAATACAATATCATCATGTGGTGGACTGTTAGTATTTAATAAGCATTATTTTCGAAAGTAACTTACTCCATGACCGACTCTTACAGATTTATTATTAGTATTGATTGATAAGTTAACTTAATGCCTTAAATAAGAACATAAATTATACACCTTGTTCATGTTTTCGCATATAGTAAACAATAAAAAACCTGCTTATAAACAATTTAAAAAAAAACATAAGGATTCCCATTTATGACCTACTTTGCAGAGCCATCCAAAAAACCCTTTGGCATATATTTGCACACATCCCTTACTGCTCAAAAATATTATATCTACACGACTCGCCCCAAGTGGAGCGCGTTTCAGTCAATTTCACTGGCAAATGACTTGACGTGTTTATTGTAAAAATATTGTCGCCTCCGGAGCGCTGCCAATTGTGGCCTTGTTTCCGAGAGCTCAGTCAATATTGACGTTTGCCCTTCTTGTCGGCTTTGACGTGGCGCAAAAAAGGAGCATACGAGGACCTTGGCCGTAATACCAAGTTTATCATACTATTTACTTATGAAATAGGTTTCATACGTCATATCCTTACATAAAAAAACAAAGCACGGAGGCTGCCTGTCGTCTGTATGTCTGTATGTGCACGATAATATCAAAAACTCCTGAACGGATTTCCATGCGGTTTTCACTAATAGAAGGAGTGTTAAACGAGGAAGGTTTTTATGTATAAATTGCAGTCAAAATTGCACCCGTGCGAAGCCGGGAGCGGGTCGCTAGTATTCAATAATAAATATATTTAAAGAGTAGCCAATGAAAAAACATGCAATAACTATACGTAATTGATAAATACATTTCACATTAATTAACACTCGTTGTTGAGTTTACATTGTTTTAACAGTTATCTGAATTGTTCTCTGCTATTTGCCTGTTTTAAAAGAATTTGATTATTTAAAAATATCTTGGATCATCGTAATTATAGTGAATAAATGATAATTATAAATAAATTATAATAATCACATTATTATAATACTTTTAGAGTTAATTTACACTTGAAACATTAAACATATATAACGACTTATTGGGCTATAACATCTTATATAGATGTTACCTTTTGGTATTGTTATAACAGGTGTCTATTATATTTAGCTAGCGGACAGCTCCCGGCTTCCCACAGATTTTTTTTCAGCAAATGATATATCAAAACCTTCGTCCTTTAACGTTCTTTCCATTAGTGAAAACCGCATTAAAATCCGTTGCGTAGTTTAAAAGATCTAAGCGTATACATACAGAATAGCAGAACTGTTTCATACTATGTAAAGATATAAGATTTCTGTTTTGGCAAGAATATTGTTCGAGCATTTTCGTGATCAAAAGTATAAATCAGAAACATACACCAATGATAATTAATGAGAAAACTTACCGAATGTTCAGAATGCTTGTAGCCGTTGCCCATGCCCATGCCCATGCCCAAATGCTCAATAAGACACGATTTGTCTCCGTTAGTTCGCTGATTAATGACTCTCTGCAGCTAACTAATTGAGTTGTATCAGTTGCTACTTAATTTACTCGCAAATATATGTGTTGCTATTGCTTCGTCCGCGTTGAAAAATATTAAGTAGCCTATCCTGTGTCCCGTATGTCCAAATGTTTATCAACCAAGTTTCATGAAAATCAGTTCATTCGTTTCAGAGTTATGGAGGAACATACACACATACAGAAAAAAATTCTAAAAATCGTCAATTTAGTTTCAGTATCATGTATAGAGCCTATAAACACGATATCTCTGAAAACAAAGTAACTTACTCCATGACCGACCCTTACAGATTTATTATTAGTATTGATAAAATAATACGACGAATAAGTATTTATAATCTGGCCAAAGTTATACTTACCTAGAGACTTTACACAGTAGTTCGATGACTTATTTTGTTTAAGTAAGTATAGGAAAGCAGAGCATGCTCGTGGCGGCTGATTTTTTTTTTAATAATTTTGGGCAATTTTTCCCCTTATTTATTTATTTATTTATAAGAAGGTACACAAACAGTTTGCGATTATATCGAGGTAGTGCTATACTTTATTTCACTAATTGCTGAATTTCAATTCTAAGCATACATACATACAGAACATAGGATATACTTATAAGTATGAGTACTTTTCAATTAGATACTCAAAAATTTGTGTACCCTTGTATTTTTATTTTTATTACAATATGTAACTTACATTAATTATTTTAATATCGGTCAATTTTACATAATTTGTATTTTTACTTTACAATTTACCCTAACTAATACTAATCGCGAAAAAGTTATTTAATGAAAGACTTTTACATAATAATATTTAGGATTTAGGATGTCGAAATGGGCTGAAAGACAAGGGGCATTATCGGACATTTCCTTAGCCCAGTGGAGTTAACGATCTTCACGAATAGCCTGCGAGAGGCGATTAGCCTGGGTAATAGCCTTCATGGAGGCGAAAGTTGCGAAGAGATTTCTTTGGGATTTTTCGGGTAGTGTAATAAAAAAGTTGTACAATTAACTGTTAATATACTTAACCTATTTGGTTTGATATATGAAAAAGAAATAAAGTGAGCCAAAATGATTTGTTTTTTTAAAAAATAATCAGCTGTTACACGCGGCCATCTTTATGGCTGGCTTTATGAACAGCTGATAGACGAATTCGTCTCATTTCTTTTAATAATCGTTGAAGTCCGAAGAACGTTCATGTGAAGATAAAAATTGGAAATATTTTCCGTGCGAAACCAAGGCCGTTTTTTAATATAAACAAATATGAAATACTAGCGACCTGCTCCCGACTTTGCTTCCCCGTTTATCCATTCTCCACTCCGTTTGTCCACCCATTCTCCAGAGCTTGAAAAATACTAGAACATTTGGAATGATAATAATAATAATTACATATGGGAGAAACAACATCGACATGTGAGGTGGAAAGACAAGTCTATTTATTTACTTAGCTAGGTGATCGATCTTAATCTTGAGGGTCGCACGAACGTTATAAGAGTACAGGCCTAGAGAGGTTTATTCACTTGTCAGATGCCTACTTCGGATCATGAATTATGTATTCTTGTTACAACTCTTCGTACAAACGTTTGCCGCACATATAAATTTTGTAGTAAGTGAAATTGAAAAAAAATGGTTTTTTATATGTAACAGCTAATATTTATAAAAAACTAGTGTTTCGACCAAGATGGTAAATTCGACTAATATTCAAAGGTGAGAAAATAAAACTGTTTTAATTTTTTTAATAATTAACTAAACAAAAAAAAATCGGTTCACAAAACAAAAAATTTTTTTTTATTCTAAACCATTACCCACGTATATAAAAGCTAAAATTTCGAATACACTATATTTCACTAAAATTTTGACAAATAGCAGTATAATAATAAAAACAGTATTATTTTTATTTTTGTTTGAACACGCTAATCTCTGGGTTTCTGTTGGTGACAAGAGTTCGGCTGCCCGAAAAAAAACCGAGCTTTACCGAGAGAGAGAATAGATCAATTTCTTTTTTTAACGCATTAAAATATTCATGACATAATATTAATGTAGATTCTAATAGGTAATTGTTATAATTATGACTTTGATAGAATTAGTCGTGGAGAGGAATAAAGGTATGTACCTACTTGTAATATTGCATCCTCGTGTGAACATTTCCCTTAAGGTAACAAAATAAATAGGGACCCGAACGCATTAGTGGTAACGCGATCTACTCGAAGATCCTGTTAATTCATCCCACTGTCTCCATTGTACTTCTTACGTACATACGTTATTGGGTTGGTACGAACTTATTATGATGCCGCAAGGTTGGCAGAAATTGTTTTTTTTTGTATTTACTTAATTTTCTATTGCTGTAAAAGAAAATCTATGACGATGCCACAAGGTTGGCAAAATTCTTTTTTTTTTTGTATTTACTTAATTTTCTATTGCTGTAAAAGAAAATCTATTACGATGCCACAAGGTTGGCAGAAATTGTTTTTTTTTGTTGTAGGTTTACGTAGTTCATTTTCTATCGCTGTAATAAAAAAACCAATTGTTTTATAAAAATATTAAGGTCTGTCTGGAGTCTAGTTTATGATAAATGACTGCTGTTTCATTTATGGACGGTATTTCCATGTCCTTAGGCGATGGTAGCCACCTACTATCAAGTGGACCGTCAACCTGCCTGCAAACCTTAATTTAAATTTAAAACTTATAAGCAGATTTCAATAGAAGGAATTTCTATTGTGTAACTATTTTATAATTTCCATATATCTTAATGGGGATCCTAATTCGCACTGTTAAACGTTGTGTTTATATTCGGGAAAAGTACTTACATATCTGTAATCATAATATTAAATATTTTACTAGTATGTGCCAAGTCACTAGAGACCACTCTATTTAAGGGAAGGCTGAAGGATTGGTAAACATGTAAATGCTTCTAAAGTTTGGATGAATATTTCAATAATACTGTATAATTGATCGAGTGTAATAAATTATATAAATGGCCTCGTATAATATTTACTAATTTAATCAATCAATACTAATAATAAATCTGTAAGTGTAGGTATTGTATGTATGTATGTATGTTCCTCCATAACTCTGAAACGAATTAACTGATTTTCATGAAACTTGGTAGATAAACATTTGGACGTACGGGACACAGGATAGGCTACTTTTTTCTTTTTCAACGCGGACGAAGTCGCGGGCGCCAGCTAGTAATATATAATTGTATTTTGAATTTGATTGAACAGTGTGTACAGTGGTTAAGCCATATGCCCTAATTATGACTTATAATATAATATAACCACTGTACACAGTAGACAATAAAGGTTTACTTAAATATCTTAAATTAATAAATTAATCTTAAATGAATGAAAAATAAGATAAACATAAAATAAATACTATAAAAGATAAACTCAAGAAGACATAAATGAATCTAATTACAAACTATAGTTATTTGAATTTTGTTTATTTTCTTCTAATTTAAAAATATATATATTATAAGTATCATAGCTAACTCATTAATTAAATATATTGCATGTTAAAACGTTATTGCTTCATTAGTTTGACATTTCTTTACTATATTTAAATATGAAAAAAAAAACAATTTCAAAATTATATAATAATATAATTCTTAAAATTATTTCAATATTGTATGTAGCTTCATTCGTCTATGGATTAAGACGATATGATAATGGCTGCTCAAAGAAACAAGTTGCTGTCAGTACTCTCGCCGTGAACAGTCCTCAGAAGCTTTAGTCAAGTTTGTTCAAGCCCTTGCGAATGTTTGTCTCTGATACCGTAGCCTAATGCTGTTGGCACACCGAGCTCTTGTATTTATTTTATTTGATATATATTGTCTTGAGTAATTTTTGGTAAAAAAAATTATAACAGTGTCCTAGATCATTTATGGATCATTGGTTTAATGGAAAATCAAGTATTTAAATAATAAAATAAAAACAATTTATTATTGGAATAACACTTGATATAGTAAATCCCAAATAAAATCCCAAAGTTATTTCATTCTGTGTAAAAAAAAAACAGTAATTCGCAATAACCAATTTTTTTTTTAATAATGTTCCAATTAACAGTATTGAAAGTTTTTTTGTTAATAATAAAATAAAATATAAAAAAAAGGGTTACATACAGACTGGATTGTGTGAATCTTTTAGTGAGTGTAACCACTCTCTTACAGACGATCACTATGAAATAATAGCGCATGCGTTGTTGTGTTATGACGATGATCTATTAAATCATTTTTTTAACCTATGAGAGTTGACAGCTCACTTACACCCTCGTGGTATTGCTTGTGTTTATTGGCGACGGTAGCCGCCTACCATCAGCGCACGTGGCTCATCATAAAATGGATTTTATTATATTTTTTATAATGTATTTTCTTTTCTGATTCCCCAGTGTGTTCAGGGCTTGAAGGAATACTTGATTTGTTTAATTCCACCAAAGACGGAAGTTATTAATTTTAATTAGCAACTTTATTCGCTTTCAAATAAAGTTTCGAATACGAAAATGTGTGTTGTTTTTGTTTATGTTTTGACTTTCGAACTTCTCGATTTCCTTTCGTCTGATTCGGCGCGGTTTTCGTATATTATCCATATAATCTTATTAAGGTGAAAATATTTGTTTTTTACATCAAGATTTCAAACTTTTTCGACACAAATTTTCATAAAAATGGGTTCAGTAATTTAGCAGATAAAATGGAATTTTCAATTTAACGAATTAATTTACCATTTAAATTTTATTAGTATGAGTATTCCAATCTGAAAGAGATATTTATTAGCTTTTAGTATCAGTCTTACAATAATTGTATTATAAAAAATTAGGAGGTTTACCTACCAAAAGAAATCTTGAATTTATCGAAACCTGCGTCTGCTGCATTCAACAAATTACATAAATTTAAATATTTTTTATTTTTGATGCTATCTCAGGGACAGTACTTTTTCTGGATGAAAGGAACCCTATGTCTATGCCCTGTTCTGTATCCCTGATAACGTGTGCGAAATTTCTCGATAACCGGTTAAGTAGTTTAAGCGTGAAAGCGTAACAAAACAAATAAACTTTCGCATTAACAGTATTAGTTAGGATGTTGTTGTTATATTGTTACACAAGTTGTACAAATTGTAAGTTCAATATAAAATAGTATAATAGCAACTGATCAATATTCGATAGTGGGTTAGCAACAATAAATCTGATTTCATTAGTCTGCTCTGGTCTCAACATTATGGTAATGTGAGGCCGAGATTGACTCTAAGAGGAATAAAGCTAACTCCGGCTGCTGAATATTCATGGACATTCAACTCTACTACAATACTGTTAAATGTAACACACAAGTATTTGTTATTTTCCCGAAGCGCCTCCACTCTTTGTGCAACTAGTTCGATTTGGGTTAAATCAATGTTTCAAACCTTCAAAAACGCTAATATTATTTCAGAATAAATAATATAAGTAGACAATTTCGAAAATAAATGCGTCTATAATCTTACATAAGACTAAATGTGTTTATAATGAACTAAAATTCGTTCAATGATGATTAAAGTTCGACCATAATAATTTCACAGGTAAAAACAAAAATCGTTTTCATTGATATTACATATTTTATTATCAGCTAAAAAAGAAAGTCAGTTGACTAACACAGGAGAAAAAAATACTGAACCTTTATCTATTTGTATAAAGACGTACATTTGCGGCTATTTTGGAACCGTTATTGTTTTTATTAATATCAATGTTTTTAGTCATCTTATTCACACTTGGTCCCATGGGACCAAGTTTAGTTAATGCGTAAACGTTGACATATCGTACTGCTCACGCGCTACATAATAATTCTGACACCATTTTGAGTTCTGAGACGCCTAGGCAATAGACAATAGATGCCTTGGCGTAAAGCGTCACGTCGTCACGTGACTAGGATATCGCCTAGTCACCCTATTTGTTGTATTTGTCTGTTCTTGGCACGTGATAAAAAAATGAATGTAACATTTGACATACCTTTCGATATAAACCACGACGAGAGAACAAAGAACTTGTAATCCATAATCCGCAGGCAAGTCTTAGGCAAGAGGTAAGTGCCCCTGTGATGGATAATACGCAAGATGGATGAGACAAACGAGGCCAATCCCGGTGCATTAGGGCTCCAGTGCATACCGCATTTTGCACCGCGGAGTGCATTTGACATCAATGACAAATTGCCTAACCTCTTGTGTGAAAATTTCAACATTTATTTTAACTTTTTTTAAATTTTAATTGTATTTGTATTAATATACATTGCATTAATACAATTCAATATTAAAAATTGATATTTTTAATTTTACTTAATTGTTAACTAAGTTTTGACATAATGACTATCTATAGTTAATAAAAAAAATTAAATGATAAAGTCTATGTATAATCATTTAATATCTTATAACTTAACTTTATAGGTAAAAGTAGTGGGAATGTTTCAAAAATTATGAGAAAACTTAAAAAAAAACCCATGAAAATGACGATATTTGAATTGACTAAAATTAATGACACTCAATATCAAACAGGTTTGGCCGTTGACTCTCGAGGGGAATAAAAAATCTGTGATTGTCTCCAAATTTAATAACAGATTTGAATGACCCTCTTCAGCGCTTTCTCTCCTCCCACCAACCCCTTGCATCCCGCCAAACCCCCTCCCCCTGGACCGTGAAGAATCCTTAGACCGCGGTAAGGAGATTCCGATCATTGATGAGACTTGATAAGTTGTGTATACACCGAGTGCTATATCAACTAAGACAGCTGATATATAATATGAAGAATATTAAAAAAAAAATAACAAATAACCAAATGAAGAATACCAAATTGGTTGGAGTATTCGAGTTTTACGGTTAGCAACAAATTTAGTTTATTTTTTATTTATATATTATAAAAATATCATATTATGTTGAATGTAAGAATACCTGTATTCAAATAATCAACTACTAACTGCATAGGCAATGTTAAACAGCATTAGCAGTAAACAAATAAGTGGTATAAAATTTAAAATTACTGTCACAACTTTAATTATTACCTTTTTTTTAAATGTCTGGAGACAGGCTGACGGTCCACTCGCTGATAGGTGACTGTTGTCGCCTCAACAGTCACCTATCAGCGAGTGGTAGTATATCGAACTTTTTAGTAGTATAAAATATAAGAGACTTTCTTACTCACCAAAATGCAACAGCACACATGCTGTTATTTTAGAACATTTATTTAAAATCCGCCCCCAACCCCCCATTTTCTAGGATGGTCTTACGCAATGGTGTGGTTACTGCTTCCAGTCGAACTACCCAATTATTTATGTCCACAAAACGCAGTTTAATTCGCTATCACTTTCACCCCCAAAGAAAATTAATTCAACTTTTTTAAGATTATTATTGCACTCAGTGTACCGCTGGCTTAATAAGGGATTGTTTCGTCAAATTATAGCCATCGGTTTTTACCGATTTAACGAGACGCCCTTCTGCGGAACCCTCGAAATTTTCATTTAGACCCAAACATACATCTTTATTAATTTTTTTAGTAAAAAAACTCGAGAGAATAAATTTTCTTGATATTTTTAATACTTTACTGTAATCTTAAGGTTTCATCACATATACAACGGGCAGAAAAACTGTTGCGACGCAAGAAATATTCAATTCAACCCCTTCCCTTTGGTTACTAATATTATAAATAGAAAGAACTAATTTTGTAAGTTTGTTTATACGTGGAGAGTAATCTTCGGAACCACTGCAATGTAGCGAATAATGGATGCACAAGTTGGATATCCTAATCCCTTACTAATAGGCGACGGTAGCCATCTATCATCAAGTGAACCATCGGTCTGCCTGCCAACCTTTATATAAAAATGATTACCACTATTTGAAAGGTACATAATTCTAGATGCACATAGTATAACTCCTTTAATTGCATGTAGGCAAGGCCTGAACATTGTATTTTATTATGAAATAATGTTGTGAACCTACCTAATGAACGTTTAAAGCCTATCTAGAAAGTCTAGTCTATGTCTATTTAGAAAAAGCTTAAGCGCTGGCCATTATTGCATTAAATAAGCCATTAAAAATACATAAAAAAATCTTCAAGATTTAGGGCCAGTTTTATAAACGACATACCTTTTTCTCGTTCGTTACAGTGCTAGTAACCGAACGGTTAACGGTCTGTCAATAACGTTTACTGACGGTGGTTCTATAAAAGAAATTAAACATTCGGTAGCTGCCCGTAAAAATACGCCGAAGTTTATGAATATTGTCGATGGTTTCGTTGTAGTCTGTCAAGAACTGTCAAGTGTCGCGTCACAAACACATTTATTTACATAAATAACAAAATAAACGATACGTAAGATAAACCGACCTTATCATAGTCAGTAAAGAAGCAGTAAACGCTAGCTGTCAAATTATACTGTTGACTAACGAACAGTTGTTTATAATACACTATATTATACTATTAGATCTTTTTTTCGTCTATTTGATATAAAATTTAATTAACGGATCGTTATAAAACTGGCCCTCAGAAAACCCTTTATACTTGTCTACTGAACATTTCGTGGAAGACAGGCTTACATAAAAATAACCTTTTTGTTGTTGAGACAGAAAAATATAAAAGAAGAGATATTTATTTCATATCACACGATATAAAAAATATACATTATCAACTATCAAAACTTCTATTTGACATTTCTTGGAACTGAAAAGAACAATCATACATTTATTTTTAAAAATATTCACCTCAATCTACAAATTTAGTGAGACTTTTTTAATGAAAAATAGGTGGACAAGCTGACAGGTTAACAAACACCATAGTATATGGCTTCCGTCGCCTATAATCAGTAGTATAACTTAGTTAATGTAAGCGAAACGTGCTGTCGATTCTAATACGAATACGTTAAGGCAAAAGGGACAAGATGGGGTAAGGTAAATAAGCTCTGATATCCCTTACTTACTCACCGAAACATTACAAACACGTGCTGTTTCTCCACGGTAGTCTTCAGTAAAGTGGTGGTTACTGCAGCCAGTCAGAATGCAGTGTTTACTGCCACTCTTTATAATCACTGATATGAATTTTGTATTCTGAAATTATAGTGATGTTATTATTTTTATTTTTTATTTTAGGGGATGATGGGGCTGACATGCCTTTCTAAGGTAAAATCCCCAAAATACCATGATAATAAAAAATAAAAAAAATATATTTTATACCTAAATTTTTGGGACACAAACAGAAATAAAAACAAAAATTTAGAAAAAAGGCAAAAAAATTATATATATTTTTAAGATGAAGTTATTTAATTATTCAGTGTGTAAGTATATCATGATATTGAGTGAGAATTATAATCAATGAAACAGCAAAAACTTTTTTATATCTCGTTGCATATATATGTATTTTTTATGTAATTACTTCGTACATATAGCAAGTTGCTCGCTACTGTACTACTGCTGTAGAAAAAAGTCAAAGAAAATTAACCTTTAGGTTAATTGGTATACAAGCCATAAGATGATGGCAGGTAGCGATTTATTTTAATTCGATTAGCATATAGCTATCTTTCCTACGAACATAACCTTATTTACTCGTCTACAACGCAGTTGATTCTTCTACGTAGATACTCCGGTTGTATAGACATGAAATTACCCACGTCAAATTCAAAATGAATCCGTTCGCGTCGTAATAGAAAAGAATGTATAAGTGAAAGTATGATGATCCAGTAACTTTGTCGCCTGAAAGTATGTATGGGGTAGTATGCGTCACATCCGGTAGTTCTGATTTTTTGCAGACTTGTTTATGATGTTGGCCTAATGAATAATGCAACTTTGTCAAAAATCGAAAAAAACCGCGAAAAAAAAAATCGTAATTTTTTCAAATTTTGGCGATTATAACCGTAAAGGACTAGTTTTTGAAAAAAATTTTTTAGAAAGTTTTTAAAGTAGACTAAATTTGCTACAATATGATATTAGAACTGTCTCTCTAGACCCAATAGTTTCCGAGATTAAGCCTTTCTAAATTTATCATTTTTTTCGAACTTCGCAATTTTTTGCAATTCTGTCGTTCTGAATGAATTTTGACCCTAATCATAATAAAATGTGTCATTATAAAATGTATTCTCTATTCAATAGTCACTTTGTACCATCACTGATGTCGTAACTTTTACCCCTTGATTAACTCATCAATTGCTAGTGTTATTTTTGTTGAGAATCCTATAGTACAATCTTTTCCTGTAAAGGAAAACTCGAGATTGTCACCTAAACCGACCTTGTTGTAACTTGAGACACAGTGGAAAAGCGGCGCCCTTTAACTTGTTTAAAGAGCCAAACTTCGCCTCAGCTGACCTGCCACGTTCCGTTTAGCTTTTCAGACTGGAAAACGAAAAAAAAACTGCACCTTTTTAATTGGACACGACTGTTTGTGCGAAAATTTTGCTGATAAAACCTTTATTGACTATACGCAACATTTCGTATGGATTTTTACACGGTTCTGGGTTTTCGCTTCAATAGCGTTTTCCTTATACACTCGTGTGCTGTAGTAAAACGTTTTTAATTAATACTTCAACTCTTTCTGATAAAGAAACACTGGTTCAGCTTTACATAAAATACTTAGCGTAGCCAAATTGTCTCTGCTTTAGTAAATAAAGACTTTAGGCTTATTCATATTTCTATTAGTCTTTGCTTACATTTGGGGGTAAATACTAGAACTACTAAACCAGTTTTATAGTTACTATATCCTCGAGTAAAATAAATTGATATTTTTATCTATATATATATTAAAACTTGAGGGTAACTCAATATATATATATATATAATCAGCCAATTATATTAATAATGTCAATAGACAAAAAAATCCTGCTAAAGATTAAATTCTGAAATCTGATTTTATATTGTAGTCATAGTTAAAGATGAGGTTTCCTTAAATAAAAAACCTAGAGGAAAGTTTGCATAAGAAATAATAATTTTTTAAACCAATATTCCATTATTTCCACTGACAGAATGGAAAACATGGTTTATGATTTTTCAAATTTCATCCCCAAAATATAACACTTATTAATCATCTCTGACGCAATTAACAAAACAAGTATTTCGTGTTTTTTTTTTCAGTGAAACAGTGAAACGGTTATTCATTTCTTAAATGAGTTTCTAAAAACTTTAACCGCAGAAAATTCTTTGCAAATTTTGTATAAAGATATGTCTGTTTATATGTAAAGGTGAAGGGCGAATTTCAAATAAATATCGTAAAATGCCATACCTATACTTAATGTCTAATATATTACTCAAAATACAGCAATGCTTTTGCAAATCTTAATAGATAAATTTCTATGTTATCTTCACCCCCTAATGACAGTAGGATATACCCGTAATCCAATAGGCCGTTTAACTCAATAAATTCCATCAATAAAGTTGCATTCATTAAGCAGAACCAAGGAGGACGGTGAAGGGATGTTTAGACTCTCCCCTCGAGGCAGACACACCTAATCCGATTTTGTACAGATGTTCCTCAATATGACATGTTTGTATTAATTTTATAGGCATTTGTTTTAAGGTGGGTGTACAATAACTGAAAGAAAATAAGGACAGTTTAACTATTGCAACGTAATTAAGTAAAACTTATATATGTTTTGAGCTTCTATGGTGGGCTGGTCAGTATAATCATCTATTATAAATAATATAGGTTTTATAAAAGTCGACATTTTTCAACTACATAATTTAAGTAAAACTGTTTTTAAGCGTTAAATGCCTAATGTCTTACATTAGGCCACAATGATCACATATAATGTATCAATAGCGACTCGCTTCTGGCTTCGCGCAGGAAAAAACTTAATTAGTTATTATATTATGTATAAAAATTCAGTGAAAAATTATCTAATTTACGGTGAAAACCACATCAAAATCCGTTGCGTGGATTAGGAGAAGTTAGCAGCCATATGACAGACGAGGGAAGCCTTAAAATTATACTATGTAAAGATTATTGAAAAATAAATAAATTTTAATATACAAAAAGTAAGTATCATTTTATGACCACAAATTCAACTTGTATTTTTTGACTTGTTACAAATATGAATTCGACTTCTAACTAGAGAGTTCAGTTAGATGAAACCTTGGGTTTGTACCCTATGCTTAGACGTATTAATTCAGTTGCACTTTAATCTCCGAATGAGCATAGCATATGATACATATAGGGCCAGTTTTATAACAATCCGTTAGTTAAATTTTATATCAAATAGACGAAAAAATGATCTAATAGTATAATATAGTGTATTATAACAATATATTCGTAAGTCAACAGTATAATTTGACAGCTAGCGTTTACTGGCTCGTTACTGACTATGATAGGGTTGGTTTATCTTACGTATCGTTTATTTTGTTATATTTGTAAATAAATGTGTTTGCGACGCGAAACTTGACAGTTCTTGACAGACTACAACGAAACCATCGACAATATTCATAAACTTCGGCGTATTTTTACGGGCAGCTACCGAATGTTTAATTTCTTTTATAGAACCACCGTCAGTAAACGTTATTGACGGACCGTTAACCGTTCGGTTACCAGCACTGTAACGAACGGGAAAAAGGTATGTCGTTTATAAAACTGGCCCTAAGTATAGGTACCTACCTTCTTCGGCTAGTCCGTAAACTCCATTAGACTGAGTGTAGTTTCGTGACTTAAATTAAATTTGTAGGTCGGGCTTGTATGCATTACGAACGCTGCAGTGTTTCTGTAATGCAATATTACTAATGTCGGTTACTCATAAGTTGAATAAGTACACGGATATAGAAGAAATGTGGAAGAGACAATATGACTGTTTCAATCTAAAAAATCAATAAAGATTAGCTTTTATGATTTACAATTTAGATGTTACTTTTACATCTAAATATGTTTTATATCTATAGGTTTATATTTTATTATAATAAAATAAAGTTGCTATGCTATCTTACCTAACTTTTTCTAAGGTTTTCTCTAATGAAAAGAGCGACAAACGAGGAAGCTGAAGGCGAGGGTTAATTTTTAAATAATTATTCCGTAAGCTAAGCTTCATTTTATTTTGAGTGTTAATGTTTATAAACACTCGTATATTAAGTCGGAAGAAAACGACTTCCGATTTGATTGATTAAACTTTGGTGCACAAGTAAAAAGTAACAACAAGTTTTACATTAAAAATCACAATTCAAGTTAAAAATAAATATTCTAAGTGGGACTGTGCATTTGCGTTAGATTTGCGTATATATGTGTAGTTAAAGCGCCAGATACACGACGACACTCGACACAAATGTCGACACTAGTGTCGATTGCGTCCACACGGTAAGCAATTTTTTGTGTCGACATTGGTGTATACATTTAGTGTCCCGGTTCAAGTGTACTATTGGCTGTCTACACGAATCGCGACATGTTACACTGACTGCGATTCAGTGTTCATTCCGTCGCCGCGATTGTCACGATATGTGTTTCAATTAAAATGCGTCGTCGTAAAAAGAGATCGATATGGATAAAAGATTGGATTAAAAGGAGAGCACAGCTGGGGGCATATAATCAATTGTTATCTGAGCGAAAACGACACTACATCTGCAACGTGTCGCGGCAGTGGACAGACACAAATATGACGGTACATGGCAGAACATTCGGCAGAAAGGCCTCTTGGCCTACCCGCCCAGTGTATATACTAAACAAAACCCGGGTGATTTTGCCAATCGGGTAAACCGAATGAAAGTCGAACTTATGTAGAAGTACTTAGGGTCGACTTTGTTGTTCAACAAAAATTGTCGAATGAAATGTGCCGGCCCGACTATATGCATAGCAACCCTTATTGGCGACGGTAGCCACCTTCCATCAAGTGGACCGCCGGCCTGTCTGCTGACATTAACATTTAAAAAAAAAACACTTGGCAAAAAGTTGGTGATATTTCCAAAATGTTATACATCAATGTAAAAGCTAGATAGACCGAGAAACAGTTCCCATTCATGAGGCCAGTAGCGCTCAAATATAGTGCACTCTGATGCGACTGCATTTGAGCGCATAGCGGGACGCTGGCTGCAAAAACTTCTATATCAATTGAATAATCCTTCTCAAGGGTTCAACTCATGAGCTACTTGCCATTACGTTAATCATGTATGGGGTTTCTTGCTAATTGAGTATTTAGAAAAACACTTCAGTCAAATGTTATTAAAAGTTATTAGGACAAACTTACGATATGAGAGCTTTATAGGGAACTTCATAATTAAGCTTTCAAAATTTTTTATTTTTTACTAAGGAAATTTCAAAGTTTACTTTCTGTCCAGATTTTAAATACTGTCTACTAAACTATTAATATAAAAGGAAAATATTTTTATTTTTCTATTTTTGTTTGTAATAAATAAACTTCAAAACTACTGGATCAATTTTAAAAATTCTTTCGCCTTTAGAAAGCTATCAGCTCAACGAGTAACAAGTCGTTGAGTTGATTTTAATAATTTTAATAATTTTAAAATGTAAAATAGGCAGAGGGTCTAGAAAAATGGCAAATAGTTCTTGCCTTAGAAAAGAATATAGTCTAAAGGATTTTGATTCATTACGATATACCTATGCGAAGAATTTTAACTGTTGTAACACTTCTCTCTAGTTATAAATAATCATAATTATTTATTACTTTTTAAAACATAATAAATAATACCGCATAAGATTTAAACGGTGTTTTGTATAAATACGGTTTTCATTTAACCCGACATCACTCAAGGATCGAACCGGCGTTTCAGGCGGTGCGGTAACATTGCAGCAGCATTATGGTTTTACTACTTTTTTTTTCATAAGTGAATGCAGGTTAAGTTTTAAGTTAATTTTAATTTATTAATGAATACATACTTGCAGTTGACTAAGGGTAAAATGATAATTTAGTAGTCATTTCATTGTTTTTGAAATTAGACACGGTAAAAAGACGTTAAAATCACAATTTATAAATGTTAAAGTGAGTTTACCTTTTCCCTCAGTAACGACTCGACCGATAATCATGAAATTGCATATACATTATCAGGGATAATGAAGAGTACCTACATAGGGTAATTTAAATCCAGAAAAAGTACAATTCCCGAAGGATGATAAAATAAAAATTTTACGCCTGACAAAAATATTTTGAGCAATAAAATTTGAAATAAATGTTTAATCGGACGAAGTCGCCAATTTTTGCCAATTTTATTACCCTAAAATCGATTAATTTTGTTATAAATCAGAGCTAGCATGAAGTTGCAAAATGTCTCGTTTATATGTAAAATCTCTAAAAATCTGTAAAATCAAAATATTTGATTCACTGAAAATTATTACATACATCATAGAATAAAACTGATAAATTCTATTGGACGCAAACCATTTATCCACATTGTGTAGTTTTAATTAACTGTAAAAACAGAAAAATGAAAGAAGTATTGCATAGAGGGAAAAGAGATGAATGAAACTGTATTAGATTCGTGTTCATTGCTGAACACTTGGTTCGTGGAAACGCTTTCAACTAAAGGAAATCGTGAAAATTACATTAAACAACATATACTAAGTAAGTATTGCGTTCGTGTATTGAATTAATATGACTGCACGTACTTTAATACTGCACTTCTGAACAGATAAAAGTTTTATTATAAATGTTATTTATTTATCTTCATTCATTTTATTATTGTTTTATTTATTTTTTATTTTTATTTTAAAAGTTTTCAACAGACTACCCCAATACTGTAAAGGATTAATTGTCAGATTTTATAGTAAAATAAATTATTTTATTTGTTTTACGTCAGTGAAACATGTTTAGTTTTTAAGATATTGAAATAATTTTAGAATACAATTTAGATTTAATTGAAAATTCTAACGCATAAAAAATTTCATAATGAAAATTTTAATTTTTTACACATCGCTGCTTAAATTTAAAAGTAACACATATTAAAAAATTCCAAAAATGTTTTTATTGCAAAAATGCAAACACAATTGTATGTTGTATTCATATTGTATGTTTCCAAAAGTTCAGTTTATTATAAAAGTACTAAAAAATACGCTTCTAACGATGTATAATATGCATATATTTGATATACATATATCTAACAATAAAAAAATAGACATTTTTTTTTTTCTATTAACTCCTGTAAAAAAGTGTAATTTTGATTTGTGGCACTTTTGAATTTAAGTAGCGACATCGCTCACATATGAAATAGACGTCACTACCAGATTATGTACAACGTCATAAGTCTTCGAATATCTGTTACATACAGCCTATATATTAAATATAATTATATAGGTAGGTATGTATGTTTCTTTACTGAGTATTAGGCCTATACTTAATATAAGTAGCACGACATATTTACCTTTAAATATAAAAAAAATTCCATCCAAGCAGATTTGAGATTTGAGTGAGATGAGTGAAAATAAAATAGTATAATAATATATTCCTCATAGATTAAATTTAATGTAAAATCTTAAACAACTTAATAATGTCTGCCATTAGAACGTGTAATTTATATTGTATTATTTCTTTGTTTTGCGGTTACGTAATGTTTGTAAATAATTTTCTAAAACGTAAACAATATTTCCAAGAAACACGTCTAGGATTTTCTCAATTAAGGGAGAGGAGATTAGTTTGTTCCAGCTGAAAAACAATTTTCTTTCTAGTCGGTGGCTGCACAATTAGGAAACAAGAAATTGCAACTGCATAATGATATTGAGTGTAATTTTTGCTTTAGTCTCTTTTTTAGAGCTAACACCTCATTCTTCGGCTTTTCTCTCGCGCCATTTTTCTCTCGTAGAATTTCTACTGACTTTAACTATACGGTTCATTTAGCTATTACAAATCAGTACGGTATATATATTGTAATCATACTTTTAAAGCCAACTGTATAAAAAAATTTTGCGAGTCAAAAATGAAGCAGAAATATTTTCGTAACAAGGAAAAGACGTGTTAGTAAAGTTAGACAATATTTTGTTCGTAGAATGTAACACCGCTAGAAAGAATAGGAACATTCCAACTGACGCCATAACAAGAAAATACGCCCCCCTAATAAATCTTTCGGTGTCTAAAAACCGAAATTACGTTCTCGATTAGATTCACGGCGAGTAATTTATCTTATACAAAATGGTAAGAAAAGAACAAAGAACCATTCCGAATTATCAGATATAGAATGGAAATTCAATGAATCCTTGGCATGTTCGAATTGACAAATTATTTTGGCACGATCACGAAACAATAATAATATTTCCGTGTCGTTTACAAAATAATTATTTATCTTTTCTACCTTAGGTTAAGTATACGTAGATGAATGGACAAAATCGAACTGGCAACTATTATTAGACATATTCTAATATTTTATTAAATATATATTATAAAAAAATAGAGTGGAATTATTAAAAAAAGATGATTGCTCAAAGTAGACTACAAAAAATAAATGTCAAAACCAAAACAATAATTATCTCAAAAAATAATGTAGTTAGAAAATTATGTCTCATATAAAAAAAACTTTGACTAATGTAACGTATTGTTAACAATACAATTAAAGACTAAAATTTTTTGAGACTCCTTTTTTTTAAGTGTTAAATAATAATAAAAAATCAACACCTGACAAAAATATATGAACAACATGTATCCCTGACAACATGTATGCAAATTTCCCGATGATCGGTTTGAAAGCGTAACACACAAACCAACGATTATTTTCGCATTTATAAAACTTCGTTTCTTGTAACAAGTCATAATTTTATTATAGCTCGATTTCGTCGTACAGTCACCACACGGTAATATTGAGCCGCTTATCACTGTTCTTAATTTATGTTATAGCTAGCTGGTGCCCACGACTTCGTCCGCGTTGAAAAATATTAAGTACCCTATCCTGTGTCCCGTACGTCCAAATGTTTATCTACCAAGTTTCATGAAAATCAGTTAATTGGTTTCAGAGTTATGGAGGAACATACATACATACATACAGAAAAAAATTCTAAAAATCGTCAATTTAGTTTCAGTATCATGTATAGAGCATATAAACACGATATCTCTGAAAACAAAGTAACTTACTCCATGACCGACCCTTACAGATTTATTATTAGTACATATATTGATTTTAATATGTATTTGGTTATGATTGAAATTCGATATCAGTCGTGTAATCGAAGTACGCCCTGATTTGCAATTACATGGCTAAATTAAGAACAGTGACAAGTGGCTTAACATTCCCCTGTGTTAATGGTACTCAGATGTTTTTAACTACAGAAGTTATGAGATGCCTAAAATTTTTTTTAAACTGATTACTGCAATTACTGCAATCAAAGCACCCCCAGTAGGTAATCCGTGATAGATTGTTAGAATCCGATGACACGTTTTCCATTAGATTCGTCTTAAAATCGATACTTTTCGTACGTTTAAAAGGTTTACGTTGATAAAATATTCAACGACACAAGGAAATGCTTTCACGGATCGGGAGAAACATTTCAGTATATAAGTAACTATATCTAGATATGAACTTCTAAGTACCTACTACTTTAAGTCGCAATGACTTAAGTAGTTTTTATAGTTTCACTTAAGCTTTAAAAGTAAGCTAACGTAAGTGTGTAAGTATATAAAATTAGAAATATCAATTAAAACAATTCAGGGATGTTCTTTAAACACAGATAAAACCTGTCCGAGATTCGAATTATGCCTCTGTCGTCTTTAAAACCGAACTATCGTCTCACTGGACTATCAAACCTCTTTTTCACAAATAAAATGTTTTTAGTGAGCGTACATAATAATTATCTGATATTTTTTTTAAAATTTTCTCTACACTGGTTTCGCTCGCATTAGAACCGCCTCAAAAATTTGTGGGATTTCATCAGACGTCTTTTAAGTACTTTTAAAGTAGAGTTCCGTATAAAATAACCAAAGGAACATCTTTCTCCAATATTAAAGCCTTTTTCGCTTTGGAAATTTTGCGTTACTTTTTTAAGTTGATATTTTTTAGATTCTTTTGAGCGTTTATTTAAGTTTCTTGCACCTAGTGTAGCATTTTTTTTTTAAAAAACAGATAATTTTGGGATCTATTAAATCTAGAAATTTAAACAAAACTGTAAGAATTCTTCAACAAACTTTGTATTCGTTCTTATTTATGTATGAATTTTGTATCTTTAACATAAACATGTGTATTCATGTGAATATTTGGATCACCTAATTTTTGAAAATATTTTTAAAACATTGGGATTATTTCATTGTTCTCATTTACCCCAGGTAGTAAATTTTAAATTTTGTAGAAGCCAGCATTGTTCTGTAGTAGACTTGTTGACATAAACAATTTATTTGGAAAATAATTTTAATGCTCAGTATTGAGTATTTTTTTATTATTTTTAAAAAAGCCACTAAGCTTTGTTATAGGCTTATCTGGGCTCTTGCTTGTATAATACGCGTGATTGTATATAATATTGATATCTCCATAATAAGTGAAATCTTTAAACTACTTAGAAAAGCATGTATGATATATTTTACATAATATAGCTCTGATTTCAACGAAAATGACAAGACATTATAATAAATAAAATATTCTAAGTATGATTTGGATCAACAAAATAAAATTATTTAATAAGGGAACCCTAAATTCCCCTAATCCGAGCCAAGTTTATTGCGATATATCGATTGATGGGTGGCTAAAGAATTCAATTCGAGATTTCGTTTAAAATCAATGTTGTAAAAATTATTAATTTATAATATCTTATCACGTTTGGTCTAGTGGCTAGTAACCCTAGCTATTAACCAAAAGGTCGCGGGTTCGAATCCCGCTAGGGGCAAATGTTTATGTGTTAACATTTTACCTTTGTACCTGAGTCATGGATTTTTTGTATTTATGATATGTATGTATTTACAAAAAAAAGTAATCTATGTAGTATATCAACTGTCTGGTATCCATAACACAAGCATTAGTTGCTTACTGTGGAACTAGATGGTGCTGTGTAGAATGTGTGAAAATATTTATATTATATTATATTCCTAAAAGCATTCTTTTCCTATTACCGGGTACAGACATCAATTTTGTGTGAGAAGGTAAGAAAGTAATCCAATCAATAATGACTGAGAATTCACTGATTTTTAAAAGGATTAATATTTTTACATTCGTAAATTTCCTCACAATTTCTTTTTACACACTGCGTTTCTCAGTCATAAATTAGACAGCCCATCTGGAGGCAGTAACCATACACTTATGGTGTTGTGTTTCATTGAATGAGTAAGAGATACTAGAGCTCATTTACCTATTCCCTCCAAATTTCTTATCCATTATCCTACTTAAGTCTCCAGCTACCTACTTACCATCAATTGAACTGACAGCTTGCCTGATGACTTCTACATTTTAAAAAAAACTAAGGTAATAAACAACAATTTACTTTGAACAAGTTGAAGTTATCAGAAATGCAGCATGTATCCGTTAGATGCAATTGCAAACATTTCAATCTTGGCTTCTGTTTAAGAGGGTCGAGTTTAGTTTCCGCTTAATTGGAAATAACACAAATACCCCAACAAGCCACACTTTAATATTATAGCTTATGGTGAGCATTTAATTAATGGATATGCCTTTTTCATATATTCCATCCAGACTAGTTGCGCTACAGGAAGGCTATTCATTTGTAACGATTATTTTGTTTTATCAAATCACAAAAAAAAAAACAAGAAACCAATAAATCTTTATAATTTATAATTCACATTAAAAATTTAAAAATAAAAATAACAATTTCTGCAGCCGAACATTCACCTCATCAATTTGCTCTTAATTAATTATTTTTTCAGAGTAGTATCAGAGCACTGAATTTTTATGTAAAAGTCACCAGTCAGACAGGCTAACGGTCCACTTGAAGGTGGCTACCGTCGCCTATCAACACAAGCAATACTACAGTTGCTACAATGCATAGCGCTATAGTTGGGTGTGCAGCATTCCTTACTCCACGCAACGAAATACAACAGCACACATAAGGCCTTGCAGACCTTCTGTAATAAGATGGTTTTTGCCGCCAGATGGGCTCTACAATTAAAATTTTTCAAAGTATAGTGTTATTTTAATTTAGTTAGTTTAGTCATAATCTTAGTGGTCGTATGTAACCTTTTACAAATAATCTGTGCTGACTTGCAACGATGCAATGGATGGGTCTGTCCATCCATTTGCTGTTGGTGAAAGTTTTAACAAAATAATTCGTCTTAACCTGTCCGCTCAACGAAGAAAACTTGGAATTTATTGTTGAAATCGTGAATTGGTTCGGAAACTTTAAATTGCATATTGAAATTCGGCTGGTTAACTTTATCTGGCTCAAACACCTGCCATTATGTCTAGAACGGCTTAGGAATGTTTCCCTTTCTGTTTATTTGTCATGTTAATATTGCTAATAAAGTTTAGTTTAGTCCAAAGTAGATTTTTTTTAAAAAGCGACACAGTAATATAATAAATACATTTCTTAAGTAACATTTTTATGTGTTGAATTAAACAATAGTAATATATTTAATTATTTAACAACTAGCTGGTGCCCACGACTTCGTCCGCGTTGAAAAATATTAAGTAGCCTATCCTGTGTCCCATAAGTCCAAATGTTTATCTACCAAGTTTCATGAAAATCAGTTAATTCGTTTCAGAGTTATGGAGGAACATACATACATACAGAAAAAAATTCTAAAAATCGTCAATTTAGTTTCAGTATCATGTATAGAGCCTATAAACACGATATCTCTGAAAACAAAGTAATTTACTCCATGACCGATCCTTACAGATTTATTATTAGTATTGATTATAAAACATTGTAAGACATTTATCTTTTTTGTCGTATGTTATCGATTGCATAACATAGCTTTTTTTTTACTACCTACTTATTAAATTTACGAAAGAAATTCTCTAAGTACCTAACTGAAAATTATGTTAGGTACTTTCAAGAATAAGTGTTAAGAAAAAGTTTCAATAAAAAGTGCAGGTAGTAGTACAAAGAGCGCTATAACCACTGAATTCTTTCTAAGCATACCTATAGGTAATAATTGAATCAGCGTCGCACCTTACACGCTCGAACGGAAATAACGGCTGGACAACTCGTAACTCGATTCGCCACCACCGCTGTCTGTGCGGGTCAAACTTTGATATACTTCGTGCAAAGATCAATTTTTTAATTTGCCCATGACAATACACGACCACATTGCATGAGCATGTTTTGAAATATCTTTTTAAATAAAATATTATGTGTTACTAATATTAGAAATAGAAAAGTTTGTTAGTTTGTTACTTTTCACTCAAAAACTTTTCGATAACACTTTACAGTAAGTAATATACATAGTTTATAGTTGAGAATAACCATTCTATATTAATATTATAAAGAGAGAATATTATTGTATGTTTGTAATAAAAACTACTTTCATACTATCATATAGAAAGCTATATTATCAGCGAGTAATATAGGCAATATTTTATAATACGCAAACGAAGTCGCCTTCAAAGCTTAGTATTTATATAGCGATAACGAAATGCATGGAAATTTTCACAGAGAAGTATTGTAATGTGGTCTTGTATACTCCGTAAAGATGGTGTTCTTCGTATACCGAAGTGCGACGAAGTAAATCTAACTGCTTGACAAATGGCTGGTGCTCCTGAGTCTAGTCTACTCGCGTCTTACTTAAAGATAGCTATTTGTCTGTCTGTACAATTGTAATTTACTCAAGTACATACTTAAGTAGAAAAACATTGCTCATCGAGTAATTTTGTCATGTATCTCATTTATGGTACTTGGCTAAGTGCCAAGTATAGATGCCAAGTATAGTGTAAAAGGATAGATTAAGGTAGTTATCCTTTTACATATTATAAAACAAAGTCCCCCGTCGCATCTGTCTATGTCTGTAAGTGCACGATAATATCAAAAACTGCTGAACCGATTTTCATGCGATTTTCATTAATCAAAAGAGCTTAACGAGGATGGTTTTATATATAATTTATCTTGCTGAAAAAGGCTATGACGCGTAAATCAAAGCGAACCTTAATCAACGGTCATTAGATAAAACATGTTTATACGATATTAAGCAAACAGTAATAACGTTATTAAAGCTTTTCATTATAATGTACAAACTGGCGGTTGTTTGCGCGTACAGGGAATCAAATAAGGCGTGTACACACTACCGATAATACAGAAAGAATTCTAGATCATGTGATTCTAGATAGATGTTCTGTTAGCCACTTACTTACGGGTCGACATTTGATAGGAAAGATGAAAGTGAAAGTGTTGCTGATGGTACTACAGATGTTGCTGTATTCCATCTGCACTGGTCGTTGACGTCTACTTGACCCTCCATTCCAGTCCAGTTAAGTGGCTAGTTCACTCACAATTAAAAGCTTACACAACCATATATCATCATCAACTCGTGTCTATCTACTGCTGCATGTAGGCCTCTCCTGAAGCTCGCCCCTACACAGGTTCTTCTGTCCTTCACGTCCAGCAGCTTCCTGCGATTCCTTTCAGGTTGTTTGTCTACCTGGCCGCAAGACGTCCCATCTGTGATTTCCACTTTATGGCTACCATTCAAAAACTTGTCTACCTCATCGTTTATCCGCTCTGGATTTGGATAACTTTGGATTTTAGGCGAATTTCAAAATTTCTGATCCTATCAACCAAAGAAACTTCGATCATAGCCTTCAATAGCAAGCTAAACGACTTTGAACTTGTGGATGTTTCGGCACCATACGTCATTACCAGTGCGTTAAGTTATAGTTCAAAAAAACGGTAAGAAAATGCTGACTTTTGTCTGCGCAACTCATAAACGTAGTTTTAATATTGTGTAAATGATAATGACAATATGAGTATATGAGTAATTTAATAATCTTCAGCTATTAATTTGAAATTGATTCTCTATCGGAGTCATACTCATACAGTTTCGAAAATGTTAACGAGCATATCATAGTGATAAGAGCAATCGACATGAGCGAGAACATAATATTTTAATTGGTAAATGATTACGCGTGCGGTTGGTTCGGTGAAATATTGCACAGTGGGACGAACGCAATGAATTACGACCATTACCTTTAGTTGCCGCATTCACCGCGGCGGCGCGGTATGGACATGATTTACTGCAAGCATTTTGTCGCCCAAAAATTCATCCAACCCACTGCGACCTGTGAATATGTTATTCACTAGCAACAACCTGCAACCTCGTTCGCGATCACTTTTTAATTTCTACAAAGGAATACACAGCGATAAAAAAAATAACAATATTTTAATCGCCCCAAACGAATTAATTATTCAAAAGATTAATTGTATCACTTTGAGTTTAGTAAAATATTAATTCTTGTGAGAATTGTGAAAAATATTTTTTTAAATATGTTATTATATGTTGAGCGTTTTTAATAGATTGTGAATTACTCGTATATATTCTTTGTAGTGTGATAAGCCACTCAAAAGGTTAAAAAAAACTTAATTTGTATCTCTTCAATCAAATTAATCAACAGGCAACTGATAAAGTTATGAAGAAATGCTGTTAGCTGTTTCATACAATGGAGAACAGAGCAGAGCTGTCTGAATTGTATAACTTTTAATTCGGTTAAAAATGGCTCTCTTGAATTTGGCTACAAAATTGTTTTCAAATAATTATTTCTCTATTCTTCATTTTCACATATATTTCATAAATAACATTTTTGTATTTATTTATTTTTATACATATTTTTTATGATAATTATAGACGGACAGGCTGATGATCTACTTGTAGCCTGTAAACACAAGCAAAACCAGGGGGATGTAAATGTGTTCTATAATAAAAAATAAAGTGTGAACAGGAAATAGGCTCTGTTCAAACACAACAGCGTAAGTGCTGTTATTTTATTATGCCAATACCCTCTTTTCAGTTGATGGCCCCTTTTCAGAATGCAGATTTCCTTGTACCCTCTAACGGCAGTAACTCCTTACAGAAGACCACCGTAAAGTTGCAGCACTTGTGCTGTTTCTGTATAGATGCGAGAAAAAAAGATGCCAGATCTAAATCTCTATTTCACAGTGGTCTTCACTCTATTTTACTGGTGCACTATTCTGCAGAGCTTTGACCACATCTAAATTTGTATGACACATTTGTTGGATCGTGAACTACGATTGTTTATGGTGAATAATTTAGTCTTTATTGCCCTAATTCAAATATTATATTTCTTGTGGAAAATATGGCTCGAGGCTTATATTTTATTAATAAAAACGGGACGAGCATGAACACTCCGTAAATAAAAAAGTTAATAAAAACAGAAATAGCGAACGAGGAGTTTTCTGTGAATAGAAATTGATTAATAAAACACAGCGGTGAGGGAAAGAACGTGTAGAAATGTTAAGTATGTAATAAATAAATATACATCATATAATCGATACATAATCATACAAAAAAATATAAAGATGGTGAAATACCTGATGTACAACAAAACCCAGATACATTTTTTAAAGTCATTACTTAATTTTTATATAAAGTGCGACAGCCAAGTCTACGAATGGTAGGTGACAACCATCGCCTAAAGACACAAGCAACACTAGAAGGATTACAGGTGCCAGAAGCTTCATTACAGCACGATTGAAGAAGTCCATAATGTAGCTATAAGAAAATGCCTCAGGAGAGGACCAATATTGAGCCCATCTGCAGGTAGAGTCGTTAAGGTGTCTGCTTGCCTTAGCGCTGTGACTAGAGGTTTCAGGGTTCAGGTTCAGGAACCCAGTTTCAGGATTCAAGGACATAACCCTTTCGGTTGCGTTGTTTGTGTTAATAGAAGACGGTAGTCGCCTTCCATTAACTGGAATGTCAGCCTACCTGACGACAAAAAATATGCAGGGATGCACATGTAAAATACATTAATTTTGGTATTTCAAAATATTTCAATATAGGGCTTGTCAAAGTTGTTCATTTTTATATAAATTGCGCAGATTTTAAGATTGTTTTATGCTGCAGTCTTATTGTGCCTTTTTTGCAATCACTACGTCCAAAGGGCTGATCCCTAATAAAAATAATTTGAAAAAGTCTTAATCACAACCCTCCATTAAAAATTTGGAACCTTAATTCCCGTCTAACTTTTTGACCAAAAACAATTAATCAGCACAAATGAGTGGCTCATAATCTCCCGACAGTCGTCACTCTGCCCGGATCAACTTTGCCGGTACCCGGGCGGCGGTACACCCGGCGTCACGGTCCAAATAAAAAGGGTTTGTTAACCGGATGAATGTCCAGGGGACCGGGTAAAAACGGACCAAAAAAGGAATAAGTATAACGGAGCCCTAGCGGACACCGCCCATTTTTCGTGCGGTCTTTTTTTCTGAAAAACTCCGTCGCCTCGGATAGGTAAATGGACATTTTTTTGTTCTGTTTCTCGTATTTAGATCTTTATTGTGCTGTGACAAAAAGTAAAAAGCCTGTCTCGCGGGATGAAGAGCAGCAGATTAATTTTAGGTTTGAAATTCCATCGTTCATTCAAATTTGAACTCTACTCCATCAATTTTAGGGTGTTTTTCAGCGGCGTGAACAGTACCTCATAGAATATACCAGTACACTTGATTTAAAAGCTCGTTTAAAACTAATATCCCAAATTCTGTTGTGTAATTTAACTATTAAATATTCTCTTAATGATCTGCATCATCAACTTTTTTTTACTAAAACCGTGTTTTTTCCAAAAAGATTATCAGTCTTAGTATCTATAATTATCAATATAATTTATTATAAAAAATAATAATATATACTGATATCGAAAACTTTCGTTGTGTTTCAGTTTGTATAGTAGGTACTTAGTGGTTTTTTTTTGTTCCTTCCAATAACACATTGACAATCTGTGGATCGCTTTGCATTTTCATTTAATAAAGATCCCCCATAAAATAACCGCAAAGAACACAAAAATAATTTGATAATCGTGAGATTCAATTACAGGCTGCCATTGTGACGTCACATGCCACAATTAGTACTTGATTTCGCCGCTTCGTGGCTGTACAATGGCGCTAGGGGCGACCTTAATCAAATTATCGTATGGGGATATGGATTTGTATTTTAAGGGTTGTTTTTTGTCATCTAATGAGATTGGAACGCATTGTGTCCTCGTGTGGGATACCAGGAATCATATTGCATATTTTTAACAGCACAGTGTTGACTAACTTTTGGAAGAGCTTAACTGGAAATAATCTAGAATGACCGCGACAACCATTTAGTCGATCTAGTGATTGGTAAATTTAAAAGTTTGAATAGTGATTGATTATAAATTCAATTGCTATGTCTAATGTGCCTATATTCAAACACATTTATAAGAATACTAGTGGCTCGCTCCCGGCTTCGCACGGGTGCAATTTTTTATTCATTCCAGCCGATAAATTACCTTATGCCGCCATCTGTTAGATTCTTATGAAACTCACAAATAATTATAAAAATAATTGCTGGATTGAGTAAGTATCTAACAGATGGCGCTATATCATATAATTTGCAAAAAAATGAGATATAAACTATCCTATCTCTTAAGTTGGACCAAGTTTTACCAAAATCGGTTCAGTAGTTTAAGAGTTCATCGCAGACACACAACGTAATTTTTATATTATATAAAGATTGACAAATTTGAAAACAGTAGTGACTTCCACTAAGAATAAGAATTAGAAGTAATAAATAGAAAAGAATAAAAAATTAATTGCTTAACTAATAAAAATTCTAATAAAAATTTCCTTAAATGGGATCTCTTAAAATAAATAATTATTTTAAAGGTAATTACTTAGTAATACTACAATAAGTTACTAAACGAGGCAAGAACTGATGGACCGCACCATTGGCGGTTACCTACGCTGCTTTCAGCCCCATTATCTTTACTATTGGGTTAAGGATACAATTGAGTTACGGACTAGGAATCACTCACCGAAACACAACACCACAACTTGTAAGACCCAGACCCAGAATACGAAATGCAAAGTATAATATACCAAAACAATATTCTTACAATAAATAGTTTCCACTTTTTTTGTTAGAAACTGTTCATCCATTATCAGAGATTGTCTGTTAGTTACCCAAAAACAACAGACGACACTTGAAACTGAAATCAAACTACATCCATTAATTAACTTCACAACAGTCTCGAGCGAGCGTTATACATACGAGTATAGGCCATAACATCATACCAAAGTGCCTCCGTTTGACGCGATTATGCCAGCACAATGCACGTCACAAAGTCTAGCTAGTCCCATCTCGGTCACAAAAATGACACAACGTCAATCCGCATGACATTCAATTGGCAACTTTATTAAGAATCGCTGTCGGTCTGAAATCGATTGCACTCCGCCGGCACCGTATGACATAACCTCTAATTGATTTGTCGCGCCTGCATTTAAGAGCTATCTGGCTCTATTCTAAATTGGACCCTTTTTCAATGAGCTTGAAGTTTGTTGTTTAATGATAATAGAGACGGTAAGTTGATATGATAAACTGAACAATGAAGCGGGTTCACAATAAGCGAGCGTATAGCGTGAAATCTGCTAATGAAACTTTGTTGGTTTCCCAGCTTTTGTACTGATTTAATAGATTTATACAGCGCTAAAGAACTGACTGTTTTGAATCCTGAATAAAGACAGGGAATTTCTTAAAATGAAATACATAATCTATTATAATATAATAAAATAAATATGGGCTACATCATATGGAGTTTGCAACCTGTTTGCAACTTTTGAAGATATAACTTTAAGGTAGACATGTAACAGATATATATTTTAACTATTTTCCACAAGAATTAAAGAAATTTATTTAAGCCATTACATTCTGGCCGTCTGGCTGCTGAAACCATCCCTTGACTGTGATTCCAAAGTCTACTCCTCTATCCCCTTATCCTATCACCTATAGCCTTGTTTGTACCCAGTACCATAAACTGGATCGTCCTATTTCTTACCGGCCTTTAAATTAAAAAAGAAAATATGTAATTAGTGTATTCATTTGTTTAGATAAGTAAGTAAGCATCTAAATTGCTCATTTTTGATTGACTATCAATGCAACAGCCGACACTACTAAGTCTAGAAGCTGAAATTTGAAGCATTAGTTAAGAAAAGATTTTTTTTAATTTCAACTTCCTGCCAATCTGGGACTGGTCGCTAGTATCACCTTATAAGTAGATTAGGTCTCTTGGGCGAATCCATAAATGCGAAGTCGCGAGCACGGCTAGTATTTAACAATTATTAACTAGAGCACTGTTTTAATAATACAATTAAATAATGCCGTGGATGCAATAAACGTTTTGCAAACGATGCATTAATGGACGTGCATTTGCAAAGTTGGCACCGACGACAATGACAGGTGAGGTGAGGTTGCGAATAAACCGCACACCTGACATCAGGAAGATCCAACAATTGTATCGCTTTGCTAAGCAATACCACAAATTGGCTCACCCCTCCCCCAAGCCTCCCCTGCCACCGTTTGATTGCCGTATTGTCCAGTGAAGGTCCTGGCGTTGCGTGCCCACTTGAAATATGAGTTGGTAACGGGATTGAATACAACTGCGTTGTACTGGTGTTGCGGTCACGGAGAATCTTGTTATTGCTACTCTATACGTGTCTATACTAAGTAGCTATGACATGATCTATAGATATAGACTGAATACTTGTAATCACATAATAATATTCATACATTTATACAAAGCGGAATGCACATCGCTTCTCGGTTGAATATGTGGAAAATATGTATTATTAAAATTTCATTTCAACATATAATTCATCGACTGGCATCCTTAGCACTTACTTGCAGTAAGAATAAAAGTTCTCCTCTCAACACTATAAAAAGTTAATAACTAAAATTAAGACTAACTTCCCCTCTATTTCCTTCTTTTCCCTTATGGTGTTACTTTGTGTTACACAAGGCGATTGTTTAAAGGCGACTGTAGCCATTAAGTGCACCTTCAGCTTGTCTGCCAACATTCATAATCCTTATATATATAAAAATTACGTGTCACATGTTTGTCCGCGATGAATTCCCAAACTACTGAACTGATTTTGATAAAATTTCGTAACTATATGTAATTTGGTCCAACTTAAAAGATATGATAGTTTATATCTCATTTTGTTTATTATTTTTTTGCAAATTATATAATATTATTAACATAGCGCCAAATGTTGATACCTATTCAATCCAGCAATTATTTATCTGTGAGTTCCAAAAGATTCTAACAGATGGCGATGTAAGGTAATTTTATCAGCTGGATTGAGTAAAAAATTGCACCCGTGCGAAGCCGGGAGCGGGCCCCTAGTATATATATAAAAATGTTTTAGGTAAGTAATTGAATTATTAATTTATGACAACCCATTCTATTTTAGAAAATGATTTAACGCAGAAACTCGCATCTACCAGCAATTTTGTGGTGAAACAGTGCCGTCCAATCTTCCTAGCTGAGGTATACCGCTGCGGTATTGTTCTCCTGCGGCCAATAGATCGTTGTCTGTGCGGTAGATTAAATGCTATACCGCAAATATTAACTTACATTGTCGCCTTGGTAATTAAGTTTTCGTACTTCGTATAGCGCTAACAACTCCCACAACTGCAGGGATCCTTATTGAGACACGCAATATACTGTCTTCGTTTTTGTCAAGCAAAAATTAACTCTTTTTCTTTGAGACAAAGGTATCAATTGAAATACAATATCAATAAGTGTAATATTGACCTCTTATTTTAAGGGTAAGTGAAACCCTTAAATTTCGTGATATCTGCCCCTTCCCTGTTAACCTTTATAACATTGTTCTATCGGTTATAATGAAAATAGATAGTATTTTTGGAAATAAGATATGTATTAATACATTATTTACGCCAATTTGAACCGTTCCTTGGATAGTGTTGTCTTTAATCATGGAGATGGCTGGCACACCTGATATTCAAGAGTAATGATAAATCAGCTAACATTTCTTCAACATTATAATAACAATAAGAAAGTATAAATGTATTGATAGTTTTTTTTTTTTTTTTTAAGATTACTTTTTTGTTGTTGTAAATACATACATGTTAAAAATACAAAACATCCATGACTCAGGTACAAAGTTAAATGTTAAAACATAAACACTTGTCCCTAGCGGGATTCGAACCCGCGACAGTTTGGTTAACAGCTAGGGTTACTAGCCACTAGACCAAACGTGTCAATTGGTAGTTGTATTCATTAATACTGCATTTTTATCAGTATTTTGCATTTATGTCAGTGATTCGATTGTCGGAAGAAATGCGAATGTCTCAAAAATGCGCCCACACGTACTAAGATGCAAATGCCAATCTGATTCGGTAGTCTTGCTCATAGTCGCTAGACATGACTGTCATCAGTGACTCTCATCGCTTCTGAATGAGATCAAAATAAATCTTATTTAGATTTTTCATTATTTACTATCTGATAGAAAGTGGTAACTACTTAGACAGGTAAATGAAATGCATATGTTAGTGTATGGGTTAGTTTTTATGATTTAGATTTGTCATCCCAATGGAATATCTTATCATGTCAGTTTTCTGAAACAAGACAAACACTTAATATATTATTGTATCTTTCCAGCGCTCTTGTATCTTCCGTGATGTTTCTTGTTTACCTTGGCGATGGTTATTAGTCACCTAATCAATAATCGACGCCACTTTCTTGTCTATATATTTTGTCGTAATTTTATCTTGTCCTAAATGAACAAAAAAAACCTTTATCTACATAAACACAATCCTAACTTATATACAGCAGTTACATTTCAAAATATGTTTTACCCGACAAGGGCATGCCAAAATTCTCTTGTCGCGGTGTTTGTTGCCAAACTCCTCCGAAACGGCTGGACCGATTTTGATGAAATTTTGTGTGCTTATCAGGTAGGTCTGAGAATCAGCCAACATCTATTTTCCATATCCCTAAATATTTAGGGCGGTCCATCCCAAAATTTTTTTTTGGCAAAACAACGTTTGCCGGGTCAGCTAGTTATATATATATTTTTAACAAATATTTTACTACTGTTAACCTTATTAGTTTTTCATCATTATCCATTTCTTCCCTGTCACTGCTCGAGTGATGTGTAAATATGCGAAATGCCCCATTCAGATGCAATGCAGGTGTGAGTATACCCCATACGAGTACAGTACAGCGACAGGCCCTTGACGCTTTGTGTGCTATAACGATTGTGGGGTAACGAAGCGTTCTCAGTTGTACCTACTGAGTGGCTTGTGGGTCCGTTTAAACACCAATCACTCGCTTATAAAAAAATGTTTTTCATCGTTGACTTTTATCTTCTCATACTGATCTTATATCTAGTATCAAACTTGTATACCTTGCTTTTATTGGTTAATTATTGTATGGACACTAGTGGAGCAGTTCGATGAACGAACAACGGTTACCAGATTCTAATTTTTTTTTTTTCATTTTTACACTCAGTATTATGTAACGCATTTGCACCCTTACTAATGTTGCATGAATCAAAAATCAAATCAAATATTATTTACATGTCAAGTGAATCATCAGCCTGTCATTGCTTAAGTATCATAAAAAATATGTGATATTTCAAGTCAAATTTGTATAGTTTATTTGGTCGGTTGAACGTGCTAAGTATAGGTACCTAAAAAAGCTAAAAAAGCTAGACAAGCGTACTTTTATTATATGAAACGCATACGAATGTTGTGTTTAAAAAAAAAAAACTAAATTTATCTTTTGAACATATAACACGCCCTGCTACCGATGAGTCATTTCGTATTCAATTATTAAACAAAAGGTTGTATAATAACAGGGAACATGTAATAGTTTTACCCCACATATTAAGACTGATATTTCATTAACCGTATAACGTAACTCGGTTTTGATCACAAAGGTTTTAAACGGTAGTTAAACTTTATACTGTCTAAAGTTAGTTTTACAAAAATAAAAGATTTTTTTTTTAAATATGGGTCCGGCGCAGCGAGGCTGACAGTCCATATCTAATATATAAAATTCTCGTGTTGCGGTGTTTGTTGCCAAACTCCTTCGAAACGGCTGTACCGATTTTCATGAAATTTTGTGTGCTTATCGGGTAGGTCTGAGAATCGGCCAACATCTATTTTCTATACCACTAAGTGATATTTTTTTGTATGGTAAAACAACGTTTGCCGGGTCAGCTAGTAATACTATAAATACCGTGTCCTAATGCACAAGCAACGCCATAAAGTTATAACTAAACAAAAAAATCTTGAATTTTGAGAGATTTAAAAAAAAATTCAACACTGGTTGTAGTTCAAAAAACAATTACGAGTTTCATAACCCTTATTAATTTCTCACGAAGTTACCGTCTCTGACTAATTATTCATTAATATTCTAGCACCTTTTTTGGTTGAAATCTTTTAAAAACAGATAAATTATACGTGATATTATATTATTGTATAAACATACGTCACTTGTAGTCATGTTGTGCCTTAAACGTTATGATTTATGGAGTGTAATTATAACATTTCTTACTGGTTAGTCTGTGCTTCGACAAAGGTTAATGATAGCAATAACGTTCGCAATCGAGAATGAATAAAAGGTGTAATTTATGTGTTGGAACCCCAAAACGTGGCCGCGCAATTACAGACAGTATGGGGTCTCACTCATAGTGCTGCACGCATATTCCATAATTAGTTGTATCGATATTATTCTGTTCACAATTTACTTTGACTTTATTCATATTTTAAAAAAATACTGTTAAACAAATAAACTCTTAAACAATTTTAAAAAATACATCAACATCATCTCAGCCGTAGATAGTCCGGTAAATTTAGACATTCAAGGTTACATAAATTCCCAACAAGCTGAAAATGAGTAATATTGTTCAAAACAGAATTAAAAACAAGATTTTAAAATTCCCCATCGTTCCCGTACGTGGAAAAAAATTTACTCAAGGTCAAAGGTCAAAAAATGGGTTTTTTACGATTTTCACCGAAACGGTAAGTTTTATCATAAAATTACCTCAGACAAAAACTGTAAATCATAAAATTATCTATAAAAAAGGTATCTATACTTTTTTTCCTAGGAGCCACCGTTTCTGAGATATAACGATTCATAAAGTTGTAATCGTCATAATATGCATAAGTACGCCACGTATATACATCTTTGAAGCTGTAATAAAGTAAAAATATTTTTTCTATTGGTGATTGTAACTTACACTTTTTTTAAATTAAAAACAAAAAAAAATTAACACACTTAAATTATAAAATATACATAAGTATAACTATGAGAATATTAGGTGAAATGAAACCCAGTCCCTGGCTGTGATACGACGTCTGCATTTTACAGGAGGGGAAAAACAACAGTCTTTAAAATGTTTGAAAAACAAGATTTAGTTCAATGTGCTGAAGTTTTTAAAAAAAGTGATTCAACTCCACAAGAAGTTATCACTAACGGAATTCGCTTTCTTCTTTCTATGCTCCTAAAAAAATTACCTGCTTAGATTAGTATCGATATGGATGTTTCGTTAAAAACACCCGAAATAAAAAACAAGTGCAATTAGCTTGTCTTCCTCCAACTTCAGATGCTGCTCATCAACATCTTTTTCGGGTATATTACCAAGTTCAAGTGTGGCTTGGTTATCAGCTAAACCCAAAAGACTGGGATTGGAAGTTAGTCGATAATACATTAGAACCAATTCAGACTTTACTCCCGCCTGCGCCGGAAAAACTGCTAAACACCATTTTTTGCAACTGTAAAAAGGGGTGCAGTGCTTAATGCGGTTGTAAAAAAGCTGGGCTGTTTTGTTCTCTGGGATGTACAAGTTGATAAGGCCGGTCAAGTTCTAATGTTGAATCACCATTCTATGAGTGTAACTATGAGAATATTCACCACCATGTTGAATATTCTCATAGTTATACTTATGTATATTTTATAATTTAAGTGTAAGTTACAATCACCAATAGAAAAAATATTTTTACTTTATTTTTACTTTAGCTTCAAAGATGTATATACGTGGCGTACTTATGCATATTATGACGATTACAACTTTATGAATCGTTATATCTCAGAAACGGTGGCTCCTAGGAAAAAAAGTACAGATACCTTTTTTATAGATAATTTTATGATTTACAGGTTTTGTCTGAGGTAATTTTATGATAAAACTTACCGTTTCGGTGAAAATCGTAAAAAACCCATTTTTTTGACCTTTGACCTTGAGTAAATTTTTTTCCACGTACGGGAACGATGGGGAATTTTGAAATCTTGTTTTTAATTCTGTTTTGAACAATATTACTCATTTTCAGCTTGTTGGGAATTCATGTAGCTTCACTATCATTTTTTAGTCTAATTTGACCGGACTATAGAACGTCTGCTGTTAGATTTCCCCTATAATTTTTATTAAAAAAATAATGATATTAATTTAATTTAAAATAAATGAATTAAGTAAAATGACGACTACTCGTCGTTTACTTAACTGTTCAGTGCAGTGCTTATACTTACCAAAATTTATCTACTTCTACTAGCTAGTAGAGATAAATAACTTTCGATAAAGTATATCTATCGATGAAGATTAATTTATTAATTATCTTATTAAATTCGAAGTGGATATATTCTAAAGTAACGATATCATTAGATTAGTTTCGTATCGATAAACTAAGCACAACACTATCAACTTTACGCGAATTCCCATCCGACTGTATAAAATGCTAATGATTTCCTTCGTTTCCACTGCAGCATTTTAAAGAGAATGCTATAATTCTAATGAATTTGGTTTTCGGCTTTCCACTTTCTTTTCCTACTACTTGCCTTACTTAAAATTTATTCCTTGGCTGTTTAAATACTTATTATATACTCTCTAGCTGATATAGCTAAATTCAGAAAATATAATACCACTTGAACATGGAAATTAATAATGTCTAGCAAATGTACATATAAAAATAATTTTTATTAAGCTCATATCAAAATGTTTAGCAATCGCATTCAGCAAAACATGAATGCTTTCGTTTTATTGTATTGACTAATGAAACAGCAAAAATTCTATTAACTGCTGTCAGTCGTGGCAAACTCAGTTTTAAACTTCGGAAATTATATAGAAAAACTTTAATAATTTCGAAGCGGAGAGAAAAAGTTCCACCATAAAAATTGTACTAAATAAACAGAAATAGATTACGTACATACTTTTGGAGTGCGGAAAGCACAAAAATTTGTTCAAACTCTGTAACCGAGTTAGCGAACTTTTCTCATATGTGGAGTAAGGTACCTACCAAAATTGTGGTGAACGGGAGAGGTATATTTGCCTTAATCATTCCACTTAATCATTATTTCCTGTCTTAAAAGATTTGTTGATTACATTGTCGTTGGTTAAAAATATAAATCTGTGATCCAAAATTACATTAAGAGAAAATAATCTGAATTAACATACATGTAGGTTACTTTTAATCCCGGAAAAATGTTAGGTTCCTGTGGAATTTTCATAAAACTAACAACAGCGCATACGAAGTCGCGGGCACAGCTAGTAATTTCATATGAACAAGTTCAGTAAGAACTTTTTTATTTGTGTCAACACTACGTAATGATAATATCCACCATTGTCACAAGCAGTGTCCTTTCTTCAATAAGTCCAGTTAGTTTACAAGTATAAGATTCTTTTTATGTAGACGAAACTCTTTTGATTAATAGGATTAATCCCTTATTCCAGTAGTAATATTCTATCATCTTAAACCGGGTTTTATTCCAACAACCCTTGTCCTCAATATCCTTTATTAAAGTGGTAAATAAAACGTTATCAAACGCGACCAAGCACCACAGTACATACAACGAAATGGTAAGGAAACTGAATATTCTTACAATTTAAAATGATATGATGTATTTCAACTTGAGATATTTAATGCAATGTAAAAAATTACATGAACTTTACAAGGAGCTGGCAAAACGGTTGGTAGAGGTGTAGGGTGACCAAAATGCTGGCTCTTACTTTGCCCAGAAGATAAGCATATGCATTCAACACGGCAACGCCACCAGCATTCTGGGCACTTTTCCGTCTACCAAAGGCTTAATAGGTTTAAATTATTTATGAGTATTTTTTGAAAAGATTTGTTAGTTTTTAAGTTTTTATGTTAAACTAGCTGGTGCCCGCGTTGAACCAAAAAAAGTAGCCTATCCTGTGTTCCGTACGTCCAAATGTTTATCTACCAAGTTTCATGAAAATCAGTTAATTCGTTTCAGAGTTATGGAGGAACATACATGCATAAGAAAAAAATTCTAAAAATCGTCAATTTAGTTTCAGTATATCATGTATAGAGCCTATAAAAACACGATATCTCTGAAAACAAAGTAACTTACTCCATGACCGACCCTTACAGATTTATTATTAGTATTGATTTGTATCATCATTATGTAAAAAATAGTTGTTTTTTTTTACTAGCTTAAATTGTAAATAAAATTGTTATAGTGATATTTAAGCTGAACTGAACTTTTAATGGTGGAAATAATTTTTATTTTCAAACATTTTCAATTATTAATAAAGTAATAATCTAATAAATATGATATTATTTAATTATTTTAAGAAAATGTAAATAGGACCTCTAACGGATTACAAAAGAACTAATTGTATTACTTCTATTTAACTGTTAATCAAATCAAAAATGAAATTAAAATATTAATTTATCAATTGGGTTTCTCAAGAAACTCTTATGATCGTCATTATAAATTTAAATTTACTATTTACTAGGGTTTTGGAAAAAAAGCCAAGATGACGATCCTGAGAAGAAACCCCGAAAGAAACTCAGGATACTATTCTTTTTGTCATCTTTAAAATATAAAATTACAATTAAGTACACTTAATACAAACATAAAGTCATATATACCTACAGTACTAAACAAAACATAGTATGAGCTCCGGATCCAAGCTCTAAATCCAGGCTTCATTGTCACTTAAATAATCAGTGACCTTATAGTTAGCCTTTCGAGAGGAGTTTGGCTTTAATGACACCTTTAATGGCATGTCTATTATCCAAAACGCAGTTTATAAACTATTGAAAAAAGCCCATTGAATATTTTCATAACTATGGTCAGTCACAATGAGTTAGGATAAAAATTTGGGCAAAAATACCACAATAATAAATTCAAAAATAGGTTATTGCAAAAAAAAAAATTCCCATTATTTTGGAAAATAACTAAATGAAATTTAAGTTATAGGATTAGTGTGGAAAATTACTTTTTTACTGGTATACAAAATGCAACGTTTGAGAAATAGAGAATATTGAGAAAAAAAGAGATATTTGCAGCACCTATGGCGTTGCTTGAGTTATAGGCATCAGCCTGTCTGTCGACCTTAACAAAAAAAAAGAACAACTCATTAATGAAGAGTATATGCCTACTGTTATAGTAAGTTTACCGTGTGTACAAAGAGTGTTGCAGCTTTCTCCACCCGTCCCGGATTACGCTCGAATCGTGGTCACCCTAATGTTTGTTTTTGCGACAGTTTTTATGTGACTGTTATTTTTTGGTCGAATGGCGCCATCGATTGAGTTGATAAATGTTATTACATCTGTGATTCATTTGTCAGGGATTTAATCTATTGTTCTATTAGTTACTTTGTAAAAGCCGACCTTCATATTTAAGTATAACATTTTCTCTTCTCTCTGATTTCGTCCCAGTTCAAATGTTTCGAACAGATACACTCCTATATAACCTTTTACACTTTTTTTTCCACTTTTTTTCAAAACGTATAGTTGTGTAACTACATGAAATGTCCTGTGTATTTTTTTTTAAATTTATTGTAATAACACAAAAATTCATTATCTAATCGAAATATTATTTTTTGCTCACATACTTTTATAATTCTTATAAAAAAATCATATTGTATATAAAAAAATAAAAATAAAACTACTTTATTACCTCAGCGGAAAATGAAGTTCTGTTTGTAAAGTTTGAAAATTTACATAGTAAAACAAAACTCACAAGAAATGTTTATGAAAATAACAAAACAGTGTAAAATTAAACAAACAAGTCTGGAACGAAAATATTACGCAAAAGAAAAACGGTCGAGTGTAGTGAGCCACAAAGGGAAAATAGCTAATAAGAGAACAATGGTGGGAACTGCGAAGTAAATTATCCAGAGAATGAATAAAGAAGTATCCTGCTTTTGACACGATCCCGACATTCGATCTATCATTTTTTCTGTAGTTTTTTTTAATTATTGCCAATTGCAAACAACGAATATTCGCTTCATTTTTACACTGCAACAGAATCTAATATTAATAGGCATTTTAATTTATTAACAGTGTTGATGACCCAATTTATTGAGTTTCAGTGATCTTCGTGATAATACTCGCTTTAGTTTATGGAATGAGTAATTATGGGTATACTTGATTGAATATTTAATGGAATTAAAATGTAAACCATGAATGTACCATGTAATTATAAATGTGAAAATAGCTCTGTCTGTCTGTTATGTCTGTTACCATTTTCAAATGTGAAAGTGTAACAAACAAACAAATTGACTATGCCATTTATAATTTTAGTAAAAAAAATCGTTGTGAATATATTGTATAATAATAATCATTTATTTCGGATATAAAATCCATATAACCTTATTATATACCTTATTATATTGGCGACACGTTTGGTCTAGTAGCTAGTAAACCTAGCTGCTAACCAAACCGTCGCGGGTTCGAATCCCGCTAGGGGCAAATGTTTATGTGTCATTTTACTTTTGTATCTGAGTCATGGATGTTTTGTATTTATAATATGTATGTATTTACAAAAAAAAAGTAATCTATGTATTATATCAACTGTCTGGTATCCATAATACAAGCATTAGTTGCTTACTTTGGAACTAGATGGTGCTGTGTGGAATGTGTGAAGATATTTATTTATTATTTATTTATTATATACTATATTTATAAACTAAGGATTACATTATTGGAGCCACATGCCACAAAATATTTGAAAGAAATACGAAGTAAGATATTCAGGAGAGGGCGGAGCTCAATTGTCACAGGCAATGAGTAATGCAGTAAAGAACTACCCTGTGCGTGTACTTCGAGATTGCTTCGTGTGTGGAGAAGCACACGACAATCTATTTAGACTTTGGGGACATTTTTTAGCTCTATTGTTAAAGTTAATGACGTCTGAGTGTCGTTTGTAACTGTCTATTTGGCTAAAAACACATTTTATGTAATTTTGCTAATGATAAGCGAATGACAGACCTATACGACATGTTTGGTCTAGTGGCTAGTAACCCTAGCTGTTAACCAAACGGTCGCGGGTTCGAATCCCGCTAGGGGCAAGTGTTTATGTGTTAACATTTACCTTTGTACCTGAGTCATGGATGTTTGTGTTTATAATATGTATGTATTTACAAAAAAAAAAGTAATCTATGTATTATATCAACTGTCTGGTATCCATAATACAAGCATTAAGTTGCTTAGTGTGGAACTAGATGGTGTTGTGTGGAATGTGTGAAGATATTTATTATTATTATATACAATAGATAGACCTCTTACATAGCCTATATAGATATGAATTAGAGCCTTAACTCAGCAACTATCCTTCGAAATCCCTCATTCTATCGATGCAAATAGAACAAAATCCGTTCACAACTTTTAAGTTTAACGCATAAAGATATAATTTTTGCATTTTAGCGAGTTTAGACAGACGAAAAATGGGGGAATATACTTTGTACAGATAGTGAATTAGTGATAGATATTACATAACAGGCTAATATGGAACAATATCTTAAATTTTGACATAGGATAGATTGTGAGTTGATATATATTTATTTTTGTACGTAAGCGGTTTAAAAGAGTAGTATTATTCTCGGTAAGATCTTGATTCTGTTCGATAATAGCTTTATGCAGCAATAAACAAACTGAAGTGCAGATAAAGATTCGGACGGCGAGGGCTGCGGATGCGGGAATAATCCTAAACTTAAAGGACGGTGGTATGGAGTGCTACTCACTTTAGAAATATATAGAGTAGTATAACCGAACTACAATATACTTTTAGTCCGCTAACCAGTCTCACATTCTTTTTTATGTCTCCACTAGGTAAGTAATTCTTTCAAGTGTCAATCTATATGTATAGATAAAGTTCCTGAAATAATATTAATTACAGAGCCTTACCTATAAATTTAAAGGTATAATCAAAACTATTTTTATAAGACTTTTTAACCAACAATTTTTTTGAATTTTTGTAATATATGGCCAAGAACGATATTCCTTCACATTTGGGGTTACCAGTGTAATGATGTACGATGATTTATGTCCTCCATAATGATATACTTTGATGTAATGTAAATTTGGAGCGATAATCTGTTTCACATTACAATGCAACTCTATATAGAGTACCTTTTGTAAGTCGGCAAGATCTGACGGAATCTTAAGACCCCTTTTTGGGGAATAAGACGGACGAGTTCAATAAATTGGAGGGCGAACCTCCAACCCCAAGTGCTCTGAGACGTGTACGGCTAAATTACGTACTGGACTTATGTGGGATATCAGGACACACTACCTACGTACCTTTAAAAGCATTTAAACCTAACCTAACATGAGTGTATTGTATGATAATAAATCATACTTTTATATTAAACAAGCGACCCGGCCCAGGCTTCGCACCGATACATTTTTTCTTAAAATTATTTACACAAATCTTCCTCGTTTATCGCTCTATCCATTTGTGAAAACCGTATCAAAATCTGCTGGGCGGTTTAGATATGACAGAACTACTCGTATAGATACAAATATAATTAATATTATGAACTTAGATATTGTTGTCTGCGTTTTATAAAACTCAAAGCAGGTGCCTACAATAGAAAGAAATAAAAAAAAAACTAACCGCATGATGACACAGAAGCCTACTGTAGTGTTCAATTCCAAAAAGGGACATTTCTATCCCGTCTTGAAAATACATTTACAAGTGATTTTACAAAGTTCGGCGAAAGCTTCGGGGGTTTTACGCAGTTGGAGACTTCGTAAAATTTTCAACATCTATTTTTATTTGCTACAAATATAAAAAGTTTGATACACGATCGGAGGATGATATGCAATATGTGTGTTTACAACTTATCGGCTAGAAATTAATATTTTTTATCTCTCTATAAAACTTCAGTTGAAATGAGACTTGTACGAGGTGTGATCGGAAAATAAGGTAAATGAATTTTCATACCAACAAAAGCTTACCAATAAAAAAAAAGCTTATGTTTAATAAGGCATGATAACTTTGTGAAACGTTAAGAAGCTTAGTTTAATTATTAAATATACTTTTTCACGGATATCAATGAAAACACTTAAATTACCCTCAGTAGAAAAACTCAACTTTTTAGTTTTTGTGTATGCGACTTCGGCAGTCGATTGATTTCTTATGTTGTACAGTTGGTAGAAAAAATAATAATTTACTTAGCTTTTATATGATATATATATTGATAGAATTTTTTTTAGTACAGTACCCTTTATTTTTTCAGACGTTAAGTCATAATTAAGTTCATCGAAATTCTTAAATATTTTTTCTCAGTAGTAAGTTCTGTTGCTTAACTTAGCTTAGGTGGTGTAAAATTATGTATAGGTATATTTTGGTTTAAAGTTATATGTTTTTACCTTTTATAAGATTTATAAGAAATCCATTCTTCATATGAAGACAAATAAAAATTGTACATACTAGATTTGGTTGCTGTCTGTCCTCTATTGATAGTATAGGATGAAGTAGGATTAGCCTCCACTTATCCCTGCCTGCCACTAGGGTGTTAGGTGTCAGCTTACAAGGCACTGAAAACGAGATTAGAACTGCTTAATTGGACTCAGGGATAGAATATCTGTTCGTTCACTGTGTACAACGAGAATCCCAGAAACAAAGTGCATATATATAGGACTAGCTGGTGCCCACGACTTCGTCCGCGTTGAAAAATATTAAGTAGCCTATCCTGTGTCCCGTACGTCCAAATGTTTATCTACCAAGTTATATGAAAATCAGTTAATTCGTTTCAGAGTTATGGAGGAACATACATACATACAGAAAAAAATTCTAAAAATCGTCAATTTAGTTTCACTATATGATAGAGCCTATAAACACGACATCTCTGAAAACAAAGTAACTTACTCCATGACCGACCCTTACAGATTTATTATTAGTATTGATGATGAAAACATATAGATATAAATCTCAGATATTTAGACTTAAGGAGAAAGTTATTACTGATTTAATAAGAATTTTTCAGGCATTAATATGCAATTATAATTTCGGATGAACTTTATACTAAACGATACACCAATACGTAGACTTGAAAAACTTTCACATAGTTTTTAATATAAGCGATACTTTAATTTTTTTTCTTCGTATTTTCACCTCATTACAAAATTTCGACCTTAATACAGTCTGCCTACGGTAGTCTGCCTAGATTTTTCTATAATAATAAGAGTGGAAGACAGGAACATCAGAGGTGGTGCAAGGTTATAGAGTTATACCTTAATAAGTTTCAGTAATAGCAGCCCATCTTTCGGCTGTAGCCACCAACTTAGCAGCATGTGTGCTGTTGTGTTTTGGTGAGTGATTAAGGGATGCCAGGGCCCATTTCTTTATCCCCAATGTCTTAGCGTTACTTGTGTTATAGGCGACGGTAGCCAACTACTATCAAGTGGATCTGACGGAATTAAAAAAAAAACTGTGTATCAATTTTGACGACATGTTTGGTCTAGTGGCTAGTAACCATAGCTGTTAACCAAACGGTCGCGGGTTCGAATCCCGCTAGGGACAAGGGTTTATGTGTTAACATTTTACCTTTAACCTGAGTCATGAATGTTTTTTATTTATAATATGTATGTATTTACAAAAAAAAAGTTATCTATATAGTATATCAACTGTCTGGTATCCATTATACAAGCATGAGTTGCTTACTGTGGAACTAGATGGTGCTGTGTGGAATGTGTGAAGATATTTGTATTTTATAATTTCAGTTTCAAATCTGTTTAAAATTTACATAAGGTTTGAATTCGGGAGCTCGTTTTGTATGCACATCCATTGATGCGTTGCATACGCACAAAACGCATGCATTGACCGTTAACTATTGTGTTAATTTATTCCTATACATAAATTAGCTATACCTCTCGGCTTCGACAAGATGTATTTTGTATTTTGATCCCTCTGACAACAAGAGGATGATAATGTAATGTCGTTTCATTAATTTATATAATTTACTTAAGTAGTTGTGTCCGAGACTTCGTACGCGCTGTAGTTCAGTAATTTATGAAAATCCCACAGGAACCTAACATTTTTCCAGGATAAAAAGTATCTCATATGTTAGTCTAATGTCTACAAATTTAATTTGAATCCGTTCAACCGTTTTTTGCGTAATTAAGTAACAAACATACACAATTTCACATTTATAATATTACTATCGACTCGCTTCCGGCTTTTCACGTGTATTTTTTTCCATTTTTCTATTCGCAAGAAATTTCTTCGAACTTCAAGGAATATTTTAAAAAAGTCCAAATTTTTCCAGCCATTTTGAAGTTTTGCGCTTAGCAACACATTTAGCGATTCATTTTTATTTATATAGTTAGATTAGGATTTCACCAGTGAACGAGTTAGCGAGACGGTCTCTCGAGTACTTCTAGAAAGTAGCAAAAAGAATTTAGAGGCAATAAATTGCTTACGAGTCCGCCGTTACTCTCTTTCTACATCTAATAGCCCGCAGTAATTGCTTGCGCTTAATTGAGCGGTTTAAATTTTAAGTTTCGGATCTTCTTTTAATTTGGTTCAACACTGAAGCTGTGGGAAAGTCTTGAAGAAGCATTCTCTGTATTTTCTCTGTATTTTCAATAGCATTAAACAATTCACTAATTAAACGTAGGTGTAAAGTTGGGGTACGAAAACCTTCGTCTCTTTTCTTTTCTTTCTTTCTTTTGAAACTAAAGCACTAATTAGAAAAATTGACAGACGTTTGAAAAAAAGTTTTGGCATGACTGACAATTGCCCTGGTGCAAGCAAATGTCGATTTTAAGGTGACGAACCTTTTCTTACTCTAACTGTACATTTTTTAAGTTAAGTGTGACAATTTGCTCGTCGCCATAATTTTCTCTACTAAAAAATTGTATCGCTCGTCATTATAATGTATATTATGTTTATGAATTGATTCGAAACTCCATTTCATCATTCATCTGCCCATATCGTCGAAATATGGACAGCGATTCAGTCATGCAAACGACTTCTCATTACTTTTACAATTCTCATGCACTTTTGACATTTAAATAAAATACTAGTCATGAAATTTTTATTTGAATATTTTAAGGTACCTAATCATTTCACGTTGAGTTTAGATATACCTAATCATTTCACGTTGAGTTTAGATAGGTATATTTAGCATAAATATATTATAAACTAGCTGTTGCACGCGACTTCGTTCGCGTAGCTTTATAAAATATAGCCCATGTTACTCGCTAATAATATAGCTTCCCAACAGTGAAAGATTTTTTCAAATCGGTCCAGTAGTTTCGGAGCCTATTGAATGCAAACAAACAAACAAACAACCAAGTCAAGTCGCATATATCGATTTCTTTAGTTACTAGACTACTTGCTGGAATTAAACTCACTCGACCTATATTATTATTTCACAACCTAGACAACTCGCTCACAATAGTTTATTCTGTCATTGCTTATGTAATTAACATAGGATAAGAAGTGGAGTGGGCCCATCATGGAGCCTTGAGCTGCTCTCTCAGTTACAGACATGGCCTCATTTTATATGTTATCACTTTATAGTTCGTACACCAAGTTGGTGATGGGCCACGCACTTCGCAATCATCCAATTTTTCAACTAGCTGTTTATGCACTAATGTGTCAAATGCTCGTGAGAAGTCAATAAAGAGAGGAAAAAGACACTTTTTTTCGTTTTTTTTTTATTAACTTCATTATTGTACTCTGATAAGAATATCGAAGTTCCTTTTGTATTTGTAATATGAATATACTACGACATCTGACTAGATTTCTCACATTGAAATACCTCTCAGTAGTTGTTGTATGAAAATGTAATATTTAACATTAAGTAGAACACAAAGGAACTGAACGAAACAGACATTCAGCCTTCAGCGGTCGGTGCAACAATAAAGTAGGGAACGATGCACTTTACAACGTTGGAACACGCTCGTACCGACTCCCTTATCACTCACCTGACAACCGTATCTGCATGCGAATCAAAACGTTACTATCGCTAATAAACTAGTACAATGAAATATTCGTTTTTTTTTAATTGTTAAGATCGACAGACACAGGTGCTGCGGGTGCAATGTCGACCGCAGTAGGGTCGGGCATCTCTTACTCAATCACCGAAAGACAACAGCACACATACCACATACTGTTATTTCACTGTTGTCTTCTATAAGAGGGTGGTTACTGCCGTCAGATCTACCCAAATTACTGCGAATTGCAGTGTGTAATGGTACAACTTTTTTAAAAATTATATTAAATTATAAAAAAGTAAGTATTTTTCTGATCAGTTATATATTTAATAATAATAAAAGATCAGAAGGAAATCTATACATATAAATAAAATTGGAGTGTCTGTTTGTAATATTGAAATAACCGTTTTTTACTACATGCATTTATGAATATACAGGGCGTCCCACGACTATGCCACATGGAGGGAAAGTACCTTGAATATTGTAGATGGAACATTTTACTGAAAGAAGACTTTATTTTAATTTAAAAAACAATTTAAACTGCATTCATAGATTTTTAAATAATTACATGGTTGAACCGGGAATCGAACCAGCTACACGAGAAAAAAAATTACCCTGTAGCTTTATCATACCGATCGAAAGGCTTCATCATAAAGATTATTTTTTGCTAAATAACATAGTGTCAGAAATAAAAGGAAGACCATGAATTTTAACATTTGATGTGAAATTTTGTTCAGAAAAATTAAAAGCAGACACTGCCGTAAGGACATACAACGGCATTATCAAAAGTACATATTACTAATAAATGTACTCACTTGAGAAGTACGCATCATTTCCCTATTATAATTTAAGTGCATGATAAAATGTAATTAGTAGGTACCTGGTTGTATGCAACAAATCGAGCCGTATCCTGAGCCGAGACGCGTAAATTATACGCGTAAAAATCTAGTTTAAAAGAACCAGTATGAAAGTGTCCACGAACTACAAACAGAACTTAGACGTATTATTCTAAATATCCACCACAACAAGATCAAAAATCGACAGGGAGTGAAATAATCAAAAGAGTGCGACTTTGTATTCAACAGTATGGGACTCATTATGAGCATTTGATAAAATGATTAATTTTGTATTAAAAATGTTAAAATTCATGGTCTCCCTTTTATTTCTGACACTATGTTATTTAGCAAAAAATAATCCTTATGATGAAGCCTTTCGATCGGTATGATAAAGCTACAGGGTAATTTTTTTTTATAATGTAGCGAGTTCGATTCCCAGTTCAACCATGTAATTATTTAAAAATCTTTGAATGGAGTTTAAATTGTTTTTTAAATTAAAATAATGTCTTCTTTCAGTAAAATGTTCCATCTACAATATCCAAGGTACTTTCCCTCCATGTGGCATAGTCGTGGGACGCCCTGTATACCAAAATAACATTTTTTACAATTTTTGTCTGTCTGTCTGTCTGTCTGTCTGTCTGTCTGTCTGTCTGTCTGTCTGTCTGTCTGTCTGTCTGTCTGTCTGTCTGTCTGTCTGTCTGTCTGTCTGTCTGTCTGTCTGTCTGTCTGTCTGTCTGTCTGTCTGTCTGTCTGTCTGTCTGTCTGTCTGTCTGTCTGTCTGTCTGTCTGTCTGTCTGTCTGTCTGTCTGTCTGTCTGTCTGTCTGTCTGTCTGTCTGTCTGTCTGTCTGTCTGTCTGTCTGTCTGTCTGTCTGTCTGTCTGTCTGTCTGTCTGTCTGTCTGTCTGTCTGTCTGTCTGTCTGTCTGTCTGTCTGTCTGTCTGTCTGTCTGTCTGTCTGTCTGTCTGTCTGTCTGTCTGTCTGTCTGTCTGTCTGTCTGTCTGTCTGTCTGTCTGTCTGTCTGTCTGTCTGTCTGTCTGTCTGTCTGTCTGTCTGTCTGTCTGTCTGTCTGTCTGTCTGTCTGTCTGTCTGTCTGTCTGTCTGTCTGTCTGTCTGTCTGTCTGTCTGTCTGTCTGTCTGTCTGTCTGTCTGTCTGTCTGTCTGTCTGTCTGTCTGTCTGTCTGTCTGTCTGTCTGTCTGTCTGTCTGTCTGTCTGTCTGTCTGTCTGTCTGTCTGTCTGTCTGTCTGTCTGTCTGTCTGTCTGTCTGTCTGTCTGTCTGTCTGTCTGTCTGTCTGTCTGTCTGTCTGTCTGTCTGTCTGTCTGTCTGTCTGTCTGTCTGTCTGTCTGTCTGTCTGTCTGTCTGTCTGTCTGTCTGTCTGTCTGTCTGTCTGTCTGTCTGTCTGTCTGTCTGTCTGTCTGTCTGTCTGTCTGTCTGTCTGTCTGTCTGTCTGTCTGTCTGTCTGTCTGTCTGTCTGTCTGTCTGTCTGTCTGTCTGTCTGTCTGTCTGTCTGTCTGTCTGTCTGTCTGTCTGTCTGTCTGTCTGTCTGTCTGTCTGTCTGTCTGTCTGTCTGTCTGTCTGTCTGTCTGTCTGTCTGTCTGTCTGTCTGTCTGTCTGTCTGTCTGTCTGTCTGTCTGTCTGTCTGTCTGTCTGTCTGTCTGTCTGTCTGTCTGTCTGTCTGTCTGTCTGTCTGTCTGTCTGTCTGTCTGTCTGTCTGTCTGTCTGTCTGTCTGTCTGTCTGTCTGTCTGTCTGTCTGTCTGTCTGTCTGTCTGTCTGTCTGTCTGTCTGTCTGTCTGTCTGTCTGTCTGTCTGTCTGTCTGTCTGTCTGTCTGTCTGTCTGTCTGTCTGTCTGTCTGTCTGTCTGTCTGTCTGTCTGTCTGTCTGTCTGTCTGTCTGTCTGTCTGTCTGTCTGTCTGTCTGTCTGTCTGTCTGTCTGTCTGTCTGTCTGTCTGTCTGTCTGTCTGTCTGTCTGTCTGTCTGTCTGTCTGTCTGTCTGTCTGTCTGTCTGTCTGTCTGTCTGTCTGTCTGTCTGTCTGTCTGTCTGTCTGTCTGTCTGTCTGTCTGTCTGTCTGTCTGTCTGTCTGTCTGTCTGTCTGTCTGTCTGTCTGTCTGTCTGTCTGTCTGTCTGTCTGTCTGTCTGTCTGTCTGTCTGTCTGTCTGTCTGTCTGTCTGTCTGTCTGTCTGTCTGTCTGTCTGTCTGTCTGTCTGTCTGTCTGTCTGTCTGTCTGTCTGTCTGTCTGTCTGTCTGTCTGTCTGTCTGTCTGTCTGTCTGTCTGTCTGTCTGTCTGTCTGTCTGTCTGTCTGTCTGTCTGTCTGTCTGTCTGTCTGTCTGTCTGTCTGTCTGTCTGTCTGTCTGTCTGTCTGTCTGTCTGTCTGTCTGTCTGTCTGTCTGTCTGTCTGTCTGTCTGTCTGTCTGTCTGTCTGTCTGTCTGTCTGTCTGTCTGTCTGTCTGTCTGTCTGTCTGTCTGTCTGTCTGTCTGTCTGTCTGTCTGTCTGTCTGTCTGTCTGTCTGTCTGTCTGTCTGTCTGTCTGTCTGTCTGTCTGTCTGTCTGTCTGTCTGTCTGTCTGTCTGTCTGTCTGTCTGTCTGTCTGTCTGTCTGTCTGTCTGTCTGTCTGTCTGTCTGTCTGTCTGTCTGTCTGTCTGTCTGTCTGTCTGTCTGTCTGTCTGTCTGTCTGTCTGTCTGTCTGTCTGTCTGTCTGTCTGTCTGTCTGTCTGTCTGTCTGTCTGTCTGTCTGTCTGTCTGTCTGTCTGTCTGTCTGTCTGTCTGTCTGTCTGTCTGTCTGTCTGTCTGTCTGTCTGTCTGTCTGTCTGTCTGTCTGTCTGTCTGTCTGTCTGTCTGTCTGTCTGTCTGTCTGTCTGTCTGTCTGTCTGTCTGTCTGTTTGTTCCGGCTAATCTCTGAAATGGCTGGACCGATTTTGACGGGACTTTTATTGGCAGGTAGCTGATGATGTAATAGCTGATGTAATAATGTACTTAGGCTACGTTTATTTTAGAAAAATTCTTTTATTAGAAAAAATACACCCCGGGCGAAGCCGGGAGCGGGCCGCTAGTAGACAATATATCTATATGAAGCCATAAAGAAATTATAATTTTTAAGTAAAGTACATATTCAATACTATTATTTAAATTTTTTTTTGTATTTTACTGTCTAATTTGCCGACGACATTTACAAATATCATTTTTTTTTACGAATCATCTGCGAATCAAGTAGTCTTGCTCCATGGTTTAATTTCTGCCCGTTGTCTCTGAACCCACTGGAAGTTTAATAATTTTTCTGTGCACCGGAAACGTAGAGCTATTAGAATAATAAATATGCGAAATGCGCGAGGAGCTTCAACACTTTAAAGTTGAAAGGTACATAATTTATTGCCAGTTTAAGTGTAAAGTTTCACGTTAATTATGTCTCGCGGTTTTGGTTAGCGTTTGCGCCTATATTAACTGCCGTCTTAGCTTCCAATGCGGGATACAGCCGAGTTTATTAAAGGGGTACACGTCTTGTACGAGTATTTCTCGAATTCAATTGGACAGGGAGACATTTAAGTAGTTTTCTTCGGCACACAAAGTCACAAGGAAAAAGAAAAGCTGATTTTACAACAGTGTGAGTTATACGAAGCTATATATAAAGATACATGAACAACTGAGAAAACTCCTATTGAAACTTGAGACCTTGTTATTTTTCCCAATCTTTAGATCTCGAGTGTCATTAAAATCTACAAGATGACGTTATCACGTGACAATCACTATTGTAGTCCGGTGACGTCAAGTTCTTTGGGTATTCGAAAATCAGTGAAGGATCTGCCTTCGTTGTCGAAAATCAATATAAACTTTAGTAAATTTGTGTTTCCTTAATATTTATTGTTTATATAGTTACGTCATTTATTCAATAAGTTCAGAATTAAAGCTTTCAATAATAGAAACAGAAAAATTATAATCAGGGTAATAAATGTCTCATCCAAAATGAGTCCAGGCGGTTTCTCTTGATTAAAAAATGTCCAAATATATTACATTTTATATAGTAGCTTTCGTGGCTCTAGCTCAAATAGATTCAAAGCGCTAAGTAGTTAGTACATTGAAGTGTATATTTATATACTAGCTGACCCGGCAAACGTTGTTTTGCCACACAAAAAAATATCACTTAGGGTTATGGAAAATAGATGTTGGCCGATTCTCAGACCTACACGATAAGCACACAAAATTTCATCAAAATCGGTCCAGCCGTTTCGGAGGAGTTTGGCAACAAACACCGCGACACGAGAATTTTATATATTAGAATTATATCCCATAGGAATATCGAGATAAAAAGTACCATATGTTTCATTCTACATTATGGTCCATCGTGTGTGCTAAGTTTCATTGAAATCTATTCAGCGGTTCACATTTTTAAAACTAAGTATCTACTTAGTTTTAAAAATAAAAATAACAAATGAAGTACATATCGACGGTCCCTACGTACATAAAGATATGTCAAAAATGACAAATTTTTTTTATTGCATAATTGTCTTTAGATTACCATTATAAAGATCCTAAAGCTAATAAAATATTCTAGAAAAAACAAAATTTATAATTACTTATACATATAATTATTTCTAGAGCGGTTTGAACATAAATTACGCTCTTCTGTAAACCCCGGTTTTTGACATGTCTTTATGTACGTAGGGACCGTCGATATAGTGTTCCAAATTTAAATATAGTTCCTACAGTTAACGGATTGTTGGACAGTGCAGGAAAGATATCCCCATTAATTTCGCATTCATATCACAACACAGCCTCTGCGGCAAGCTGACTTATCTACAAAGATGTCAACACCAATGCGGCGACCATTGTGAATTTAAAAATAGACGCCAGCCATTTTTTTGACACTCGAAAAGATGTTTTGTTGTCGCGTGAGTAATGATGCGAGCCATTCTGTTTTCGTACCGTTTGTTTAGAATCAAGCTTTCCATCATAACAACCTTTATGCAGACTGTTGAATTAATTGTGAACTAGAAATGCTATGTATTCATATAAGCGGTTATTATTCTTGCATCTCTTAATTTACTGAAAATATTTATTACAATAAAAATAACTTCAAAGTTCGAGAATACCACAAATTTGGAAGACTTTCACTCAGAGTTGTATGTATAATATACATGATCTTAATATATGCAATCTAACATTTATACATAAGGCAATATACATTATATATTTATGATATTAATTAACTGATGCTCGCGACTTCGTTCATGTAGACTTCATCTTAAGATATGAACTAGTTAGGAACGGATCACTATTAGTAGGTAAACTATAATTTTACCTACTAGTGATCCGTTCCCGGTTTCGCACGGAATTTTTAAAAATTCTTTCTAGGCTTATGTTTACGTTATAAAATAAGCCTATGAAGCTTTCTAGACTTGGAAGTTTTGGCTGTACTTTGAGTCAGTCAGGACAAACTATTTTATAAGTACACATAGTAATATACTAATTATACTAATATTTTATTTTATTTTATTTATTAGGAAGCCAACACAGTATACAACAATCCATACACTTATACACATTTAAACAATATTTTATAATATTGTATATTGTATACTTATAGGCTACAGCGTGCATTAAAAACGAACACAAAAACTTTTTTTTTTTTACAAAATAAAACTAATAAAAAGAAAATAAAAAACCAAACCATACAAAACGAAAGAACAAAAGAATTATAGTATACATATAATATAATAGTACCATATAATTAACAAAACACAAACTCTGAAAACGACTATCAAGCAGTACCTGATGACAGAAACTTTCTGACTTCTCTTAATATTAATAATATTATAATTAATATAATAATATTAATATTAAAAATGCCAAAGTAACTCTCTCTGTCTGTCTGTCTGTCTGCTACCTATACACGCCTTAACGCTTTATTACACATATATTTTCTTTTTCAACACGAACGAAGTCGTGGGCACCAGCTAGTACTTATACATAATAATACAGACTTAAGATTTTTTTGTTGAAAAAGAAAGTTATATTTATATGTAAAAGTCGTCAGATAGTCTGACAGTCCACTTGATGGTATGTGGTACGTGAAGAAAGAATAATTCGGATTTAATAAGTAATATATTAATAAAAAATTTTTTGTTACAGTGGAAATCACGATGGGGCGTGGTCACAAAACTATCGCCAGCTGCAGGTAAGTCTTAGGTCTAATTATGCTAACGATTTTACTATTAATTCAAGTCTTAATTATAACTAACAAAGGCTATAAAACTGCGTGTTAATTTATAAATAGCCTTTTGTATATCAAATCAAAGTCCAATTAAAAAGAACGTTATCACACAACATAATTAATGTTCTGAAAGCACGTACATACAAAATAATTTTCTTGCGACGGCCACAGATTATATAATGTAACAGATAGGACATATTTAACGATTTATTTGTTATTGAATAAAATTATTAATTTAATTTTATCATTTAATTTACAGCGTTCTAGCGTTATTATACATGAGTCGTTATTTTAATCATAATAGTGTATTTGATTATTAAATTTAGCATAATATTAAAATAGGTATAATTCAATTTTAATTTTAAAACTCGCTTTTTTATTATTCTATGGTTTTGAGGAATTTGGTCGTATTATGGATCTTTTTATACTTTTTACCTTTATCATAGTAATCATAGTATATAATATATATCTGTCTGTATACTAATATTATAAAGAGGAAAGGTTTGGTTGTTTGTTTGTTTGTTTGTTTGTTTGTTTGTTTGTTTGTTTGTTTGTTTGTTTGTTTGTTTGTTTGTTTGTTTGTTTGTTTGTTTGTTTGTTTGTTTGTTTGTTTGTTTGTTTGTTTGTTTGTTTGTTTGTTTGTTTGTTTGTTTGTTTGTTTGTTTGCATTGAATAGGCTTCGAAACTACTGGACCGATTTGAAAAATTCTTTCACTGTTGGGAAGCTATATTATCAGCGAGTAACATAGGCTATTTTTTATAAAGTTATGCGGGTGAAGCCGCGTGCAACAGCTAGTTTTTAATAATTCTGCAAACTGAACATGGTGTGCGTTGAAACTAATGAGTTTGTGTTTACGGCAATGTTAATTTAAATGTAACATTATATTGTATTAACAAATAAATAAAAAATCTGTAATTAATAGTAATATATCATATTCTCCATATGACATAACTTATACAATTTAAATCTGAAAAAAATAAATTTATATCTGAAAAATCTGCGATCTAAGAAAATTATTTTTGAATTTTATGTTAATAACCTTTTGACCACTGAAAGTAGTTAAATATACCTATATGAATTTATAAGGAAATAAGAAAGGACGGACCGGTCTGCGTTTATTTGAATCTATGACGCAAGCAGCTTTGAGCAATAATTTGTACGCATGTTGGCAGGCGAAAAACAATTTACCTGCTTATAATGTATTGAAATTTTACTCGGTGTGGCAGTTACATCGCTTTTTCATCTTGTTCATTGTTAAAGCATTACTGCTTATTACTACAGCGCTCATATGAGCCTCATAATTAATACAGTAATATTAAAGATAAAACTTTTAGCGTTTTTTTTTTTTTTATTTGTTGATCATATGTACATTTTCTTTTTTTTTTTTTTTGTTTAAATGAGAGGAGGAAAATCTTCTAAAAGACATCGGTCGAGTGACCGATAGTGTGAGGTTTTTACTCACTAAAAACCTCCCCTCTAGTACCTAGTACCATGGCACCGCGTTAGCATTCCTTCGCAGTACTAGGCCTTCCTAGCTGATGTCCGCAGCTACACCTCCGTGTTTTCTTCCTCCTTCTTTTTCAATAGGACCTCCCTCACGAAACCCGTCATTGAAACCCAGTTATCAGTCGTCGCCAACATCCAAGCAACGACTTCATCCGGCCTCCGAGGCACTTCCTTCTCCTCCTGCCAACGTAGCCGTATTTCAGACCAACGCTGACAGTCAAAAAAGGTGTGCTCGGCGGAGTCAACAACGCCTGGACAGTACACGCAGCACGGAACATTTCGGATCCCCATACGATGCAAATAGGCATTGAACTGTCCGTGACCAGTGAGGAACTGTGTGAGGTAGTAATCCACCTCTCCATGCTCCCTCGAGATCCAGTCACGGACCCGTCCAATTAGCCTATAGGTCCAACGCCCGGTCACCCCGGACTCCCAGCGCTCTTGCCAGAGCGTCAAGGTCTTCTCGCGTTCTCGAGTCCTAACGTCAGTCAAAGGTCCCTCGCCGGCCCGCCGAGCGTCCCAGATACGCTTCCTTTCAAAACCTAAAAGGTCGATTGGAATTACACCCGAAATTACCAGCACGGCCGCCTCAGATACCGTTCGATAGGCACAGGTTATTCTCAGCGCGCCCTTACGTTGTACCGATGCTAGTCGCCGCCGATTTCTCTCTACTCTGAGTGCCTCCCCCCAGACCTCCACTCCGTAGAGCATGATCGAGTTGGCGATACTCATGAGAGCTCGTCTGCGGCTACTCCTTGGTCCCCCGACATTCGGCATTAGCCGAGACAGACTAGCCACTGTCTTCGCCGCTTTTGTGGCCACACTGATGATCTGCTCTCGAAAATTTAATTTAGAGTCGATCATTACCCCGAGGTATTTCAGCGACCCCCGACTCTCTATATGTTGATCCACAACAAGAACACGGAAAGGTACCGGAAACCACCTTTGAGCCGTGAGCACCACGATCCCTGTCTTCGCTATGGCTAGCGACATACCGTGCTCATTTAGCCATGCGTTAATTTTAGTCGCCACAAGGCTAGCCAATCCCTGCGCATCGCTATAGCTCTTCGCAAGAATTAGTGCTGCCACGTCGTCAGCAAATCCCTCTAGCAGTACCTCAGTCGGAAAATCGAGACGCAAAAGTGCATCGTAAAGGATTATCCAAAGTTCCGGTCCTAAGACCGAGCCCTGGGCCGCTCCCCCACTCAACTTCTTCGTGATCTCCCCCAAAGTAGTTTCACATATTAAAAAACGATCACATAGGTAATCACTTATGATACGGATGAGATACTTGGAAATACCTAATTTCCGAAGCGCCCCCACAATGTCCGTCCACTTCGCGGAGTTAAATGCATTTTTGACGTCAAACGTCATCATAATGCATACGGGACGGGACCTATGGTTGCCTGTCCAAGCAGCCCTAGCAAATGAAAGCGCCTCGGAAATGGCACCAATTGTACTGCGACCCGGTCGGAAACCATGTTGGTTATCGGCCAAACCACCCACATCGGCCACTTCCTTCCTCAGTCGATTCCTGATCAGGCCCTCGAAGATTTTTCCTGCTACGTCTAGCATACAAAGTGGCCTGTAGGATGAAGGTGTGTACGGCGGACCCTTACCTTTGTCTAACAGGACCAACCTTTGCAGCTTCCATCTTTTCGGAAAAACTCCAGTCAAGATGCAGGCGTTGTAAGTATCAAGGAGCAGTTGTTCATTCCTTTTCATAAGGACTTTATAGACTTCGACGGGGATACCGTCGGGACCCGGGGCCTTACCTACCTTGAGAGACCTAACAACTTCCTGCAGCTCGACTGCTGAGAAAAGTGGACATTCGTCATTGAATTCCGCACTCTGGATGCAAACTCGGTCTTCGCGATCGGGAAACAGAGTCCGGACTATTTCTTCCATCCTATCGGGTTCCATGGGAGCTACTGAACTGCGACCCACAAATTTTTGAGTGACGATTCGGTAGCCGTTGCCCCATAGGTCGTCATCTACTTCTTTGCAGATCGCTTTCCAGCACCTCCCTTTGCTCACTTTAATAGCCGTCACAAGTCGCTTCTTCGCCGCTTTATATTCGTCGTGGTTCTGCTGCCCAGCGTCTCGCTTTCGCGACCTAAGTGCTCGCCTCCGAAGACGCAAACACTCTGCCCTGAGCATCGCAATCTCAGCAGTCCACCAATAAACAGGCCTTCTGCCCGAGCCTGCGGTTCGGCGAGACATAGCGGCGTCGCACCCTGTGACAATGGCATCCATCGTTCGACCGACGAGCATCTCTGCATCTTCGCGTGTCTCTGCAGATACGTCAGAAAAGGTATCGATTTTATCTGAGACCGCCTTTTGGAAGGCGCCCTCATCCAGCCGCGACACTCTCCACCCCAACCGCATCATTTGTCGCTCCGGGATAATCGGGGGTCTCCCCCACAAACCATGGACAGAATACGAGATGTATTGATGGTCACTCGCTGTGTACTCCTCTGAAACAGCCCAGTCCGAGATTACACCGGCTATCCGTTGAGTAGCAAACGTAAGGTCTAAAATAGACTCACGCACACCAGCTCTCCGGAAAGTAGATGTATTTCCCTTATTCACAACGACAAGGTCAAGACTTGATATCATGTCCAGGATCTCGCTGCCCCGCGTATCGCTATATTCCATACCCCATTCGACTGATTTTGCATTAAAGTCACCACCTATCACAATTTCTCCCTCAAGACTGTGAACGACTCGTTCGAGATCGTCAACCCTCCTTCGAAAGCTAGCAATAGGCTCGTTTGGGGTGAAGTAACAAGACACAAAGGTGACTGCTGGTGTTACAACCCACACAAAACCGTCCCTCGACCCGCTATCTTTTACGGAAAGGCGACTGCGATCCGGAATCCAAATAGCCGCTGTCCCCGAAGGGTCACACAGCCAATCCGGTCCGGACACTGAGTGGTACTGTTCCGAAACCAGAACAATATCCGCTGGACGATCGCGATTCCGCGCAAGTAGCAGATCAAGAGTCAGTCTGCAACGCCGTAGGTTTGCTTGCAGCACCTTAGCCATTTTTGTTCTGGAGTTCCTCCCGATAGGACGCATAGCGCCCAGATGTATGTATGTACATAGTAGGTATTTTAATAACATAATGTATTGGATCTATATGACCTACCATTGCTGGTATACAAAAATCTTTATCTTAAATCTAATTTTGAAATGTATGTGTATTATTAAGTTATAGTATTTAATATCAGCATAACATAGCCTATAACATTATAACATAAGCTTATGTACCAAACTTCAGCTTTCTAGACTTAGTAGAGTCTAGGCATTGAGAGTCAAATAATGGGAGATTCCGTTATCTATGGTTAGAACAGGACAAACTTTTTTTTCCAGTATAGATTACTTCTTAAAAATTTACTTATTATTCCATATTACTACTAATTTTATTGTTTTTTAACTTTTAAAAGTTTGTATGAATAAATAAATAAATGTCTCGTAATTAAACAAAATTTATTATCTAAATATCGCGATTTTTTCATATCAGTGCCTCAAAAAACACAAAATAGGAGAAGAAAATCTTTGATAGTTTTTTCAATCAGGTTGAAGTCTTTAAAAGCTATTTCAAAATAATTAAAGTAAACGTCAATTCTTGTAAGATTTGATTTTGACGATGATCAAGTTGGAGGTTCCCCTCATGAATTATGTTACAAGTTTAAGCAGTGGCACTAAGTGTTACGTGCTTAGTGTTGTAGATCGAGGGTAGATAAGGTGCCGGAGGCAGCTCAAATCATGACTTGCTGTAAAACATGAGAATTAAGCGGAAAAAGCTTGCATATTTACATTAAGACATAATTAACCGGGGAATTTTCATTAATATATATTAGTAAATATTTTGTTTTTTAACGAAAATCTTGTTTCATTTATGTCAAGAAATGGTAAGAAATTTATATCAAGAAAAAGCTAAAGTAAATCGTAATTTGATGCCGCTTAACAATCACAAATATTAAATTTTAAACTCAAAAAGGCCTAGTTTTCTCGAAATTAGGTAAAATAGCTTAAGTAATAGAAAATAGAAGATATAAAATATTGTATAATTAAATAGACATATTTACAAGAATAAAAAACTAGTCAAACAGTGAAATACTTATTCTATGATTAAGTTTTTTTTTATTACAAGTATTATTCTTAAATACCAACAAGTGCCAACAAGTTATTGACATATTATAATTCTTTACTTTTATTAAGTATCTACTATTTTTGAGCTCCAGTGTGATTGAAAAATAATATTATTAGAAATTTGCACCAAGCAACAAACATTTTCATTTTTGTATTCAATACTAATTCTTTCCTTAAAACAGTTAATGTTATTGTAATAAAAGTTAAAAGGGTTCTTTAACTGCGATGTTAACTGTTGTATTTCTTTGTTAATTGACATTATTATTTCCCTGTTCCAATACATTTATAGACCGTGACGAAAAAAAGAGGGGACTCGTCAACCTTAATTGGAAACATTTTTTTTATAATTGTATAATTTTCTGGAAAATTTTACCAGATATTATCAGACTTTGAGAATATTCGGATTCGACGAGCCTATTGGATGAGTGGTTAGAGTGTTGCCTTAACGATCTATCTCAGTCCTGGATTTGATTATCGGCAGGTCCAACTTTGGCTCTGGTGTAGACCTGAAAAATAGTGTTTGCTTTTCCTAGTCATTTGGGCAGCCCAGCTGGCAGTAAACAACCCCTTACAGAAGACTGCAATAAAAAATCTGCAGTGAAGACCAGAACACATGTTGTGTGACGTTGTGTTTCAGTGTGCTTATATTATAGGCGACGGTAGCCATCTACTATCAAGCAGACCGTCAGGTTGTCTGCCGTTCACATAAAAAAAGAATAGATTATACATATAACATTCGAATGGTAATTCACGATTATGTATTTCACAAAAACCAACCAGTAATTGTAAGTTTACATCCGCAGTAAAGTATATGGAGTTTTCGTGTTGAAAAGTGTTTAAGAGGCCTGCATTTCAACCTCCCCCGTGCAAAAACATGCCAAGAAAATTTAGTGTTGGCAAAAGAATTTCCAGTCCAAAACGACTAAATTATAGACCGAATGTTTCCACCAACTAATTTTTAAAGTTCGCAAAGGCCCGCCCTTCTTCGCTATCTTCGTATTAAGATTCACTCAATGGTTACGTAGCCATGGTATTGATACTAGATATGTTTTTTTTTAATAATTAAAAAAAACAGCTTACCGCTTCATCAAACCATTGACTGAATCTTAATACTGAAGAATGTAAAACAGTTTTGTAATTTTTTTTTGCAGTTTTTATGATCCCAATAAAATACAGATACAAAATAAAAAATACATAAGAGACCTACAACCAATCATTTGTTAGAGAAATCCAATTAGACTAGAAAATTCAAAATCTCAGTACTGTCCCCAATAATATGGCCACCTTATTATGGCCACATAAAAATTACGTGTCACATGTTTGTTCGCGATGAACTCCTAAACTACTGAACGAATTTTGATAAAATTTCGTAACAATATTGTGTAATTTGGTCCAACTTAAAAGATAGGACAGTTTTTATTTTGAACCCGGGCGAAGCCGGGAGCGGGCCACTAGTAGATCATATAAATTTGATTTTGTAAATTCCACTTTCGTGTATTAGGTATGTCGGTAAATCCTTTCCGGTTTTTGTAACAGACGTCACTAGCCATAAGTATGAAATGTTATGATTTGATACATATGTAATTTTTTTCTACTGATATTACTTGTGTGCAAGTTACGTTTCGCCAAAATAACAGCGTTATATATGTATTTATAATTTTTTGAAAATGACGAGTGTAGTGCCTGTAAACGTGCATTCGCGGAACGCATTACTTTTCTTGTTTTTTATGAACTGTTGAAACCTGAACCTGGACCTGGAAACCTGAACAGTTAATATTGATTAATTTGAAGTGTGCATTGATCGAAAAACGTCCACAATACACTCAAAGACATGATAAGGTGATTTTGCAGCATGACAACGCGCCGTTTCATAAAATCAGTCAAAAAGTGTTGAAACCATTTGGATGAGAAGTTTTACTCCAGACTCTCCAGACCCCGCCGTACTCTCCAGACCTTGCCCCATCCAAGTACCACCTTTTCGCATCACCGATTTCGAAGAAGTTAAAAAATGGCTCGATTAATGGTTTAGCTCAAAGGAGAAACTGTTCTTTTGGAATGGCATCAATAAATAGTCTGTGAGATGGGCAAAAAGTATAGAATCAAATGGCCAATACTTCGAATGAGTAAATTTTAACTATCCATTGTAAGTAACATTTTTTCCTTAGCGAAAAAACCGGAAAGAAATTACCGACAAACCTGTTACCTACTTATTAATGATTTTTTAAAATTTATTATTATTTAAATTTAGATCGGTAGATACGACATGGCAGTCGTAGGTTTAAATAACATTCTCTATAAGTTTTAAATTGTTTTATTGTACTATCTAGTATGAATGTATATCGGTGATTCACCAGGGGCGTATCATCGGCGCGAACCGGCCATAAATAACTGGAACAAATTAAAAAGCTACGCGAGCTATTGCAAGCTGCATGGCTCTCCAATAGCCTTTGAAACGTGAATACATCCTTCAAAGATATAATGTATGTACCTACATCTATAAACTTGATATACCTCGTCCTAATACAAAATTATAACATCATATTTTTCAGCCCGTTGATCTCCAATATACATATATACATTATTTATTTATATTATTAAATTATTATTTATTACATAAGGCCATTTATATAATTTAGGTTTGTGTTTAAACGCCTACCAGAAAATTACCTATTTTAGTATCAAAAAATTCGAGATACCTGCCAGAATGGATAAAATGCTCACCAAATTGTGTTTCATAAAGTATTGTAGAATTTAACCTATTTTCCTTTTTATTCTATGCCATAAAGATTTATAAACGCCTTTAAAGTTAATTTTAGACCAAATATTTTATATTATCGCTAAATATGTAGATGTTACCGTTATTTTATTTCACGACTTTCAATGTAGTCAGTTTTACTGAAGCAAAAATGCTAACGGTCGATCGTACAATTTTTTTTTAATAATAAATATAATATTGTGTATCCCAAACACATGTTACTTGTTTATTGTTATATGAATTTCATTAAAATATGATAATGATCAATTTATGCAGTGTTATTGAAATATTATACCAAACTATAGAAGCATTTACATCGGTCTTCCCACTAGTTACTTGATGTATAGTAAATGAATGCATATTTTGAAAGCAAGTTTTTATAGAGATGATCTCTGATGGCTAAATACTTACAACGTATTTAGCCATCACAGCCTTTCAGACTACCAAAACGACTACGTTTTGGTAGTCTGAAAGTCATAGTTACATACACGGTGCTACGCTCTCCCGAAAGAAATCATTTATAGCTTATTACGATGCCCACGAGATGAGCGAGTGTTCTTAATTCCGCTTCCATAAGTCTATATATTTTCAATAAAATAGTTATAAAAATAAAAATCCAGCTTCTTCCGCGCCGACGCGTTTGACGATCCCATAAATAACAGTACCCCACTGGCTGCCCATATTCTACTATCGTCTCCCGCAGTCCCCGACTTATATGAGTAATGGCACATACCAATCAAATTACAGTATGGAATCTATCATTTATACGACAATTACTTGCACAATGTCTTTTTTTTTATTTCTGCTCAAAACCCTAAATATTAATTTTCACATTTCAATCCAAGTTTCGGTATAAACAGTAACACACTGAAAGACATATTAATTACTCAGAATTTACAATATTGGTTTGAATAAGAATATAAAAAACAATAATATATTAACATTTAGATGCGCCAACAAAGTCATGGTCAAAATCTAGTGTTATTATAAAATAGAAAAGCAATAGTTTTGTTTATCAGATTATTTCTTTTTAACTTTGAAATTAATGTAAAAATATCCAGTGAAAATTATAGATTCTAACGAAATGAATTTTATAGAAGATTTTTATATTTATGTTTTCTTTTTGTTTTTAATAAAAATAAGTAATTACATTAGTTCACCCTATTGAATTGAATTTATTTGCTGACTATACTCTGTTCTCGTTTTGGCGCTCAAAATTGGACTGCAGCTAACCTGTGTGATTGGTAGTTTCTAATACTATACCAGTCAGGTTCTAAATTATATTTTTTGTTTATTTTCCATACTGCATCTGATTTTACTGTGTTCATAAGCAACCCTCGTAGTCTTAAGGAATTCAAATTACAGATTTTATGAGCGGGAAATCTGTTTAATGTCTGTCTGCAAGTCGTGGGGGGTGGATTGAGTGCATTTATTTATGTAACTACTGCAAAATTGCTATTTTTTTCATACCAATTGCGAAACAAAACATTAATTTTGTCATTTCTCTCTCATACATGCACAATCGCGGCGCGGGAGGCATCCAAAAAAAGAAACACGAAACATTACGAGACTCCCTTTAAAAATTGTTTTTAAAATGGCGTAGAAATTTCAAATTACCTCCCATTATATGCCATATAAACAAAACAAGCTCTGTTTAGCTAAATTAGAGTGAAAGCGGACGTTATGTTACAGTTTCAAGCGGGTTAAGCGGAAAATGTATTTTTATGCAACAGCCCCCACCACTTGTAAGTTATTGTCCGTAAAACGAGACCTACTGTCTCCCTCGTTCACTAGAGACACCACGCGATATGACAACCTGTGGATAATTTTGTCGTGTCACACAATAATGACGTGGTTTAATAATGACAGTACTTTAGTCTGATGTTACGATTTAAAACGTCATCAGATGAGGAAAAATGACGATTTTTTTTAAATTTACTGCATGCATTCAAATTCAATCAAATTCAAATAAATCATTACATGAGTAATAACTCATGTAATGATTTTTTTCATAGATAAAGTGTCTTTATATTCATTACTCTAATTTTTTTTTATTTTATAAAACTACTAATGGATAAAAGTGCGTCTGGCTGTGTGTAAAATTGTGTATTTATATGAAGATTATGGTTGTATGATGCAAGTGTTTACGTGTTAAAGATGAGTGAAAAAAGTTAAAAAATAGACTCAACAAAATCCGTACAATAATTCAAAACAGTAATAAGCTATACTTATTTTTTTATTTATAATACAATAAGTTGACAGGTTATACTTTTTTAAATTGATATACATATATGTGATTTTTGAGTGATCTCACCATTTGCTAATATTTTAGAGACTATGTTTATATATCGGCTGGTGTGAGATTTTAGTGGTTATATAGGAACTTTTAGTTTCACCTCACTAAACAAGGTTTTAGTGAATATTGAATCTCATAGAAACAACATTCCGAACATATATACGAAGCTTGTCCGTTTATCCTTATTCCTATTTAAAGTGAAAACCGCACATAATAACGCGAAATGCTTCATTTTTATTTATAATTTGGTCACCCCACTGCTTCCTGGCTAAACTTTGCACGTCTCATTTACTAGACGTATTGTTAGTGTGACTATTATGAAGATCCGCTGGCTCGTTTAATCATTACAAGACATGAAGAGAATTTAATAAAAAAATATATTTCATCTCGAAAGTTCAATTTCGTTTATGAAACAGTTGTAATAGTGTAAAACATATTTATTGTTCTGTTTGAAGTTCACTACTTTATTTTTAAATTTAGAAATTATGTTTGGAAAGTTTAGGGAACTGGTCGGAGAACACTTATCTATTTCCTAAAATCTGCTAAGCCGTGATCAAATAATAATTCTCATACAGTATAACCATCTAATTGTTGTGTCAGAGCAAACCAGTCAGTCAGCATGAAATTGTAGAATTATATGTATATACATATCATCATCAGTACTAATAATAAATCTGTAAGGATCGGTGATGGAGTAAGTTACTTTGTTTTCAGAGATATCGTGTTTATAGGCTCTATACATGATACTGAAACTAAATTGACGATTTTTAGAATTTTTTTCTGTACGTATGTATATATGTATGTTCCTCCATAACTCTGAAACGAATTAACTGATTTTCATATAACTTGGTAGATAAACATTTGGACGTACGGGACACAGGATAGGCTACTTAATATTTTTCAACGCGGACGAAGTCGTGGGCACCAGCTAGTTATATAATAAAAGAATTACTGCAGCTGTATTCGGTAATAATAAACCAATGGTAGTCTCGATTATTATCAAAATTAAAAAAAGCAACAAACATAGTAATGCATACAGTCTCGCTAACAAAATTCCCGAATGCAGTGTAATAATTATATTAATTTGGAGTTTCCCTTTAAAAATATTCGCGCAGAAGTGTTGAGTTAATTAAAATTTAACCAGAATAAAGCTGCGCCATGTTAAAGTTTAATCTAGCAGAGTGAAGTTATGAGTTTTGTTCGCCGACTGTTTAGGAGTTCTCTTTTGCGTTTTTTGCTTTTAGTTTATGCAGATAGAAAAGTATATCAGAGCTAATAGGTGGCTAAATGTAATATTTTGTTGAAAATAGTAAAATACACGGTGCGTAGTGACTGTCAGACCTCATGAGTACAAGACTCCTCTATCCCAAAGTCCATATTCTTTGGGATATGTCTACTTGGTTCTTCAAACAGTTTCTTCGACTTGGCCTTTTAGAGAAATGCCAAGCATTGCCTTCTCCACATTTAACTGAGCTACTCGAAATCTTTGGATAAGACATTCAGTCTACGTCTATTTCATAATAGACTATACATTCATGTATATCTGTAGTTACTATATACGATATCTATACATCTATATCTATCAATAGCATACATCTATGTTTATCAATCCTATACATCTATATCTATCAATACATATTATAGAATAAAGCCGCTACCCACTTCTTTCTGTATCTCCGCTAACTTCTTCTAAACCACCCAACGAATTTTGATACAGCTCACACTAATGGAAAGTGGATAAACGAGGAAGATTTGGGTCACTAGTTAGATATAATCCAATTTCATTATAGTTTGAAATACCTATAGTTCAATATTATATAAAAATCAGGGAATTAATGATTACACCTTCATTAAAAACTTTTGAGCAAAAAAATTCAAGGGAGTTCAAAATAAGATTTCATTTCTCTACTTCTCTTTCTTCAGTAACTACTAGTCTTAAAGGTTGTAACCTAAGACGACAATCTTCAGTCTAGTGAATAAAGAGCGTGCGCAAGTCCTGTGCTAAGGGTCTCGACAACTTGTTTTGAGTGTACAGTCGCCCATACAATTCACTTGTCGTCTCGGATCCCAATAATAATAAATGTTGTAATTTTAGGTGTTACTTCTCAAATACGGTGAAATTATCCAAGGCTATCTCTGCTTACTTTGTAAACGGGTAACATTTTTTATAACAGATTTGTAAGCAGTATTAATTTATTGTTCGAAAATAAACTGGCTGTAGTAAATAGACAATTTTCGTCTGAAAATTTATTTGGTTTGGAAACGACCAGCTAATGTTGCCGACTGTACAACCAACGCTATTAGAATCGAACGAAATAATTTCTTTACAAAAAAAAAATAAAGCGAAACTAATTTTCATAAAAAACTTAATATCATCCCACCATTACTCTTAAGCCGAGTAAAAAGCAAAGCAATAAAATGCAGGCGTTTAAATTTGCATAAACTAGACTTGGCTCACCCTATGGTGATAGTTTGCAATATGGCGGCGGGAGGGGGACAAGGGGGAGGGTGTATGCAAACATTTAAATAAAAGGACCTTGCATAATTTATTATAAACGACATGGATCGGCATACCTACTTGTTAACTTGCAAACGAACGCCGTATGCCCACCGTTCGTAAAATGGGATAAGAAATTTTCATATCACAACTGAGCGACAGTATAGTAAATAAAGTGGTCAAAACATATATGAGGATACCATAGGAAATGTAAGATTTTAGCTTGTGATTTAAAGGTAGGTTTAAAATGATTTCAGAAAAATGATGGCCAAATTTTGGTAATAAAAATTTCATTTAGGGTCTAAAAGGGTCTACTGGATTCCGCAATCAATCAGTAGGTAGCTTGTTTGGATACAGTAATCAAAATTTTACAAAAAAAACATATTCACGTGCTTGAAGTGAGTAAGGGATGCCAGTGCTCACTCCCATCTGGTAACTTATCTTTTATCCTCTTAAAATTGGCAGCGCACCTGCATTCCTTGCCTACCACCTGGACAAAAACTTCCTGCCGACATTCATCGTATCAAAACCCGATTGGAAATATATTATTTTGTCAATATAATAAGACATTGAAATAATTCTCATTGTCTGGGAGATTAACACCACCATCCAAATAAAACGGTATAGAAACTGATTTACTAATGCCAAATAAATCACATATTTTACAGAAACTATAGAATCCAACTTTTTTTTAGTATACACACTCAGAATATATTACCGTTAGTATTTTTACATGACGAATTGTATTTATAATATGCACCAGCTGTGCCCCGCGGCTTTGCTCGTATTGAAATTTGACATCCTAGAATATGTTTTAGAGGTTAATGACAAAATGCCATTGCTCTTATCAATAACCGACTAAAAACATATAAAATACTATTGATTTTCTAATGAAAAGAAAATTTGAAAATAGGTTAAGTAGTTTCGAAATATTACTTTTTATAATAATAAGTTATTTTTTTGTATGCAATTAACTACAAACTACAGTATTTACATAGATTACACGATTATTATTATTAACATAAATACTCGTTATAGCTGCTGTACTGTATGTCTGTTACAATGTGCGGCCATTGAGGGAAACCAATTTACTGTAGAAACTGAAATTCCTTTTTTTTTTCGCCAAAGAAAATGAAGACGAGTTGTGTTGGTATGTACGTACCTACTCCCTTTGGAAAACAACGTTATCCGAAGCTCTATTCGAACATAATAGGATGGCTGTTTGCCGAATAAATTATTCTTTTTTTGTGTCATGTGTTTGACGGGATAAGGATAGAGAAAAACTTCCATCAAATCATTTATAAAATACAGTCTCTTTACTAGCGTTCTTGAGGTCGCGATAATGGCCGCGCTTCTCGGGAACAATATTTTTTTCTAGGTTAAAAGGTGCCCATATATTTTTTAGTTTGACACCTTCAACAAACAAACACACTTCCATATTTTTATAATAGCAGGATAACACGACAAAAACCGCAATGAAGTCTTTTGTATTTTTTATTAATTTAACAATTTTTAATTTAAATCAATTTCAAAGTAAGCTCCGCTAGTTTTTTCGGGATAAAAGCTACCCTATCTCCTTTTCTGGATCCCTGACAACGTGCTTGCATTTCATGATGATAGGTTAAGTAGTTAAGGCGTGAAAGTGTAACAAACAAATTTGACTAGTGATGCATATAACAATTGTTCTTACAAACAATCGTATTATATGTCTATTATGCACTTTGACACTCATATTATTTGGCACATAGGTAATCGAACTATTTGGACTCATTTTAGCATTTATAATATTAGTTAAAATTATTCATTGAGTCTCTTTAATCTCTTTCGCTTTTCTTCAAATAATTCTGTGATAAAATTTAATGCCTACATTTTTAATGTGTTGAAATTTTTGGTATTAAATTTATTTATAAACTAGCTGGTGCCCACGACTTCGTCCGCGTTGAAAAATATTAAGTAGCCTATCCTGTGTCCCGTGCGTCCAAATGTTTATCTACCAAGTTTCATGAAAATCAGTTAATTCGTTTCAGAGTTTTGGAGGAACATACATACATACATACATACATACATACATACATACATACAATATCTACACTTACAGATTTATTATTAGTATTGATAACAAAACAAATAATAAGACGTGAAAAAAGTTCCCAATGAGAACTTTTCGCAAAAACTTTAGTTGAAATATAAACTGTTAAAACAAACATCGTTTAATTTATTTAACGAAGTCGTGAAGCCTTAGTACCGGATAAAAGTGTGGTCGCAGGAGTTTTAAGTTATGGCGTAATATTCCTCCGTCTCCTTTCCCGCGAGTAAAGTCGTTGACATTACACTGTTTATATCCTAGATTTTGTGGGGACAAACTGCATTGCCCTACATTTATTTATTTTCTTTACTTTTATGTGCTATTATCATTTATTTTTTATCCATAAATACAAATAAATATGAAGAATACGAGAAGTATTAGAACAATACAAAATATTTGTATTTATTTCAATTCGAAAGACTACTCTTACTTCTTTTTTTATTTTTCTAAAACCTCAAATTACATATTAATAATTATTTTGTGTAATGTGAGTAACATGTATTGTTAATATATTAAATTGTATAATTTTTAGACACACTTAAATGACATTTAGAAGGTGTGGCTATGTCGTTGATAAGGCCATGTTTTTTTATGTTTTTACGTAACAAGTAATATTTTCTTTAAGCGTATTATATTTATATATACGAAGAACTCGAATATACCATACATACAAAAAAAAATTGATCCTTTAACTACTGAGTAGTGTAATTAACTTTGAATATATATGATATCAAACTGAATACCCCGATTTTGTTATCAGCAGTTTTTTGAATGTCCTCCACTATGCAAGCTAAATTGACGACGAATTCACGTCAAAACTGTTGTCTTAGAAACTTTAATTTTAGGTTAAATATTACCCATAGGAATCTTCATATTACAATATTAAATTTTAATCTGTCTGAGACGTGCTCGTAGGTAGCGCACAAGAGATACGCAAGCCTCAAACTATTTCGAAATACACAAGACAGAGTGTCATACTTCCTGTATTAGTTAATTAAGAAATATATACAGGTATTATGTATAATTTTTATTTTTTGTAGTATAAACCACATAGTTTATATAAATACTAGCTGGTGCCCACGACTTCGTCCGCGTTGAAAAATATTAAGTAGCCTATCCTGTGTCCCGTACGTCCAAATGTTTATCTACCAAGTTTCATGAAAATCAGTTAATTAATTTCAGAGTTATAGTGGAACATACATACATACATACATACAGAAAAAAATTCTAAAAATCGTCAATTTAGTTTCAGTATCATGTATGTATAGAGCCTATAAACACGATATCTCTGAAAACAAAGTAACTTACTCCATGACCGACCCTTACAGATTTATTATTAGTATTGATGATGAAGAAATACTCGATTAAACTTAAGTGTCTGTCTACCACAATGTATAATTATTAAACACATAACAATATTAACTAGTGTTTTAAGTTTAAGATGCTCGAGTATACTTGTCGAGATTCCCCTAATACAAATCCTCGCACACAAAGCTCCGTATAGCTTAAACTTGAAGACAACGGTCTTATCTTCTAGCTTTATAAGGCATACTTTGTCTTCACTTATCCACCATATTGTGTTCAAGTTAGCTAAAGGCCTTAAAGTTACTTTCATACTTGCAGCAACAAAATGTTACAATGTTCCTACAAGTTAGCCACTTAAATTTGGATTTATTTAACTCTAGTGCCAGATTATTTAGACGAGACAGTTGCAGCGAAGAATGATAATATTTTGTTGTATATCTGCTTTCAGGGATAGCATTCTTTTAAATTTTCAGTCAATGAAGGTTACTAATTTAGTCAATTTTAGTTTTGGCTATTATATTATCTACCCACTTAATATAATTTTGCCTCTCTTTGAGTGTTTTGATAACTACCTACATTTAATTTCCCAATCACTAGTTATCCTCATTTAATAAAATTTATAATTTTTTTTTTATCAATGAATGTTTTAATAGTAGTTACGTAAAAGTATAATCTATTTATAAACTTTGTGATCTGTAAAATAACGTTATAACATATTTAGCGCCACCTATATGTAATGGCATTTCTCAGCGAAAAGTGTTTTACTTGAAGAATATTATTTACTTCTAATTATACTAGTGTCCGGTACAATGATTGAAACTTCATCATAAACTTTCGAAAAAAGATTTTTTTTTTCTATTTTCTATCTATTTTCAATTCTATGTCTTCGATTTAGAAATCAATTTAGTGTAGTGTGATCACTAGGTTCACTACTTAGGCTCCTAAATTGGAATCCTTCAAATTGTAAAGTGTGATAACCGCTTTACTAATTAACAGTGACGTTTGCGAACGTGATAACTTTAATTTTAAAATGTAAAAAATATAAAATCCGAGTTATAATTTGTGTGTTCTAACATGGTTCTAACAGCCGAGCCGAACGTTGCCACACATGTCTCCCCTCAACCGAAAACCACGTGCCGAAATTAAATATTTAAATCAACTTGGCAAAGAGAAACTTCATAAATATCTAAGCGACGCCTCCACTAACCAGCCCCCACTCTATTTGTTCAAATATATCACTGTTTTTACAAAGTGTTTTATTAATTCAATAATTAGCTGCGTTTTGTTAAAGACAATTTCTTCGAATAAACAATATGTAGCACTCAAAATGTTATCAATACTAATAATAAATCAGTAAGGGTAGGTCATGGAGTAAGTAACTTTGTTTTCAGAGATATCGTGTTTATAGGCTCTATACATGATACTGAAACTAAATTTACGATTTTTAGAATTTTTTTCTGTATGTATGTATGTTCCTCCATAACTCTGAAACGAATTAACTGATTTTCATGAAACTTGGTAGATAAACATTTGGACGTACGGGACACAGGATAGGCTACTTATTATTTTTCAACGCGGACGAAGTCGTGGGCACCAGCTAGTAGTTGTATAAAGAATGTATAAATTCTATTATGTCAGTCGTCACCATTTAATTTTGTAAATTACTTAGAAAAATACAAAATTAACTCAATTTTATGACGTTGTTTGAGGACTATAGATAAACTGTCCTCTATAGTTTATTTGTAAATTGGGAACTTATAATTACTTGCTTTATAAACTGATATTATTTTACTGTTTCCATTTTAATTTATATTAAACTAGTGGCCCGCTCCCGGCTTCGCACGGGTGCAATTTTTTACTCAATCCAGCTGATAAAAGTACCTTACATCGCCATCTGTTAGAATCTTTTGGAACTCATAGATAAATAATTGCTGGATTGAATAGGTATCAACAGATGGCGGTATGTTAATAATATTATATAATTTGCAAAAAAAAAAGAGATATAAACTATCCTGTCTTTTAAGTTGGACCAAATTACATATAGTTACGAAATTTTATCAAAATCGGTTCAGTAGTTTGGGAGTTCATCGCGGACAAACAACGTGACACGTAATTTTTATATATACAATAAGGATTATGACTAATATACGATGTAGTCCTAAAGTATCCGACTTGACCTATAAATGTTTTAATAAATACGTTATACTTTCATCTGAAAAGTCCAACCGATATCAGCGAGGTCTTAAACTGCGTTGTTTGTCTTGGTGTTTGACTTTTTTCCTTATATGCTCGCCTTCTAAGGGTCCTAGCTTGATGATATATAACCTATACACTTCCTTATAAACTAGTCTATCAAATGCTAATAGATTTTTAAAACTGGTAGTAGTATAGATTACAAATAAATAAGAGCGAAGTGGTATTTGAATTGAAAATGACGAGGTTTTAGTCACTTGGCGAAACAGAATCTGTATAATGTACAATGTAGCATACGCAATAACCGAAATAGGAATTGGCTTTCTGCTACTCTGGGACAGATCGCTTTGCGGATCAGACGATGTACGATTTAACGATGTTCTTTGATGTAGGCCACAACAGATTAGGTAAATGCACGGCACGTACCTGGACTGCTGCGTGTTGACCTCGATGATCTTCCACTTCGATGCGTGTGTAGTGAACAGAAAGAACAGGATTCGGCTTGGTGAAGGTTTGAAGATCACATCACACCCGTTTTATGCGGCGCGCGCGCGCGTTCGTGGTCTTTCGTGAGGCGAACAGAACAACTATCTCCGCGCGAACACAGAGTAGGTAATATGTGCCGGCAGGACAGATTAAAAAACCTGTCATCCGTCACCGTTATGGCAGACGAGAACATCGATAAATATTGGATTCAATTACGGTAACGATACATTCCGCCCACCAAAATACCTATGGTATTTTCTGGTTAAACGCCAAAAGAGATCCAGTTCAGAACGATAATGACAATTGATGATGAACTAGAAACGATAGAGATTATGCTATTGATAACTATTCTAACTTAGGCTAAGGAACTAAACTAAGAAGCTAAATTAAGATTAATAAAATACGATTTAAACTAGTCTTCTATCGGCAGAAGACATAGCTTAACCAACGGTCTTCGAATAAGTTGATTATTTGCAGTTCTCACCACAGCACTTCTGGCTATACCATCCACACCAAAGTGTAGTTCCACTACTCTAGCGAGAGACCATTGCAGAGGGCTACGATTCTCATCCTTAACTATCACCATTGAACCCATCGATAACGGTTGAGAGTGTTTTGTCCATTTGGCGCGTTGGGTTAGAGTGTTTAGGTATTCTTTTTTCCATCTGGACCAAAAACTCTGTTGAAATGCCTGTAACATCTGCCAACGATGAAGCCTATTTATGTTACAATTTGAGAGATCTTCATCGGGAACAGAAGTCAAAGGTTCCAAGGTAAGAAAATGACCCGGCGTTAAGCAGGAGAGGTCATTGGGATCGGAACTAATAGGGCACAAAGGTCGTGAATTCAACATAGCCTCGATTTGAATGAAAAGAGTCGTTAGCTCTTCAAAAGTAAGGACTTGATCACCAACTACTCGATATAAATGTGATTTTGCCGCCTTGATGTGAACCTCCCAGATGCCGCCAAAGTGAGGAGCACCGGGTGGGTTAAATTTGAATTCGATTTTTTCAGCGCTAGAAGCTTGATTCATTAAAGACGACAGTTGATTTCTAGCACCAACAAAATTGGTTCCGCAATCCGCGTGAATAACGTTACAACGTCCGCGACGACCTACGAAACGACGTAGTGCAGCGATGAAGCCTTCAGTCGATAGAGTGGAAACCACCTCAAGGTGGACCGCTTTAGTTGCAAGGCAAATGAACAAGCATAGATATGCCTTGTCCATCTTAGCACCGCGATGTGAACCAAGTTTGATACGGAATGGCCCACCGAAGTCCACTCCCACTCTAGAGAACGGCTTAACTTGATTTAATCGTACGGACGGTAAATCGCTCATAAAAGGTTGTAAAGTTTGCGGGTCCGTTCGAAAACATTGAATGCATTTAGCAAGGCGACGACGAATAGTCCGCTTAGCAGCGATGATCCAAAATTGTTGAAGGAGTAGAAAGTGCGTGGTGTTTATGCCCGGATGCATGTATGTTCGATGAATATTGTCAATGATTAAGAACGTTAACGTATGGTCAGAAGGTAAAAAGGCAGGATGCTTATGTTCATATTCTAAACCCGATCGATGAATCCTACCGCCCACCCTGAGCACACCCTCTTTGTCAAGGAACGGATTGAGCTTGCGAAACTGTTTCGATAATGGTTTGGATTTTCGCAAGTGAGATATTTCCTCGGCGAAGGCAGTTGCCTGAACGTGTTTAACAATTTGCATAAGGGCCGTATGACGTTCAATATTGTTAAGAAAATTGTTACGATTTGCTTGTTTTGGGTTACGAGAATTATTAATGAAACGATAAATGTATGTGAGAACGTTAACAATTTTTTGCAACGATGAAAAACGATTTAGAAGATTATCAAAAAGATTCAATTCGATAAGCACGCGACAATTGACCTCACTGGAAATTAAATTAATTACCTTCCGTTCTTCCGATTCAACTATTGCCTCGCAATGAGCAGTATGAAATACACTGTCTGAGTTTGATGGCCAGAATTCGTAGCCAAGCGATAACCACTGTGGTCCCGCCCACCATAGCGAATTATGAAGCAGTTCACTGGGAAACTGCCCACGAGAACAGATATCCGCTGGGTTATCTCCAGAAGACACGTGATGCCAGCATTCGGTTGGTGTGATGTCATGAATATGAGACACTCGATTCGCTACGAATGTGGCCCAACGAGATGAGTGGGAGCGCAACCATGAAAGGACGACGGATGAATCAGACCACAGATAGACAGCGTCAATTGGAATACGATCGCGATAAGCATCACGTACAAATTTGTACAAGTCGGAGAGAAGAACGGCTGCGCAAAGCTCCAATCGAGGAAGTGAGATGCGTTTGAGTGGGGCGACACGGGCTTTGGAACAAATAAGTAATACGTATACTTTTCCTTGGTCGTCAGTAACGCGTAGGTATATTACCGCTCCATACGCAGTCTCTGAGCTGTCACAAAAGCCATGCAGCTCATACGATTTAGCTTTGGTGCAGAGGAGCTTGCGAGGTATTCGAAGATGAGTCAATTCTGATAATTGATTTGTATATTTGTTCCAAGTACTAGTTACCTCATTAGGCGGCGTTTGATCCCATCCAATACCGAGAACCCAAAGCTTTTGGATATATGATTTGATATATATTGTGATAGGCGATAAGAATCCTAATGGGTCGAAAATACGAGCGAGCTCACTCAGCATCGCACGTTTAGTACAAGGCCGATTTGACGGTTTGATTTCAAAGAGGAAAGTATCCGTTGTTGGATCCCATTTTAATCCGAGCACCTTAAGAATATGTGGTTCAGAATTGTCAAGAGACACAGATTCTGATATACGATCAGAGACAGGAATATCTGATAAAAGCCGCGCGTCGTTACTGATCCATTTTCTAAGAGCGAAACCACCGAGTCTAAAAAGATCGATAACTTGATTTTTTGCTAGTTGGGCGTCCGTTAACATGTTACATCCAGTCACAATGTCATCGATGTAGACATCCGACAAAATGATTCTCTTCGCTAAGGGGTGTGAGTCCCCCTCATCTTCTGCAAGCTGTCGCAAAGTACGGCAAGCGAGAAATGGGGACGACGAAACGCCATACGTCACAGTATTCAGACGGTACTCTTGGAGAGGATCGTTAGGTGAGGCTCTCCAAAAGATACGCTGATAATCACGTTGTTCGGGCGCGATAAGAATTTGGCGATACATCTGTCGGGCGTCAGCCATGAAGACGATGTCGTGTTCCCTAAACCGGAGTAAAATTTCCAAAATATTAGGTTGTAATTTTGGACCGATAAGTTGAGAATCGTTTAAGGAAAGGCCGTGAAGGTCCTTGGCTGAAGCATCGAAAACAACGCGAAGACGAGTGGTCAGCGAGTCGGGGCGTAACACACAGTGATGTGGTATGTAGTACTTCCCTTTATCTAACTCATCAGAGGGGACTAATGACATGTGACCGGATTCGATGTAGTCCGACATGAAGTCAACATACTGAACACGCAGGTTTGAATCACGTGACAGTCTTCGCTCAACTGCATGGAAGCGACGCATTGCTACTTCACGTGAACCCTCAAAGATAGGCTCCGAATCGGTTTTAAACGGTAAATGGACGATATAACGGCCCGATGAATCGCGATAATGATCCGATATAAACTTTTGTTCACAGAGCGATTCATCAGGTGTCAACGACAATGCTCTCGGAATGGAATCTAGTTCCCAAAACTGTTGAATTAATGAATTTAATTCATTATCGATATTTGATGCGATGTGCACTAACGTATTAGAAGCTAAGCGAGTTTTGCCCAAGAGAAGCCACCCGAATACGGAATTAAAGGCGGTTGGTTGATTCGAATTTCCTTTAATTCGTTGGTGAAGGATCGATTCGGCAAAAACATCGGCAGCGAATAATAGATCGATGGGTCCCGGTACATCAAAGCCGGGGTCCGCTAAAGGTAACGATTTTATATGTGACCACCCGGATGTGTTTAATTTTGCGATAGGTTGGTCGCCACATATCTTTGATATCACGTGCATGTCCAAAGTAAAAAGAATTTGATCGCTTGTGCCGACAGCGCAGGTGACGTCACCGATAAGAGAAGTGGTTGCTTCCCCGAGTCCGCTAACATGGGCGATGGCCGCAGTAGGGATGAGATTGAGTCGCCTGACAGCTGCTTGCGTAATAAAGTTACTTTGGCTACCGGTGTCGAACAGTGCACGGAATGATTGCATTACGCCCGAAGCATCCCTGACTTGCACGATAGCGGTCGCAAGCAAAACGGTCGTATTAATGGGAGACCTCGACACCAACGACGATACGATTTGATTTGGTTCGATAGAATTATCGCGATGGAGTAAGGTGTGATGTTTCCGTTTACACGTGCGACACGAGAAGATTGATTTGCAATTTTTTATTTGATGCGATGGCTTCAAGCAGTTAAAGCACCACTGTTTATCACTAGCAATTTTCATACGTTCATCGATTGATTTCTTAATAAACTCGGAACATAACAAAATTGAATGTAAGTCACCACAGAATGGACACTTAGTAGGGTGAGAAACGGTTTTCGATTGGGGTCGGTCGGTCGGTCGGTCAGTCGCAGCTACAAGAGTATGCGGTGTGTTAATACGTTTTGGTTGCGCAAGCGGAGGTATGAACCGTTGCGAAGATCTATTCGGTTTGATTAACTCGGAAAAATGTGTATCGCGCACTAAAGCTTCGCACTTCGATTGTAAAAAGCTTTTAAGTTGTTCATACGAGGGCAATTCACACTGAGAATATTTTTCTTCAAAGCTGCAACGCAGGTCGGTGTCAAGTTTCGATAAAATATGGTAGACTAAAATAAAATCCCACTGACTAACCGGTAAGATAATTGTTTTTAAAATACATAAGTTTTCTTCAAACAAGTCAAGAGATTTTCGAAACTCGTGTGCGTTGCTGCATTTAAAGTTAATATTTAAAATATCACGCCAGCAGGTAAATGCAAGGTCGCGTTTACTGGTGTACCGGGCAGTAAGCGCCTCGTACGCGCCGCGGTAGTGCTCCTGAGTCATCGGAAACGTTCTAACAACAGATAACGCGTCGCTGCTGAGAGATGATATGAGATAATGAAACTTCTCCGTGTCAGTGAGCGAAGGTGAATTATGTATTAACGCATTAAAAGTATCGATATATTCAGGCCATTGCTTGATGTTACCGCTAAACGACGGAAGCACTATTTTCGGTAACCGTATATTTGACGAAGAACTACAGGGAGGTTGAGTTGCATTACCTTTAGTTAAGTTACGATGTATCGATAAAACCTTGTAGTAAATTTCATCAAAACGTTCCTGAATATCATTATCCTCATTGTCGGGATCATTTAAAATTTCCAAAATAGTAAAATGCGCATCTTCGAAATTCGCGGCAATATGTTTGACCTCTTGATGATATGAAAAGAATAAATCTCGCTGAGACGGGTCGGTTGAGGCTAAAGTACCTATTTCTAATGCCTTCGATAATCGTTTATAAGCAATAGTTCGTTTGCGACGCAAAGACGGCAAGTCCGCAATAGAACAATCGACGTCCATAGATTTTGACTTAGACCTCTTTGTCATACTTAATTTTGGAATAGAACGTTTAGAATGTTTATGTAGAAGTGACATTGCTTAGTTATTTTAATATAATTCTTTATAAGAATAAAAGTAAAAAGATTCTAAGTTATTAATATTTAAAGAATTAAATAGATACTATAAACCAAGTTCTAAAACACGATTAATGCTCAGTAGAATTAAACTTCACCCAAAAACAATGTTACGAACATAAAAAGTGCAGTAATGCAACGCGATAGATAACGATTATTGACCTTGACCGTGAATCCCTAAAGAAAAAACCAATTTACGATGGAACCCTACTTACTAAGATCGCTTATACAACGTACAGGTCAACTTACATTGGTCGCTCTTGCGAACAGTTGTTAGTACAACCCTCCACACAAGTTTAGAATTAAATTACAAGTATGCAAAACACAAAGGTAAGATTACTTGGGTGGCAGGGTGTACAATTTGTGAACTACCTGATAGTTCCGCTACAAAGTATGGAATTCGAAATATTTGTAGTTTTAATGTTTTAAATTGTGTTTTAAACGATGAAATGGTATGAATGTAATGATGTGAGGTGTTAATATATGATTATGTGAATGTGTTATTGCGAGCCGATATGAAATTAAGCACCGATATTGAGTGATTGCTTAATTTGATCTCACAGTAACCGATTATAGTTTAAATCCTGTTCAATGATGCTAGTTATTTGACGAATTTACACACTTAGATTAATGTTAACACTTGATTATGCACTTCTGATTGCGATGGAACAGCCTAGAATCTAGTTTTTTGATAACAATAGACCGAGATAGATATTCTACGCTCACGATTTTAACCAGAAATACCACGGTAAATTGATATTGTTTACAAATTGAATATGTGGAAGTCCCGGGTTTCGGCACCATAAAGATGTAGCATACGCAATAACCGAAATAGGAATTGGCTTTCTGCTACTCTGGGACAGATCGCTTTGCGGATCAGACGATGTACGATTTAACGATGTTCTTTGATGTAGGCCACAACAGATTAGGTAAATGCACGGCACGTACCTGGACTGCTGCGTGTTGACCTCGATGATCTTCCACTTCGATGCGTGTGTAGTGAACAGAAAGAACAGGATTCGGCTTGGTGAAGGTTTGAAGATCACATCACACCCGTTTTATGCGGCGCGCGCGCGCGTTCGTGGTCTTTCGTGAGGCGAACAGAACAACTATCTCCGCGCGAACACAGAGTAGGTAATATGTGCCGGCAGGACAGATTAAAAAACCTGTCATCCGTCACCGTTATGGCAGACGAGAACATCGATAAATATTGGATTCAATTACGGTAACGATACATACAATATAATGCTCGATACAAAGGGAGCAGAGCCTGCCTGTGCAAACAGTCTCGAGATACTGGTCTTGAGGGGTCTGAAAGCCCCTCAAGTCTAATCGACGTTTTTTTTGTGACTGCTCCTTAAACAAATGCGAATATACATTTAAGAAAATGTAAAATTTTTAAGAATACAAAATATAATATCGTTGTCAAATCAAAATCTGCTATGTTCAAAAAGTATACTTACTTTTGAATTATTGACAAAAAAAGTGTTCCTGAAAATTTTTACATGAATGTTTATTTAAAAAAAAAAGTTTTATTTGAAACTTAGGGTTGTTATATTTTAAACTTGCTTGTCATTTAAATTATGAAAATATAATAGTTGATTTATTATTTTGATAATAGAGTAAATTTTAAATTTTATAAAAGAGCACAGGCAAAAGTTTGTAATTTTTATTTTTCAAATATTACGTCTACTAATATTATAAATATGAAGGTTTTTGAAGAAAGATATAAGTACGGATTTTTGTTACTCTTTAATGTGACAATTACTGATTGATCGCAACCTTTGAAAAGTTAATAAGCACCTTTGAAAAATTAATAACGAGTTACTTTAAAAGCATCGAAAAATATAAATATTTTTATTATCGAAAATTGTCACTTTTAGGGCAATAAACTGACAAAATACAGGTAATAAGGTAATAAAAAGTTGTACGGAAAACTCGTCATATTTCACATCAATACTTACGGAGTCGTATTCCAGTTTACGATTCGGACCTGACTCGAATCGACTACGAAGTCGAAACTAAAAGAAAATTTGTGTTCACATTGTATTTTGAACTTATATGTTTTACAGTATATTATCATATGTTATAAAGTTAATTTCATTTAATTTATGTACCTTGGTTTAGTTTGTATAATTTAATATTTTTGGTATTTTTTTTATGAGGTTGTTTTCCTGCTCAATTTACTATTTATCTGTAGGTATTACCTATCTGTGGAATATGACCTTTGGACTGTGATATTTCTTTATAAATTTTACCTATACTGTAATATAAGTCTGCTTTTATCGAAAATTTAAATAAAATAAAACAAACAATGATACCATCTGGTTTGGATATACATATATGCATTCCTAGGAAGGACATAGGCTATGCCCTTTAACGGAAATACAGTTATTTTTATGTATATGTAATAATAGTATTACATATACATAAAAATAAAGAATCCCGTAAAACATGTGATATCATGTTTAAACACGTTTTCCAGCCCCTAAGTCCTGGTCATCTATAGACATGTCACATAAAATGTTCCCATGAATAGTAAATCATTTTACAACCCTTGTTCTCAACCCCTGAACATCTGAATACATTACACGATCCAATTCTTACAGTCAAGTTAGTTTCAAGACGGTTATTTTATAACTTTTAGAGTTATGTGGAAAAATGTTTTCTGTATTTTTATGATAAAATTAAAATACTAGTATCGTAATACTGATAATACTACGAGGGATGGGAGTAGGCTTTTACATCCTGATGTAATAAAGAATAAAGGTCAGGTGATAGCTGTCGGAAGATTATATATAAGTTACATATAAGTCAATGCAATTATAATCAAAATAATGTTTTTTTTATTTAAAAAAAAAATTTGATGCTGAGAGTAGGTACTATTCGTTTATTGTACTAATAATATATTAAAGTTATTTTATTTGTAAACTTTAATTGTGTGCGTTATTATTCTAAAATTACATCAAACTATTCCCTGTAATAATTATGCAATAAAGGTTTATTTTAGAAAAGCCAATTAAAATAATAAAAGAGCATTAAAAATGGACAAGTACGCTTAAAGTTTTAATGCTTCAAATCGAGAATAAATCACTTTAGGCAGAATAACGGCGAGTTTAGGGCACTTTCTCATTAATGTAACTTTGGGTTTCTGATAGGGTCATTATGAGAGTTGCGCCGATTAAGGACCAAAGTGTATATCTATTTATATCAATAATAAAAATAACCTATATTCTTAAATTTACTGAATATTTGTCCTTTTATTTAAAAATTTATAGTCCTCGCAAGTAATGCTTACCCATGACTTTTCCTTTGTGTTCTTTTTAGTCCACTCGACGTTATCACCATAAAATATATACTTCTTCGGTATTACATATATATCAGATTAACTATTAACGGTATTAAGGGTATTCATTAAATTTTTTTTAGATAGTTTTTATTTTAAATAGTTTTCTATTAGATTTTAGATAATTTAACCAAACATCACACGAATTAATCAACATTATATGCTTACTATATAACTATATATATATTTACTATATAAAATTATAAATGTGAAAGTAAGTCTGTCTGTCTGTCTGTCTGTCTGTCTGTCTGTCTGTCCCAGACGTGGGACGTGGGGATTGGGGATGTGAGAGTAAATAAGGGACCCTATGCCTTTCCTAATTCATTATTCTTAAACCTGTGTAACCTGTGGAGTTGTTTGTGTTGTAGGCGACGGTAGCCACCTACCATTTAGTGGACCGTAAGCCTGTCTGTCGACCTTAACTTTTAAAATATATGAAAGAATGAGGTTGACAAGATGTCGTGGATGTTTTGGTTGTAGTGTAAGTATTGTGAAAATATTTCACTCCCCTCCGAGGCTGAACAAACACTTGGAGCGTTGCTGGCTGTGTGTTGACTCGTTCCGGCTCAACTCAATCAAATAATTAGCAAATATTTGGACAAAATAATTAGCTTAAACAGAGGGAGTTTGTTTCATGTAAAAAACATACTCTTGGCTTTTAATAAAATTGTAATGAAGCCTCTGGATATATGTTTGTAAGCTGTCATGATTAATATTCAATGGTTTATGAGATTTTTTAATGTGTATATAAAAAAAAAGTACAGATGGTGATTATATAAAAAAATACAGATTAGATGAATACTTTACATTATAAGATACTAGTTTTTGCCCGCGACTTCATCCGCGCTTTTGGGCTAAAATTGAATTGAAGATTATCTGAAAATTCCATCAAAATCAAAATCGAGTTAATCATCAAAATCAAAAGTTTTAAACTGACTTGGTGGATTCTTAACGAAATTCCTTTATAAATCTTCATTAAAAGTTTAGAATAATACAAGATCGTATATGTAGGCAGTATCGTATCGTATTGTAATCAGGTTATGTATCGTGATTGCGGCTAATTACTTCGCTGAATGTATGTCAGTAACTGCGATCCATCTTCATTTGTTCCCCGAAACGCTCCTGTCGAGAAACAGGAAGATGGAAGGAAGGATACGACATTTGCGCCAACCGCATTACTGTTGTCTGTATAGAACCTTACGATTTCGAATCGAGTATAGTAGTACCTACTAGCCCTGTGATGCTCAGAGCAAAAGTTGCATTTCGACTGTCATTTGACGAGACATCGCTTGTTCTAACGATGAAGAAACTTTCGAACAAATATGCTGAAAATATTCCTACAAATCAACATTTAAGTATCAGCATTTACCATCGTCATCAGCCGTCTTCTCAGCCGTAGGAAGTCCACAAAAGGATCTAGCTGATATTTTGAATGTCAGAACAGAGGATATCATCTTATGAAATCTTATGTAAGTATAACGGTTTCGTTTTCTTGTTTGATATCTTCTATTGTGAGTTGAGAAAAGTTTCGCCACGCCTTCTTTTCAATGATTCATTTTAATTTCTCTCATCATAATACTGAAAATTTTCCAATGAAGAATGTTCCTTTTAAATCAAACGCCTGTTGTATTCGAAAACTGCCTGTAATGAAATTATTGCTAAATTTTTGAATTTTAATTTTACACGCATTAAAAATACTACTTAGAATTATTCATAGATAGTACTTTAATAGAAATGAAATAAAAACAAAATTCTACTTTTTATGCGAAACCCACTCGCGCCTGTGATGTGGTGATGTTTTATGGTAAATATATTTATTTATTGGGTAGCTGTTATCATTTAAATACAGAACAAACAGGGTGACAGTGCAGGGTAGTCGGTAAACGTTTAACATTGCGAGCCGAGACGTCCGTAGGGTGATAAGTTTGTGTATCTTTGCGACTTGTGACGCAAATGCTTTGGAGACGTGCCTCTTACAATTTCAATAAAATACATTCACTATTTAAATGTGCACCGTTTAGATACCAAAGTTGATCTAGTTAAGATTTTTTTTACATGTTTTTTGGATTTCATTATGGACTTATACCTTGTACCTTTATCTTGGAGTCTTCTTCATATTGATTGTGTTCGAGGTTCAAGGATAGACACCATCAATCAAGCAGACTGTTCATTATTACAAAATATATATTTAGATATTAGTATCGGGTCACCTTGCAATATACATTTAATATACTGGCCAGTCTGGTTGAAATTTACATCTCCTTACAGAAGACCAACGTGATTAGGGCCAAAAGTTAATTACGAAATAACTGAATCTGAATACTGAATACTATACCGAATAAATTAGGGACTCAAGGAGGTTCTACTTGAATGGTAAGAATTTTCTGGTCCAATTCAAGCAGATTGGTCACTTGGTCTGATATTGCTGTTTCCAAATATTGCAAAAAAAAGAAAAAAAAATCAGACTTCTTTTAAAATTCTTCTTAAGTTTAAGTTTTTAAGTTTCTTAAATTTGTAATGTTTATCAATTACAATTTAATAAAAATCAATAATTATTATATTATTAATTATTAAATTAATTATTAAAATAATTTAATAATTATTAATTATTAAATTAATTAATTAATTATTAAATCAATTAATTATTAGCTTAATTAATTATTAAATTTATTCTTTTATTAAATTATTTTACTAAATTAATATAATACGTGCACAAGTGATGTTCCAAATGAAGCACTCTTATTTAGCGTTGGAAGTTTAAGGGTCAACTGTCAAAATCCGTGTTGCAAGATGTAAGATGTTAGGAACAAGTTTAAAACGATGTCCCCTCGTTGCGTATATCAACATGAAACCCTCTTCCCACTTACATCTACTGCTATGCGGTAATACTATCTTATTAAACATATACTTAGACTAACCTCTTTTGGAGTGTGCATTTACCCTGAGTTTAAAGGCATGCATTTTTTAATATCTCTTTTTTAATTCCTGTATTATTTCATTTTATTCAGTCATTGTGTTATTTAGTGAAACGAAAGTCGCATTTTTTATGTAGTTTGTTTGTGAAGAGAATTTCTTTTTTTTTTGAAGCCATTAAAAGAAAATATTAAAGCCAATAAAAACATTTTGGAAAAAAATTGCTTATTTAATCGAATGTTCGAATTTTCACCAGTTCGTTTTTCAGAAAACGCTATAAGAATCATACATTTTATCTGTCTCACAATATCGTAAAATATGACTTAAAAGAACTTACAGTTAAAATAACAAAATCCTTTAGGTTTATTCCTCTTTTTTTGAACCTAGTCACAAAATTGTCGCAGCGGCAGTAAATATCAAGTTAAGGGGCCGTTTTGAATTCTTATTATGCAATTTCATTCTCTATGTGTTTTCCTTTAAAGCTGTTTATGAGGTTCACCCGACATTACACAGAATTGAAGCAGTCTTTTGTGTTTCTTACGATAATATTATAAAGTACTAAAACATTTCTCATACTAGCTCAGCCCGCAAGTTCAAACTCATATTAACATATATAACCTTAATTTAATTAACAATAGTTATATTATTAATAGCAATAGTAATTCTTTAAGTCTTTTATTTAAGATTCATATTTCTTCTGTATAAATTTTGATGCTTCATAACAAACAGACAGACAGAGTTAATTTAACATTTATATTATAATATTGATTTAAGGCTTGGATATAAAAGTTTTAATGTGAATTGATATGTTGTGAAATTTATTTGAAAATGACGTATGCAATGTGCAAAACGGTTTATACAAAATATATACGTTGATTAAAACGATCGTTCATTCAAACAATTTGCACTTTACAAGTCATTAAAGCCTCGCCTAGACAAATGTATGTTATCCACTCGTTCATAGATGTGTTTGTGCGTAGGACACAATCGACGCGGATTTCGCGCTCGGCGTTAATTCATTGCAAACCGCAGTTATTATATTAATTAAGGGATTTAATTTAGGAGCAGTTAGCCACTCAAATCATCATATACTAATAATAAATCTGTAAGGGTCGGTCATGGAGTAAGTTACTTTGTTTTCAGAGATATCGTGTTTATAGGCTCTATACATGATACTGAAACTAAATTGACGATTTTTAGAATTTTTTTCTGTATGTATGTATGTTCCTCCATAACTCTGAAACGAATTAACTGATTTTCATGAAACTTGGTAGATAAACATTTGGACGTACGGGACACAGGATAGGCTACTTAATATTTTTCAACGCGGACGAAGTCGTGGCACCAGCTAGTATTATAAAAGACTTTGTTTTTATGGTTTCCTCCTCAGGGGTTACGCCACCCCTACGGGACGTATATTTTTAATTAATAGACGATTACCACTAACTATGAATTAATAATTTATTGTACAATTATGACAATTAAATAATAACAATAAACAATAACAAAAACAGTGATAATAATTAATTAAATTTATGAATTTAAATTATAAAAATTAATTAAATTATAAAAGATTATATTATTAACTAAAAAGATTAAATTAATTGAACTTCTGTAATAGAAAAATATATATATTTAAGATTTTGTCAGGTAGCGATTTGTGTAAGACCCTTTTAAGAACACAATGCCTTTTCCAGGAGATTGCAGGAGATACTTATGTGCATCTGTAATAACAAGCTATGTATAACTTAATAGTGACTATGAAACGAAATGTGAACTATGACTACTCAGTATACATATAGTATTAATTTTACACATAATATAAAGTTTGTGTTAGTGGGAAAATGTGTCCTATCAATATAGGATAGAATAAATAACAATTTAGGTATTTGTTAGAATATTTTTGTAAGCGTATAAGCCTCTTACCTTATGATTTTTAAGGCCAGGCCCTATGAAACTAAGGGAACTTTAAATAAATGTGCTGAGTCAACCATATATCTGATCAATGTGGAATTTACATATATATATATTGAGACCTTTATCTGTAGATTATCAAGTCAGAAACATAATTAGGTGATTTTCATTCGATACATTTTTTTATCGAAATCGGCGCCTTTTCCGGAGAATATTACATTTTTCTACTAAACGGCTTGAGTTATATCGCCAAAAAACTGCTCGTAGCAAGGAAACATTGTTTACCAGTGATTGTCAAAATAAAATAAACTTAGGTTTATTTTTACTCCTATAATTAACGAAAACAATTTTGAGACTTACGTTGTTTAGTTCCGAGCTAGTGCATACCAAATCATGCTTCAAATAATGTACGCAATATTCAACCTTACGTAAGCTGTATCTTGCGATATATTAAAAAAAATCCTAGAGAGCCGCCGAGCAACTTGTAACTCTCGGGTGGCGGGACGTGGGCGGAGCGAGCGTAGGAATTTTTTTCGTGGGGCCTGCTCTTAATCAATTTCATTAATAATAGTCGAGATTAAATTTGTAGTTAATTGTTAATTTTTATTTCATACTTAGGCTCACCGTGCAGTATGCTGTATAGTTGCAGAGACTTTTTATTTTTGGGATAATAGTAATAGGTATTGTTTTTTTTAAGTCGAAATAACTTACTAAGGATTATCTTACGAACGTAACTTAGTACTTACATTTTCTATCTTATTTAGTTAACAATCATATTTATGTAGTTAATGTTACCTCCTACAGATTTCTAAGATTTTAAGGCGCGATTTCACCATACTCTGTTAGTAAGTATTTAACATCGCTGTTAAGTCATTTAGCGCTGTCACTCGCATACTGTAAATATCTGTTAAATGCCTTAACAGCGATGTCAAATACTAACAGAGTATGGTGAAATCGCGCCTAAGAAAGAAAAAACCTTTGCATTATTTGTAGCTATCACTTACGTCATCTCGTCAACTTTGCTCGTTGAGTACTGCATGCAACACACCCCAATAAGGATATTTTAATGTAATTAAATTCAGACTTAACTTCATTTTGACCATAGCTGCTAGTATCTTTACCCAGCGGATCAGCTGGAACATTCAGCGGTGTAATGTTGCCAGCATTCTGGACACTCTTTCTTTAAACTGCTTTTGAGATTCGGTTTAGGTTACGTACGCTAAAACCTAAAATTATTCATGACGCTCCGTAACTTGTGCCACAATAGAACATAGTGGAAATGTTTGACGTTTTGTTTACGGAAACGACCGCTTAATGGCGACATCATATCATATTACATATAACTGCTGAATTATTCGCAGCCGAGGTTTATTTGGTTACAGATTAAATTCAAAACGTGTTTAAACTTATCTGTTGTCGTAAAAAAATGACAGATGTGTTTCAACTTGTTACGTTGGTCCGTATAATATGAAATTTAATATAATTACATAGTTCAACAGTCCAATCTTTTGAGCGCCTTGACCTGACGTGGGTGTATCAGACAGACAGAACAGACAGAAGAGGTATTTTGCAGTCATAAAGTGTGGCAAAAATACTTTGACGATGATCACCGTGAAAACTAATTTTCTGTACCCCGACTGCACCACTAAGAGCGTAAAGGTATAAATAAGCTCATTAATGTTTGTCTGCCGACATTGTAGACGCAGGTTCGAGTATTATCTATTTATATGTGAATAATTATAACGGAAAAGAAATCCTAAAGCACTTCGCTATCTTCAGTCATTTGAAATACTCAAAGCGTGGGTTCTTCAAGACCTTGTTGTGGGACGAGTTGGTATATATTATACTTAGATAAAGGCTACACAGTAAACAGAGGATGTCCGTAACTAGCTTTGTTCCTGTGAATATGCATGCACGCATTGGGCAGTCAGTGGAATTGACCAACAGTTTATGTGGACAAGCGTTTGCCAAACGGTCGTGCTATAAACGCCTTATGTTGTTTAACAAACGACACCGTTTCAACCTAATCGTTATAGACTTCGGGTGAATATCATTACGATAGCTATTCCATAGAATCTTCCTTCTAAAGTACGTAATTGTTCTATCTTCGCACAAAGTTATTGAAATAACTATAACTTTGCTACCACTATATGTTTAATGTTTTGAAAATGGCGAGTTTTTTAATCAGAAGTTAATATTTCCCGTGGTAGAGATATTCAATTGTATGTTATTATTAGTTAGGTATCAAAGGGAGCATTGCGATAGCGATAGACTTTCAATATATCCTCTCTTCTAGTTCCTAAGTTGCGTGCCTGACAGGGTCTATAACACTGGTCTTTATAAATTTTGTAACACTATACATTATGGTTTCGCGAGAAATAATTGAATTGAATTGAATTGAATATATCTCTTTCACCTGAATGATCTATCAATATTAGGCAAATAAACAATTCTAAAACCTACCTTGTAACGAGCCTGTTGGATGAGTGGTTAGGGTGCTTGCCTCAACACTATCTCAGGGTCAACGCTATATCTACAACATATATAGCGTATTTGGGCTCATTAGAACGGTTTCAATAGAATATCGTCTATCTGATAGATATTATATATTTCATTTTCTGAACTAACACGCCAGTAATATTATAAGCTAATTAAAACAAGTACAACAGCATATAGGTACGCTAATAAACTTTTGTGAATTCCACTCTTTACTTAAAGCTAGTTGACGTGTAGGTATTAACTACTATTGAATGAAACTCCGTCTGCGTGTAGAGAATGCGGTCTAGGAAATCGTTTGTAAACTGAACTAAACAACGGAGAATTTGAACTACCAATACAACGGTTTACGATCTGTGTACCGGCTCTGTTTGTTTGCGTTGTGAGCGTTGTGAGCGTGGTGAAATGTTTTTAAACAATATTGGGATAGGTTGGTATAGGTATGCCTGTCTGTTGTTTAAAAGACAGACACATACTTTAAACAATAATTGGTCTAACTCAAAACGATATTAATGAGTTAAAGGAAATATTATTTATTATATACAATACATCTGTTTCTATCGAACGAATACGACAATAACTATATTCAATTACTAGCTAATGCCCACGACTTCGTCCGCGTTGAAAAATATTAAGTAGCCTATCCTGTGTCCCGTACGTCCAAATGTTTATCTACCAAGTTTCATGAAAATCAGTTAATTCGTTTAAGAGTTATGGAGGAACATACATACATACAGTACCTACACTTACAGATTTATTATTAGTATTGATTATATTCAATACATCTGTCTCTATCGAACGAATACGGCAATAACTATATTCAATTATTAATAAGTTTTAATATTATTGATATTATTGAATTGATTTATACTTGAAATTGATATTATTTACAATTTATTAAAATAAGTTTTTTGTAGGCAGAAGCCAGAGTCCCCCATGGGTCAGTAGACAAGCCCGGTGATAATTATGGTTGTTAAGCACTCGTAACATTTCACAACAAGATTAAAGCGAAGTGTCAGGAGATAGGAGAGAGGGAGTCGAGGAGTGTAGCGTAATAATTTCGCATTCATCGCGAGAAATATAATGCCGGAGACGAATGAGGGCGAATGAAGAATCTCTCTGTACAGTGAATTATGTAGCCGAGACCGAGATGCCAGCCTCTGCAGCCAACCGAGAAAAAAACCTAAACAAATGCTCGGAAAATGGCGATGAATTTTCGGATGGAAATTAAAATTAAGAATTTTTGCATATTTTTTTTGACGTGGTTTAAGATATCTTTTTTGCTTCCAAAGTAGGAGGCCACTGAGAAGGCTGATGATGCAAAATCGAGGAATTAGAGTCTGATGTTTATTGACACTATAATATTTTTAAAGTATATATTATTGTTGATCATAAATTATTATTAACGTAAAGAAACATAGTGGGACAAACAAAAAGTATAGTTTGTTAAAAATATGAAAGTATAAATTGATATAAAAATATACATCTCTTAAAAATATATTGTTTAAAATATTAGCAAACAATATGCTAGAGACAAGAAACAGTTCAAGTAAAATTCTGTAAGCGGCAATATAATTCGAAATTTCAATTCTATATTATTGTTCTTCTATTGGTGTAGGTTTTTCGTTAAAAAAAAATTAAAAAAAATTAAACAATTTAAAAAAAAATGAACAAAATATATTTTCTCTCCTCAATGGCACGTATACTACAGCCATCACGTAATCTTTAAAGGGAGGCGCGAGATGACTTACAAGTCGTAACATTGATTATGATTATGACCCGGCGCATCTGGGTCGAAACATTCTTTTTTAATATTACCGTTTCGGGTACTATATGCTTCTATCATAATACCATGTATGAACACCATGATGTTATATTCTTTTTAGTCATTACTGCTACATTTGAATATTTGAAACTTGTTAGTGTCTGCGACTTGGTCCGCGTTGAATCTTATTTGCTGTTATAGTTTTTCCAATCGTTGCATTATTATTTTTATTATCCCTCGGGAACAGTAGTACTTTATTTCTAGATGCAAAGTACCCTATTTTTTTTCTGTACCTCTGACAATGTGTACGTAAAATTGTATGATGATTGGTTAAGTGGTTAACGCGTAACAGTCAGACACAGTTACTTTCACATTTATAATAAAGTTCTGTGTCAAATATGTTCAATAAGTCTTGTACCGATGAGTTACACCTTCTACCCTTCGAGTTACCCTCGAAGAATAGAATTTTGCGAGATTTTTCTATTGTAAAACCATATTCAGCAAATGTATTATTATTAAAAAAATAAAAATAAAGAAACTTCTCTTCAGTACATTTTAGTCTGCTTTCAACGGACATTAAAAGATTCTTCTAAAATATATTTTAGAAGTTGAAATGCAATTGTTTCCGAATGCATTCAAGATGCGATCGCAAGCCGTGACATGTTCGAAGTTATGGCGCGTGAAACGAGCTTCCATCTACAGTATAATGGTGGTTATTTTGTTGTCTAACTTATACAAAATACACTACATATACGAGTAGACCGAGGGGACCGGGAGTCGTATACAGAGCTAGTTAATGTCGAAGTAGAATTATTTATTGAGCATACATTCAGTTATTAGAATGCCAAAAGAATTTCCAGCAGTTCTTGAATTTTGAAATGTATTGACTCAATACTACATGTATATTTTAATGAAAAATGATCAGTTTTAGTTACGTACGAATACCTTAGTTGACTGGGAAAGTGTTCGTTATATTAATATATATATATATATCTCAAAGCAAACAAACTTAACTTAAGCAGTGGCAGGACACACTGCGTTTCGCAGTCATTATGACAGCCCGTCTGGCGGCAGTAACCACCGTGAAATAACAGCACGTGTGCTGTTGTGTTTCGGTGAGTGAGTAAAGGGATGCCGGAATCAATTTCCTTATCCCTTTCCAATCCCCTTTACCCTTAATGTAGGATTTGTGTAGTTGTTTGTGTTATAAAGGCGACGGTAGTCACCAAGTGGGCCGTCAGTCTGTCAGCCAAAATCCAATAGCTTTTGCTAAAACAATCTCTTTTAGCACGTAATATTCTATAAGTTTATATAAACTTCTATAACATTACTTGTGTTACTTATTCCCTATGCCAATTGTAAGATTTTTTGTCTGTGCTGTTCGTGTACCTTTTAGTAAATAAATAAATAACTTATGTTTAAATAATTTTGGCACTTTATAGAACAGCTACTTTCTCGTATTTTCATTGTATTCGTATTATTGCGCCAAGTAGTTATTATGAAGCGATTAAACGCTGTGCTAACTCTAATTTCGTTAACTAATGGGACTTGGTAATATATCACTATTGGATCTGATTGTGAGAGATGCGGCGTCGGGGTCGGGGAGAGACTGGAAAAGAACATTTATCATCCATTTTCTGTACAATAATACAGCCGGTAGCATTTTATTGTTTGGATTTTCCAGCCAAACTAAATATTTAAAGAAAGCCGGGAATGCATATGTGAATGCAAATAAATGCCGGCAATAAAATAGGTTTTTTGACGACTAGATTACAAAACATTGACTATTCTCTAATGCTTAATACAAACAGTGCGTCGTTGCGTCCGACTGTTAGATAAAATGCAACCAGAGTAATTAAAAACAAATAAAACGTTTACAACCTACAAAAAAAGTATTAGTTTGCATTGTTTATATAAAGATACGAAAAATCAATATAAATCAAATACTTAACAGATTCTGTTTTCAATACATTATTTAAAATCAAAAGCAATAATGTAACATATTATGGGTCCAGTTGCCTTAAAATATATTAATTTTAATTTTTAATTTAGTTATACATGTAGGTACTGTTGTGTTGCAGACTTATTCAAAAACCTATTGATTTAAAATGATGTATAACGTATACGAAAAAAAATTATGAGATTTCGAACCGATATTTTTACCGACTACTAACATAAGAACTTATTACAACATCTCATAACGACAAATTTTATCGTCTATACTTTATGAGGCTTCGTGAATATATGATTGAAGAACTATAAAATGTGTTTAGTGTACTGCAACTACAAATTAAATGAATGACTTGAACGAGGAAGTGCTAATACGGGGTGGGGTGTGTAAATTAGTTGAACAAACGAAACTCAAGTCGGACCGACTGTAGACACGTAATTATATATAATTTGAGCAGTCTACACCGTGGGAACGCGTCCAGTGTGACAACCGCCTTATTTCAATTTTATATAACTCATACGTGACTTAAACTCCTGTAGCAGTCATGTTACGATCCAAATATTATTGTAAATAAGGTTCTTGATTTCTAAGTATTAATTAATTATAGATATAGTTTAGATATATTAGATCCAATTGTTACAGTAGTTTATTAAATCAAATAGTTAAATAAGATGTAAAGAATGTTTTGCCATCGGAAACTACGTACTAATCCCGAAATCAATGATGAGATTAAATATTTAAGTATTAATAAAATTTTAATGTCTGGGCGATTTTGACGAATATATTATATTCACTAGCTCTTTCCCGCGACCTCGTCCGCACAATTTTTTTGTAAAACATTGAAAAATAAAATATACGAACGATGCAATTTTACTATACACTAGCTGGTGCCCACGACTTCGCCCGCGTTGAAAAATATTAAGTAGCCTATCCTGTGTCCCATACGTCCAAATGTTTATCTACCAAGTTTCATGAAAATCAGTTAATTCGTTTAAGAGTTATCGACGGTCCCTACGTACATAAAGACATGTCAAAAACCGGGGTTTACAGGAGAGCGTAATTTATGTTCAAACCGCTCTAGAAATAATTATATGTATAAGTAATTATAAATTATGTTTTTTCTAGAATATTTTATTAGCTTTAGGAACTTTATAATGGTAACCTAAAGACAATTATGCAATAATAAAAAAATTGTCATTTTTGACATGTCTATGTACGTAGGGACCGTCGTTATGGAGGAACATACATACATACATACAGAAAAAAAATCTAAAAATCGTCAATTTAGTTTCAGTATCATGGCTATAGAGCCTATAAACACGATATTTCTGAAAACAAAGTAACTTACTCCACGACCGACCCTTACAGATTTATTATTAGTATAAATCTCTTTCCAAGAATATTTGGAAGAGTATATTAAGAGTAATATGAAATAGGTGGTGCACTAATGAATAACAAATAAAATAAGTAATAAAAAAAAATTCGCAAAGAAATATAGAAGTACTGCTTCTATCGTGGAGTGTCTGTTTAATATTCATAGCAGTTCAACCTGTTTCAGTTTCCATCTGATATGTTCAGTACATGTTAATCAAAAGTTCTGCGAACAGCATAGGCATGTTAAAAGTTCAGCTCACTAGTATAGCAGTTTTCAACTTTCAAATAGGTACAGATACCTAAATTTATTCCTATTTATACTTTGTGAATAAAATACTAGTGATACGTTAAAAAAAAACATTCAATATGTCCTTTTTTATCGTTTAATTCATATATATCGCTATTTTTAAGTCTATGTTGAAATAAACCAGAGTACTTTATTCAATAAATAGTTTAAATCTTCTATTGGACGTTTTGTTAAGAGAAAGTGACCATTCTTATAATGATTTTATGCTATTCAGTCATACGACGTCTTTTGTAAATAAAAGGAAGTTTTAGAAATCAGTATTTACCACACCAACTTTGTAAGATTATACTTTGAAGTAGGCAGTACTTACAAGTAATTGCTTTAAGTGAATGATAGGTATGAAAAAAAAAATAAGAAAATTGCTTTAACTTTTTAATTGCACACAATTATGAATACATATATAGACACTATATAAGTTAAATTAAAGTTAATGGCCGGATAGCTTTACCGGCCGTTAACTTTAACTTGATTACAAAAGCCATATATTATCTTCCCATAATGCTCATGCTTCCACTTTTGGACATAATATGCCTTTTTCATCCACTGCCTCGCATGAAAAGTGATACTAATTCCTAGTATAATATTTCCATCATTTTAATTAAATATAAAAGGATATTTGTTACTTATCAATACTAATAATAAATCTGTAAGGGTCGGTCATGGAGTAAGTTACTTTGTTTTCAGAGATATCGTGTTTATAGGCTCTATACATGATACTGAAACTAAATTTACGATTTTTAGAATTTTTTTCTGTATGTATGTATGTTCCTCCATAACTCTGAAACGAATTAACTGATTTTTATGAAACTTGGTAGATAAACATTTGGACGTACGGGACACAGGATAGGCTACTTAATATTTTTCAACGCGGACGAAGTCGTGGGCACCATCTAGTACAAAATAATTTTACTTACATAAAAGAATACCTACATAATATGAAAGGTCACACTGCATCTCTATTTCAATCTCTACAAACAACAAATTGAAGTCACCGCTATCTTTTTCTAAACCACCTAATGGTTTTCAAAATCCATTGACTATGGATATGGTATCCGTATCCGGTTTTCACTAATGAAAAGAGTGATCAGCAAGGAAAGTTTGTGTGTTTAATTTGCAGAAAATAATTGCATCCTTGCGAAACCGCGGGCGAGCTGCTTATCATAAATATAAAATAGTTTGGAAATTAAAATTTTCCGTTCAAGCAATCCAAGCAAATAAATTAACAACTAAGTGATTTCACTACAAAGTAAACTGGAAAAATACAACAACTCATTGAGATTTTAAATTGCTGTCGCTACTGTAAATAATAACTGAATAACCGCTGAAGAAAGTGGGAAGTAGTCGCTTTGGTAGCATCACCGACTCCCGCCGGAACCAAATAAAAACACAAGTGTTTGAGAGGCTACTTGTCGAGTTTCCTTACTTAGAGCGTCTTGCTCGAAACGAAACGCAGACCGTAAATATTTTTTCTATTACATTTAATGTAAGTACCTTCGTACAAGAAGTTGAAAATAATAAGAAATCCTACTGTTAAAATTTCTTCTGTACCATTTGTAACATTTATGTGCTGAACCGTTAACTCACGCTTTTTAAGCATAATGTGTTCATTTTCAATAAAATTTCTTTTCTGTCTTTCTTTCTTTCTTTCACATTGCTACAGTTTTTTAACATGTGCGCTATTAACTAGTTTTACGCAGAGGACTTATACAATGACTTCATCTTTATTCCTCGCAAATATTTAAAAAAAACTTACAAAAACACAAGCAATAATACATAACATATATTTATACATACACTTGTTACAAAAAAATATATAATAAATAATTAATTGGGTTTTGAAATCTCTCACGTATAGAAACAGAGATCATATTATTTTGTGATTTATGGTGGTTACAGTATTAGCGAAGTGGTCAGTGTTGCCACATTTGCTAGTTAAACTTTATTTCGAAAATCTATAATAGGTCGATATCAATTTAATTAATTGATAGCATACGCAGTGCGACGAAACATTGCATACATTCTCACGAATTCTTGCCTACAGTTCTGCTACATTCAACGCTCGAGTGCGGAAAATACTCAAGATTTTATTTGGTGGAACATTGTCTTTTTTGTTTAACTTACCACTGCGGGCCATAGCTTTTCGAATGCCGATGGCTACCTTAACACGATAGAATAAGAACTAAAGTAAATCGGCCTGTTCCAACGTGCCGGTCGTACGTGCGGAATCTGGTAGAAAAGTGGTCGAGACGTGAGCGAATTATGGGAAAAAAAATCCGTTTTTATTAGACTGCCAAAAATATGTTGGTTATTCAAATTCAAATTCAAAATATTTTATTTCAAAATTGGAACATTAAATTTCTCTTTTTGAATGTCTGAAACTACATGCAAGCTTCGGAATATGTTAGTGCTGGAAGAAGAAGCTGCGAAGAAACTCCCAACAACACGTCCTAACACTTTTTTTTTTAAATTGCTTACAAGCATGTATAGTCATTTACAATAAGTATATATACATCATTATTATTAAGTCTTGTGCTGTGGAGCAACCACCGACTAGACATGCTTATCATTAATATAGTCTTGTACTTTATAGTATCCTTTGGTACACAGAGTGTTCTTATATTACTAGCTGAATTATATTACTATTATATTACTAGCTGGTGCCCACGACTTCGTCCGCGTGGAAAAATATTAAGTAGCCTATCCTGTGTCCCGTACGTCCAAATGTTTATCTACCAAGTTTTATGAAAATCAGTTAATTCGTTTCAGAGTTATGGAGGAACATACATACATATAGAAAAAAATTCTAAAAATCGTCAATTTAGTTTCAGTATTATGTATAGAGCCTATAAACACGATATCTCTGAAAACAAAGTAACTTACTCCATGACCTACCCTTACAGATTTATTATTAGTATTGATTTACAATGTTTTTTATTGTGTTAACACCTTCAGAAGTGATCCATTCTTGTTAAAAGTACGAGTATAATGTTAATGTACGTCAGGAGTTATATCTATTATTTTTCAACGCGGACGAAGTTGCGGGCACAGGGTAGTTAATAAATAATCTAAAATACAACGTGCCTACAAATTTCCTGCTATTTGTATCGTTCTTTAAGTAATTCTCTTAATTTGAATCTGTCATACCAAATGGTATAATATTATATTTATGATAGTTATTTTTTTTAACAAGAAGAAATACATATACATAAAGTGAAAAAGTCTAGATATTTGTTTTTCTATATATTTAAAAATAATTCAAGAATAATCATAGTACTTATTCACATTTCGCATGTTATAAATTTGTCTAATCTGAAGTGAGTCATCAGTTTAGATAAGTTAGTCGAGTCAACAGCGTGATATCATAATCTTTGGCGCCGCAAGTCTACTGCTGTTGGGCCATTAAAAATGCGTTTAACAATATATAATAACCAATAAATTAACACTGAGTTCTGCAGTCATAAAATCAGCAGTCGTTTTTTATTCTTGTAATAGCAGTAAGAGAAATGCGGCATAGAGTGAGGGATAAAAGGATGACCTCATATCCTTAAGTCTTTTTTTTATTACCGCTATACACTTCCTTCACGTTATCGGTGTCGCCACTTCCATCCTGCTTTTTGTCGTGCATTTCAACGGTAACATTTTCTAGGCCGTCTGCTTGTCCGTCATAATTTACCGCCAGTCGCATCGTTGCCTTCATCGAATCTATTAAATTTCCTAAAAGTCCTAGATAGATGTCACGCAGCGGAATATATTTTGTTTTTATGGTTGCACACTGACTCATCCCATAAGAGGAATTAGAGTATGATGTTTATTGACACTCTATAATATTTTTTAAAGTATATATTATTGTTGATCATAAATTATTATTAACGTAAAGAAACATAGTGGGACAAACAAAAAGTATAGTTTGTTAAAAATATGAAAGTATAAATTGATATAAAAATATACATCTCTTAAAAATATATTGTTTAAAATATTAGCAAACAATATGCTAGAGACAAGAAACAGTTCAAGTAAAATTCTGTAAGCGGCAATATAATTCGAAATTTCAATTCTATATTATTGTTCTTCTATTGGTGTAGGTTTTTCGTTAAAAAAAAAAATTAAAAAAAATTAAACAATTTAAAAAAAATGAACAAAATATATTTTCTCTCCTCAATGGCACATCCTCATGGCTTTAAAGGGGGGTCTGTTTAATATTCATAGCGGTTCAACCTGTTTCAGTTTCCATCTGATATGTTCAGTACATGTTAATCAAAAGTTCTGCGAACAGCATAGGCATGTTAAAAGTTCAGCTCACTAGTATAGCAGTTTTCAACTTTCAAATAGGTACAGATACCTAAATTTATTCCTATTTATACTTTGTGAATAAAATACTAGTGATACGTTAAAAAAAACATTCAATATGTCTTTTTTATCGTTCAATTCAAAGATATCGCTATTTTTAAGTCTAAATAAACCAGAGTACTTTATTCAATAAATAGTTTAAATCTTCTATTGGACGTTTTGATAAGAGAAAGTACCCATTCTTATAATGATTGCGAACTTCATTTTATGCCATTCAGTCATACGACGTCTTAAGTAAATAAAAGGAAGTTTTAGAAACCAGTATTTACCACACCAACTTTGTAAGATTATACTTTGAAGTAGGCAGTACTTAAAAGTAATTGCTTTAAGTGAATGATAGGTAGGAAAAAAAATAAGAAAATTGCTTTAACTTTTTAATTGCACACAATTATGAATACATTTATAGACACTATATAAGTTAAATTAAAGTTAATGGCCGGATAGCTTTACCGGCCATTAACTTTAACTTGATTACAAATTTAGCCATATATTATCTTCCCATAATGCTCATGCTTCCACTTTTGGACATAATATGCCTTTTTCATCCACTGCCTCGCATGAAAAGTGATACTAATTTCTAGTATAATATTTCCATCATTTTAATTAAATTTAAAAGGATATTTATTACTTATCAATACTAATAATAAATCTGTAGGGGTCGGTCATGGAGTAAGTTACTTTGTTTTCAGAGATATCGTGTTTATAGGCTCTATACATGATACTGAAACTAAATTTACGATTTTTAGAATTTTTTTCTGTATGTATGTATGTTCCTCCATAACTCTGAAACGAATTAACTGATTTTAATGAAACTTGGTAGATAAACATTTGGACGTACGGGACACAGGATAGGCTACTTAATATTTTTCAACGAGGACGAAGTCGTGGGCACCAGCTAGTACAAAATAATTTTACTTACATATACCTACATAATATGAAAGGTCACACTGCATCTCTATTTCAATCTCTACAAACAACAAATTGAAGTCACCGCTATCTTTTTCTAAACCACCTAATGGTTTTCAAAATCCATTGACTATGGATATGGTATCCGTATCCGGTTTTCACTAATGAAAAGAGTGATCAACAAGAAAAGTTTGTGTGTTTAATTTGCAGAAAATAATTACATCCTTGCGAAACCGCGGGCGAGCTGCTTATCATAAATATAAAATAGTTTGGAAATTAAAATTTTCCGTTCAAGCAATCCAAGCAAATAAATTAACAACTAAGTGATTTCACTACAAAGTAAACTGGAAAAATACAGCAACTCATCGAGATTTTAAATTGCTGTCGCTACTGTAAATAATAACTGAATAACCGCTGAAGAAAGTGGGAAGTAGTCGCTTTGGTAGCATCACCGACTCCCGCCGGAACCAAATCAAAACACAAGTGTTTGAGAGGCTACTTGTCGAGTTTCCTTACTTAGAGCGTCTTGCTCGAAACGAAACGCAGACCGTAAATATTTTTTCTATTACATTTAATGTAAGTACCTTCGTACAAGAAGTTGAAAATAATAAGAAATCCTACTGTTAAAATGTCTTCTGTACCATTTGTAACATTTATGTGCTGAACCGTTAACTCACGCTTTTCAAGCATAATGTGTTCATTTTCAATAAAATTTCTTTTCTGTCTTTCTTTCTTTCTTTCTTTCTTTCACATTGCTACAGTTTTTTAACATGTGCACTATTAACTAGTTTTACGCAGAGGACTTATACAATGACTTCATCTTTATTCCTCGCAAATATTTAAAAAAAACTTACAAAAACACAAGCAATAATACATAACATATATTTATACATACACTTGTTACAAAAAAATATATAATAAATAATTAATTGGGTTCTGAAATCTCTCACGTATAGAAACAGAGATCATATTATTTTGTGATTTATGGTGGTTACAGTATTAGCGAAGTGGTCAGTGCTGCCACATTTGCTAGTTAAACTTTATTTCGAAAATCTATAATAGGTCGATATCAATTTAATTAATTGATAGCATACGCAGTGCGACGAAACATTGCATACATTCTCACGAATTCTTGCCTACAGTTCTGCTACATTCAACGCTCGAGTGCGGAAAATACTCAAGATTTTATTTGGTGGAACATTGTCTTTTTTGTTTAACTTACCACTGCGGGCCATAGCTTTTCGAATGCCGATGGCTACCTTAACACGATAGAATAAGAACTAAAGTAAATCGGCCTGTTCCAACGTGCCGGTCGTACGTGCGGAATCTGGTAGAAAAGTGGTCGAGACGTGAGCGAATTATGGGAAAAAAATCCGTTTTTATTAGACTGCCAAAAATATGTTGGGTATATTATATTACTAGCTGGTGCCCACGACTTCGTCCGCTTTGAAAAATATTAAGTAGCCTATCCTATGTCCCGTACGTCCAAATGTTTATCTACCAAGTTTCATGAAAATCAGTTAATTCGTTTCAGAATTATGGAGGAACATACATACATACTTCATACAGAAAAAAATTCTAAAAATCGTCAATTTAGTTTCAGTATATGATAGAGCCTATAAACACGATATTTCTGAAAACAAAGTAACTTACTCCATGACCTACCCTTACAGATTTATTATTAGTATTGATTTACAATGTTTTTTATTGTGTTAACACCTTAAGAAGTGATTCATTCTTGTTAAAAGTACGAGTATAATGTTAATGTACGTCAGGAGTTATATCTATTATTTTTCAACGCGGACGAAGTTGCGGGCACAGGGTAGTTAATAAATAATCTAAAATACAACGTGCCTACAAATTTCCTGCTATTTGTATCGTTCTTTAAGTAATTCTCTTAATTTGAATCTGTCATACCAAATGGTATAATATTATATTTATGATAGTTATTTTTTTAACAAGAAGAAATACATATACATAAAGTGAAAAAGACTAGATATTTGTTTTTCTATATATTTAAAAATTATTCAAGAATAATCATAGTACTTATTCACATTTCGCATGTTATAAATTTGTCTAATCTGAAGTGAGTCATCAGTTTAGATAAGTTAGTCGAGTCAACAGCGTGATATCATAATCTTTGGCGCCGCAAGTCTACTGCTGTTGGGCCATTAAAAATGCGTTTAACAATATATAATAACCAATAAATTAACACTGAGTTCTGCAGTCATAAAATCAGCAGTCGTTTTTTATTCTTGTAATAGCAGTAAGAGAAATGCGGCATAGAGTGAGGGATAAAAGGATGACCTCATATCCTTAAGTCTTTTTTTTATTACCGCTATACACTTCCTTCACGTTATCGGTGTCGCCACTTCCATCCTGCTTTTTGTCGTGCATTTCAACGGTAACATTTTCTAGGCCGTCTGCTTGTCCGTCATAATTTACCGCCAGTCGCATCGTTGCCTTCATCGAATCTATTAAATTTCCTAAAAGTCCTAGATAGATGTCACGCAGCGGAATATATTTTGTTTTTATGGTTGCACACTGACTCATCCCATAAGATCCCATAAATTATGAATAGACATTATTATAAGTACGGCGATGATCACACCAGAGTCCCCTTATAGTATTTGGAATATTTCTCTTTGCTCGATTACTCATAGAGGGGTATTACAGGCGATTAAAGATATATTTTCGTTATTATTTTTTTATCTTTGACAACAGGCCTGGTGACATTTAATAGGAGATGGGCATTATTCACATTACAGTAAGTAATTTTTTTTTATTATTATAAAGAATATACAATATTCAGAAATGAAAACACGACAAAACAATAGTGGTCACTGCCGTCAGATCGGTATGATCTATCCTAACAGTAAAAAAAACTATGTAATTGTTCTGCCACTGCAATATCATATTTAAATTTTGTTTCCAAAATTTTTATTACATTTTGTTACAAACTACAACTCGTGTAATCCTGTATTTCAGCTCTTGAGTAAGGAGTGCCAGACTCTCATTCAGGGTCTTAAGCACACTTGACTCCTCTTAAGGCGTTGCTTGTGGTATAGGCGACAGTAACCACCTAACACCAAGTAGATATCAGTCTGCCTGCTTATCGATCTGTACACATATCCTTTTTTCATGACCTGTTTTATGGGAGCGTTATAATATCAGCCTGTCTGTTAGTAAATGAGAATCTTTAATAAAAAACCTGTGCATTGGCTTACAGTAATGTTATTACATTCAGAAGTGTCTGGAGACAACATTAAATCTAATATTTTTCAAATATTTACTGTTTAATTTCCCCTAGACTGTTTATACTTCCCGTAGAGCCACAAACGACTTCGCTAATCCATAAACAACGCAACATACTAGAAACATACGTTTAATTTTAACTCTAAATTGTGTGAACCAGATTTCTGTATCATAAGCATTAATCCTGTTTAAACGAAGTTCTAAATTTGTTTTAATAATCTTCAAATATTTATTTATTTAATTGAAGTTAAGATTAGTTTTATTTGACTAGTTTGATTTAGGCTATCAGACTCAATGGCCTCAAATTGAGAGCTAGATAAACAGTAAAAAATTTAGTCAGTTATTTTGGTTTTAACAATACTAGTCTAGTTGCATACTTAGAATACTTAACGACGATTGTTGAGATTTCACGAAAAAATATTATTTAATTTGTTGTTGGAAGACCAATAGACCAAAATTTAAAAATTACCAGTTAAAATATCTATTGACAGTTAAAGTTACAGTTAATACAGTTAGCACTCAGTATTCATCTTATCATCATCTCAGTCGTAGAATGTCCACTACCCTGTAATTAGATTTAGATTTACAAATAGAAAATAGAATCGTAGAACGGACATATTATAGGCCTCCCCTATAATTTTCTAATATGACCTGTCAGAAGAAGCCTGGATTTACCGTCAGTATTAAAAAAAAACCAGTGGCAGTTCGGAAGTGCCGACAGAAGTGAAAACTTAAACAATTATGTGTGTATTTTTTGAATCGTCAGAAAAGTGCATACTTATATACAGAAGTGTCGGTTACGGTAACAGTGTCGCGAGTTCAATGGTTTTTTCCCATCTCAAAAGTGCCCAAAGCGCTTAAAGAAGTTTTCACTTCAAAAATATGAAATAATTCAACATAATGTTTTATTTTAATACTACACCTTTTGTTGATTCGAAACATTACAACTTTTAAGCCAAGTGATAGGATTGTTATTTTTAAAAAATAAAAATTTTACAGCTTATATGAAAATAGGTTTTATTAAATAGACAATATATATTTTGATTGGTCTCATGCGACGCTCTTCCTATATTTAGATTCGAAATGCAAAAGGAATGCAATCTGCTTATTGCGCTGTCAGAGAGTATCGGTACAGTCAAGTATAATAAGAGTTGTTCAATATTCGACCTTACTGTTAACAGAATAAAGAACAAAATACAAAATTTCATTTACAGTGAGAAATATTATGCAGTTTTAGCTTCATCGGAATACAATATCGAATTGTTATCGTATTGCAGAACAATAATTTTTTAGATTATTATTGAATTTATATAAAGTTTAATCATGAACCTTAACGGTTGTCCTAAATAGAAGGTTCAAGATTATCTGTTTAATTACTACAGACTGTAAGAATAAGACTACTAATAGATACCATAACAATAAAAGTTGAAAAAAAAAGGGTCGGTCTTGGTCTTGGAGCGTGGTAACTGCCGCCAGACAGGCTGCCCAAATGACTGCGAAATGTAGTGTGTCTGTCACTATTAACACAGTCTGTATGTACAGAGAACTGTTTCATATATTTACATACTCGTATTTGAGATTGACGATTTTGCAATGCAATAAACATGACAGTGGCATAATATACTAACCGGTTACATTCCAATATGGTGATAATTGGTGACAATAGACGACACATGGCTTTGTAGGCAGATTGTACCTTATTGGCACGCAGTTGAACGTTTCAAATGAAATTTAGTATGATTCTATATATGTATATATATATATAGACATTTTTAGATGATCCCTAAGGAACTTAACATTTTTCAGAATAAATATAGTACCCTATTTAAAAATCCAGTTAACAAACTGTCTGTGTGCCAAATTTTATCCAAATCTGTTCAGTAATTTTTATGTGAAAGAGTAACAAACAAATATTTTTTATTGGTAATATTTTTATTTTAAAGATGACAAAATAAAATAACAAACAATTTGTAGGATGTATTGATCAGTATCAACTAAACAAACCTGTTCTTAAATCCTAGAATTCATTAAATATAACTCCAAACAGATTAGAGTAAGTAAAGACAAAAGATAAGTGAGTGACAATTAGATTTGTGTGACGGACAGACCGTAATGATCATTAATATGTATGATAGTTATCGCGTAATATTATACGAGCACAGGCGTCATCTGCGGATAATGCCCGGCCCTTTACTCCGGCATAAGTTATTTCGAACAGAAACCAATAAGGCCAGACGGGTATATCTCAATTGCAGCTCACTAGTACAGTTCCAGTAGATTTGCTAGCTTATTTTTTATTCAACACCACATATCAAGTTACTTAGATACTATCATTATCAATATCAATACTAATAATAAATCTGTAAGGGTCGGTCATGGAGTAAGTTACTTTGTTTTCAGAGATATCGTGTTTGTGGGCTCTATACATGATACTGAAACTAAATTGACAATTTTTAGATTTTTTTTCTGTATGTATGTGTCGTTCCTCCATAACTCTGAAACTAATTAACTGATTTTCATGAAACTTGGTAGATAAACATTTGGACGTACGGGACACAGGATAGGCTACTTGATATTTTTCAACGCGGACGAAGTCGTGGGCACCAGCTAGTCTTAAATAATGATATTATTTATTTAAAATATCTAAATTTCAGAATGTTACAATAGTCAATTCTTTGCTTTTTTTGCCATTTCGGAATGTATATTCTTTGAGAAGGAATTTGCAAGAAACCTCATTGTTACTCTTTTAATATAAATTTTCCTTACAAGTTGGTATAGCGTAAACAAATAATCAACCATGTCCCAAGCAGCTCCAACAGTCAAATTATTATTATACGAGTAATATTAGCCATTTCTTCATAATTTTTGTTCAACTACGGGATATGGATGGTCGGTATAAACCACTGATCATGGTAAAAATAATTTCATAAAAAATTCACATTGTCTAGATGCCAAAAATCACAAGGAATAGACGTAACTTTATATCGGAATTGAACTATAGCGATTTTAAACTTAGAATACTTTCAAATAAATGTACGTTTTAATCTGTATCAAAGTTGCGAGTGTAATAAAATGCTCACGAGTCTCGACGGATGCAACTTTAAAAAATTCAAACGAGACACTTTCTGGTTTCACAAAAGATTCTTCCGCTCAAGGCGAAGGCGAAGGCGTAACATAGTATTGCAACTAGCAGTAATCTATGTGAACACTTTAAAGAAGAAACGAAGTGTATATTATTACAATGTTAATGTATATTACTTATTGTATATTATCTTATTTATTGTAAAATTATTGGCATACACAGCGTATTATGCTGCCTCGACCGGAGCAAGTATGTGCTTCTGTATATTCAGTGTTTGAAATATTTAGAATAGATTAAGTTGCTATTTCTAAAGGAATTCGGTATTAATATATTTGTTATCTATAACTTCTTAAAATATTAGTATTTCATGATATGAGTATAACATTTTACAAAATTCATACCACTTTATTGCTATTGTATTTTATGAGGACATTTATTTAGCAGAAAGCGATTGATTTCGTATCTTACCTACTGTGCATCTGATTACAAGGTAACCGCAGCCTCGTGCGGCAAGTATCTGCGGATTATCCGCAAAATATTTTCAATATCCCTTGCAAGTTGCAATGCATATACGCCGCACCCGGACAAAACTTCCTCTTGCGTACATCCCAAGAGAAATTCACAACTACTTCCTTCACAATGCATACTTTGAGCGTCTTTACTAACCACTTCATCGTTTTATTTATTTCATTCAAATTAAAAATAAATAAATACAAGTAATTATTTTTTATTTTAATTAAGCAAGTAACTCCTGACGCATAGGAGAGGTCTTTGCCCACTGCTGGGCTCGCTAGACGACAGTCATGCCCACTTCAGCTATGTCGTCTACCTTAGCTTTCCAAGGGATCAACGTATTTCGGATCACATCCTCCAGAGAAATGCCAAGCATTGCCCTCTTCAGAACTGGCCGAGTGCAGGTCACATATGAGACATTTTGTATTTTGTAGATGAAACATTTCGGCAATGTTCACGTCTCTCACTTCTTAAGGGATTCGAGGATAGACAATGAAAAGATATGACGAAGTTTTTGTCCGCATCATTGTCAAAGTTGTGCGTTTTTAACCAGTTTAATGATTTGGAAAGCCATTATCTATGCCATGAAGCCAGCAAGAACCTCACGTAGGTATAAATAAAATAAAATATTAATTTTTAAAGCTACATACCAGTTAGGAATGTAAAAACAAATCTTCAGATTTAAAACTGGAAATCTCCACCAAACATCTTACAGAAAGAAAATCATTCGTATATACATTCATTTTAATATTTATTATTGCATTTTATCTGGCTTTTTGTCTTTAGGGACGCTTAATTTCTCTGACATTTTAAATTGTCATGCGTTTCTCTAATATTAATATTTTTGCAATAAAATAAGGCGTTCATGTTAAAGATGTTAAAGATGGGGTTAAAAATGGGAAACAAGGCGATTAATCCAAGGAGGAATCTAAATTAACAATTAGATACAACCCACATAAATGTCAGACGACCCTCGTAATCGTCTCTTTGCTCGTGGCCGCCCTGTGGCCGCCACCGCTGTCTTGCAATGTACTAAATGTTCCAACTGAAGGTGTGGTCGCTATCCGTACTATATAAGTATCAATGAAAAAAATTTGAGTCTATCGCTTTCAGATATTATTATGTACGTAATAGTTGTAGTTACTATATAGATATTACATATTGTAATCTATATTAATATTATAAATAAAGAAAAAAGATTTAAGAATAGAACAGAATAAGATTTTATTTGTAGCAAAGGACATTTAAAACATACATAAAGTAACATATAGAAAGACAAACACTAACAAACCGGCTCCAACTCAGCATAATGCAGGTTGTAAAAACCTGACCTGATGTTCCGTTAGAGCCGATGATGAGGTTACGCACTAACTAAACAAAACATAATAGATAAAAGTTCTAAAAAATTGTATAATAAAATAGTTAAAATTAAAATAAAACGTATAAATATCCAAAAAAAAAAACACATTGTTTTATTAAAAAAATGCCGTTTTCCTGGTTTAGTGTCTAATGAGTACACAGTACTAACAAAATTATAACAGTAATTATGTCACAAATGAAATTATCAATAGTTAGACTGTTAAAAATATGATATAATGGCATTTAAGTCATATTTCATTTTGCATGACAAGTAAGTCAAAATGATACCCATATGCCAACCGTTTCACGCCGATTGGACGATAGTTTTGGAAAAAAATGGTAAAATAAGGATGGAGAAAATGTTAGATTCCGCCTTATCGCTCGCTGTCAATGAGGCCTGACATTTATAATGAACCGCGGCCTTATCAATGCCCGATACATAGCATATAAACCCCCAATAATTGGAGAGAACTCTTGATAAATGGATGAACCGCTTCGGCCTCATGCATTATTAACTAACTTACCAACCATGTAAACCTAACAGGATTAATATTTTAAAGTACAAGGAGTGATATCTAAGTACTAAGCAATATAGAATGGCACACTAACAATAAAATTTAATAGAGATAAATATTTTATTCATTGTCAATAATGCATAAAGTGACAAGGGCAGACTACATTTCGCAATAATTTTCGACAGCATGTCTGGCTGCAGCAACCAGCCCCTTACAGAAGACCACTGTGAAATAACAAGCACGTAAGCTGTTGTGTTTCGGTGAGTGAGTAGGGGATTAAAAAAAAATGAGGAGAATATGTTGTCTCAACTTACTAAAATGCGAATAAGTGAAGACAGATTGAAATGTTTTTTGTGTTGCTACGACCAATAACTACTAATAATTAATCTTGAAATTACATAGTAGGGAATTGATAGACTGCACGAGTTGCAAAGTGCCCTCTTAACTGAAATATTACAAACGAAGCTTATTAAAGTTTTACAGTGGAGTTAACGGTCAATCTTTATGGATTAATGTAAATCTTCTTTGGATAAATATCTGATAAAAGTGATCTCTTAATCTCTAGTGGAAGTTACCTGATTTTACGACGACGCTATAAAATGGTCGGAACCTCCGACACAATATCCGCCCCACGACTATACCAACATTTCATGTTTTATGTCCGCATTAAAAACGTGTCTCGTCTTCTAATATTTATTTATGTAAGATATATTGGATATTGTTCTTTCATTCATTTTCTTTATTGTGTCATCTAGTTAGATACAAAAGCAGAAGCCTCTCCTCTGAGTGAGGAGGAACCCGTTATGGTGTTTCATAGGGCTTCGAAGATTGCCGGTCTTCTTACAAGAGCAAGTTTATTTTCAACGTTTGGTGACATTCAATTCATTCAATAGGTAATACGATATTTTACAAGTTTTATTAGTATTTTTAAACAGTTTGTGACATTCTCTTTACAAGTGGAAATATGTTGAAGATCAACATTGTTGTTTTAAAATTATCGCCAAAAGAAAATAGTAGAACCTATGAGAATTCTCATAAGAAAATATTTCCAGATATTTCTTATGAGAATTCTCATTGAAGTCTTGGACTGTTAACTGTGATAGTGATATTTTCGCGGTTCTTACTGTTAACTGTTCTGCATCAATGTGAATGTATATCTGTATCAGAATGTGCGAAGATGTAGTTTCTTATTGAAAGGCAAATATCATCTGCCTGCTGCTGTGTTAACAATGTTCCTGCCTATACCTTAACGGAACCCTGTATGAATCTATCACGTAGCGGACGTGACATTTGCTTGCCGCAAACTCTCACGTACATTCTTCAAGTTTAGAGGTTACCAAAGAAAACATTATAGCACTATTGTCTGGAACGTTTTGTAAGAATTTTTAAAACACGTAGGTATTGAGGTTTAAAACGTGATAAGGAAAGCTCTTTTAATAAAGTCCTATAAATAAAGTCCTACGTGAAATATAGTTAACGATCAGCTGAAGTATTCATTATTTATTTTAAATTGACAGATCAAGAATTAAAATTAAAAATCAATTAAATAATTACAAATCAAGAAAAGGTGGAAAATTATAATTTTGTAAAACGGTCACATTGTATAGTTATTTTCTTATTTTCAAATTGTTTATACTTACACTTATGAAAACTTGAAATAGGTAAATAATACGTATTATATTGACAAATTTAAGAAACATAGTGTAATATACAATTTAATTACCTATATAAGTAATTCTTTCAGAGGTGAATGTATACGAAACTATAATAAGTTACCATACGATACAGAGCAACTTTTAATAAAATTAAATTCAAGTCAGTAATGTAAACGTTTTACATTATTAACAAAAAATTGTAAATTAATATTTTTTGATCACACTTAACATTGAATATATTATATTTTGTTAATTGAAGATTTATTTGAGATATGCAATTACATTCTATGTGTTTGATTGCTTTCTCCATGGAAACAGTCTTCGGAACCAGTGACGATTTTGTTTAACGATCTTTATGTAAATCACATAGTAAGATAAATTATTATGTAAAACAAAAACTCAAACAACATATAAATAGAAGAGTTACACACAAATTCCCTTCTTAGAATCAACAAAAGCTGTTTAGCTTCAAATTACGTGGTTAACAAAGTGGAAATGAGTGGTTTAGTTTGGAAACAAGTAGTTTTCCTGGCATAAACAAACCGACAACCCGCTATCAATCTCCAGCAGGCGTTTACAGTCGCAAGCGAGTGGCGAACGAAACGAGACGTCTTTCGCTACCCAGAACGCCTCTAATCAGTTGTGGTGGCACAAGAACCGCAGTTGCTATACATCAATTCTATATAGATCACACATTATAGAGCATATAATCAGACTAGGATCTATAAGATAATGTTCGGCTACATTATCTTATAGATCCTACAGCATTTGTTAAAACGCGTGGCTATTATAATGGCAGACATCTGTGACTAAAAAATAAATCACCTCATGGATTCCTTTCATTTGACACCCCACTCGATAACTTTCTAAAGAAAAAAAAACATACTAGGTGGCGGATATACTCGTTTTTATACTTCAAAAAATTGTGTTTTTTTTAATAATATTTTTTCAAATTGATAAGAAAACCTTACCACTTTATATAGTTGACTCTTTAAATAGTAAATCACTGATTTACAGCGCGTTTGTTATGATTTCAGTAGTTTGGTAACTATTTTAAGTAATCCGTTTTCACCAGTTACCCCTAACTGGGTAGGGTCACATAATTAATTTGCGTGTTTACAAACAAACCCTCTCTCGGGGTTAATACACTGTTTGCTGTTTTGCAGATCTTACTTTGCTATATTGTTACCAGATTTAATAGATAGTTGTAAAATAAGAGTAGTTAAATAGGAACTGTACAATGGAATGGAGCCGAAACTCATTAAATTGGTTAATGCTTTCATTTGTTATTTTTAACATTTATCTATTATTAATATTTATTTACATTACAAATGAAATCATAAATTAGTCCAATTAAGCTTAAAATATTACAATCATTATGACGAATGACTCGATAAATTCATGAACAATACTCAAATAATGTCATGTAAAATACGTGGGAGCAAGTCGAATTTTTTGAACAAATACCGCGCCGTCAATAATTTGGACTCGGTGCAGGCCCCGATCCAATATTAGTTTAAGTTAACGAGTTACACACAACACCGCGCGAAACTCAACCCTAACACCTGTTAGATACGGTGCTCTTTACACTGCAAGGGGTACTAATTATTTTGTTTAAATATTTGCCAATTACAGTCGGGCCGGATTTGTTCGGACGTCGCGAATAATGGTAGAATGGGCGAACTTGGGATTTCAGGTAACACACGTATAACTTTTACTCAATGTCATTTTTCTTTTACAATTGATTTTCAATGGCTGATGAAATATGGATAGCATTTGTAAGACAATTGAGTCAAAACATTACGCATAATTTACATTATCAATATTATTACTTTGAAACATTTACACCACACGAGATTAAAAACCATTGTAATATAGTTGACAACTAGTTGGTGCCCACGACTTCGTCCGCGTTGAAAAATATTAAGTAGCCTATCCTGTGTCCTGTACGTCCAAATGTTTATATACGTTCATGAAAATCAGTTAATTCGTTTCAGAGTTATGGAGGAACATACATACATACAGAAAAAAATTCTAAAAATCGTCAATTTAGTTTCAGTATCATGTATAGAGCCTATAAACACGATATCTCTGAAAACAAAGTAACTTACTCCATGACCGACCTTTACAGATTTATTATTAGTATTGATAAAGGTTTACTTTCATCTATCTATCTAAATCGAATCATCTGTATACATATTTTAAAGTAATTGAAATAACTGTATCGTCATGATACAATAAATTCCTCTTTAGACTACGTCCTGTTAAGGTACAATTGAATTTGAAAAGAAATTTACTTAAAATATGTAGTTAAAACAGTTATTACTGACAATAAAAGCTATAGAGCGTAAAGTGCTCCGGGACACATGATTCTAGATAATATATTTTGTAGTAAAAACTTAGAGAATGCATCGTTGCACCGAAGTGGGCGACACGCACTAACAAACCGCCTGCATTTTATTCGGGTTCTGTACATTCTTTTGTGCCATTTTTTAGTGAAAGTAATGAAACTTATATTGAATAATTCTGACAAAAGTTATTGTTTTAGTACACGTTACGGTTTACGGATATCGCGATTAAATATTAACATTTTTGTTTAGTTTGACATGAATAGGTCATTACATTGCAAACATCTTAAAGACCCTATCGGAAGGTGCTGTAGTTGCCTTAGTGCAGCAGTAGATGACTGTGAGGTCAGTTGTGATCCCGATGTCATAATATAAAGTAAGGAATAATGTGTAAGAATAGGGGAATGGAATTTATTTTTTACTAACGCACCGAAACACACTTTTCATTAGAAAAGCTTCTCATTTTATGACAGCAAAACGTTCTCCTTCCAAGTACTGAAATACAATTAAAAATATTGTGAAATAAAACACATAATATAAAAATTAAAATAAATAAAATAAAAATACTGAAATACATTGAAATATGTTCGTACAAAGGATCTCTAAAAAGTTGTAAGCAAACGCAGCACATGTTTCTAAAACAAAACTGTGTATTCAGTATTTTTAACTTGTCCCACTTGGAAGTTTTATAGTTCCAACGCGACATCGCATCCCGCGGTGCTACGCTGCTACGCTGCTACGGTGCTACGACGTGCTACGAAATGGCTAGACATCTACGCTCACGGGACTACGACACTTTTCTAACTTTTTTTTTAATTTTTAAAAATTGTGTTTAGGAAATTGCGAATTGTGATGTGAGGCAATTTCAAAAGGAATATTTGCAATACTTAATATGAAATAATAATGAACTAAAACGTGAAGTAAAAACTAAAAATTCTCGATTGAAAGTTCGCACTATAGAATGATATTGGTGGTCATTAGTGGCCTTCATAACTTGCAAAACTTTTTTTTAGCGGTAAATAAGTTTTGAGTTTTATTAATCAAAAAGCCGTTTCCCTTAGATCAACCCACTAATACTGACATAAAGTGTTTTAATTAATATAATAAGTAGATTTAAAACTTATTATAATTAAACGAACAAACACAAAAATAATGACCTGTTAAATATAAATAAAATTTACTTGAAAAAATAAAATAAAAATAGTATATTTATTTAAAACTACTAAAATAATTTATGATTAATCATCATGAGCTGTAACTCATCCTCCCCCACAAAATTATTTGGCTCCTTTTATATTATAATATTTAAAATCGCTTATTGGTTAGGTAAACAAAGACTAAGCAAATAAACAGACATACGTGGCTTCATACAAAACTATTTAAAAATTTTTACTACAGTCACTTATGAAGTTACAAAGCGTGGAACATGCGACAAAACTAATCACATTTGTTTTAACACAGATTGTACAAGTTGCGGAATTAATTACACATTGTTTGACAACATCGAATTAAAGGACGTGTCTCGATATTTTGTTGACAGTTCTATACTTATTTTAGTTCTTGTATAATTAAAATTAGTTCATAAAAATAGTCCGGGCGTATTGTTATAAAATATTTTGTTTTTGAATGTTATTAAAGGGATTTTTTTGTACTTTGTGGAAGTTTCATTTTCAAAAAATTAAAAATTCTTACTAAAATTTCAATAATGTGATCCAGGGTATCAAAAATTTGCGTATAAAAGTCGTTACGTAAAATAGTGTGCTACATGTTTATAGTACTCATTATTTTTGAGTTCAGGAGTTAGTTCGGGAGGTTATATGTCTAACCATTATAATTAAATCACAATATCCGTATTTTGCAAAACACGAGTAGAATCAAAAGATGATGACGATCTTTATCTAAATAGGTAAATAATTTCATAATGAAAATTGATTTTCAATTTTTCAAATCGGATATTTCTTTTAAAAGTTACAATCGGAATAAAAATGCTAAACGCTTCAAATAAATTATAATACAATAATAAAATTTATATTCAGATTCCATATACATAAATGGTTGCTATTATTTCCCTTAATAATAACTAACCACTGTGCGGTCGTCCAATATTTTCATATTCATAGATTCAGTATAAAAGCGACAATTATATTAACGGGAACAGGTCGTTGTGTGAATTTAATTAATATAATTAATTTTAATTATTAATGCTTTTATGGCGTATGGAAATGTTCACAATTAATTATACAATTAATTATACAATTAATTATACAATTACGAACAAATTTAAGTAAGTCTCTTTTTAATTGTAACTGGCTTAAATCATCCGAACCTAACATCCCTAAATGACAATTAGATCGTCTTGTCATTCTGATATCTTTTATCACAGATTTATTTTAAAATATCTTTTGCACGCGGTTTCGTCTGCGTCCCTATTTGTTAGACATTAAAACATTTATTTAATACTAGCGGCCTGTTCCCGGCTTTGCCCGGGGTGCATTTTTTTTACGTAAAAACCTTCCCTAATTATCCCTCTATCCATGAGTGAAGACAGAATTAAAATCGGCCCAGCCCTTCTCGAGTTTTGCGCTTAGCAACACATTTAGGGATTCATTTTTATATTATAGATTATAAACAATTTACATAAACAAAAAGTAGCCTATGTTACTCCTGACGACCCCTCTTCATGTCTGCAAAGTTTCATCGAAATTGCATCAGCCGTTTCTGAGATTACCCCGGACAGACAGACAGACAGACAGACAAAAATTCTAAAAAAAGTTATTTACGTTTTAACAGCATGCGAATGACTCTCTAAGCTTAGTTTGAGGCAGTTTTTCGCAAATCACAGACAGACACTCTGATTTTATTTATATAGATTATCCCTCGGGAAAGGTTGTACTGTTTTTTCTGTACGAAGGTTCTTTTCTGTATTCCTGACAACGTGTGTACAAAATCGTTTTACGATCGGTTGAATAGTTAAGGAGTGAAAACGTAACAAACAAATAAACAAACTCAGTTTCGCATTTATAATATTAGAATTAGGATTTCATTTACATATGTGATGCAACGTCATGAACCCAGTAATTATGAATACAGAACTTTCTTTTTTATCCACTTACTGTAAAATTCCATAATGATTTTAATTTTGTAATTTAACAAAACTGATTTTAGAAAATTAATAAAAAAATATTAGAATATGAATACAGACTTATGTTTTCATGTATTGTTAAGATACAGTAATAATTATTTTCATTTATCTCCAAGTGAACTTTAGAAGCCTTCTGTATTTATTATAACAAAGTCTCGACTATTCAAGTTCATGATTTGCTTAATAACCACATCTCAGCAAATAATAAACTGAGTAATTCCTTGTAATATTTTCCCCTTATTGTGCTGCCTTGGCGTTATAATATTTAGTTATATTATAAGAGGTTATTAGGATGAAAATAAAGGTTGGGTTGCGTAAAACTTTGGGATAATAGCCGATCAAGTTACCTTTGCTTTCCGAAGGAGTTTGTAGCAAAATAACGTCAAATGTTCACTGTTTTATTATTTTCCGCTGCCTATTTCCGAATAGTTTTCAATAACCCTTCAGTTGCGACGTGTTTGAATCATTATTTTATCTGAAAACGTACCAAATCGACATGTGAATTTTTTGAATAACATTGCTTTTAATTTTTTATACGAATATATTACATGGTGACCCTTTTGACATATCGTGTAAAAATGTTTTAGACCTGGAATTATTAATTAAACCATCAATCTGATTTTATCACCAATCTGAACAGGCGGTAATAAGAATACCTGTGACGTTTATTATACCTCACGAAACGCCATGTTGTAGCTGTCATTGACACAATTGACTGTCATAAACAAAACACGACTGTTTCGCGAGGTGTGACGTCATTCAAGACGCCATGACAGTCTTGGCCTTTTTCGCGGTCAATTTCAAGTTCATTTCTAAAAACTCAAAATACTAATGTAAAAGGCCTATTTTTCTTAAAATAATATATTTTTGGGTTGAAATAGATGCTAAGCTATAGTTTTAAACTAATTTCCAAATTTTGTCAACTAGCCTATTATGTATATACGACCATACGTCTTTGAATGATACTTAGCATAGCATACATTAGTTAAGATTGTGTTCAGTGTTAAAGCAAAAATTTTATCATCATCATCAGCTCAGCCGTATGGCATAATTTTACAGTATATCGATTATAATCGGTCAGAGGGCAGCCTGGATGCAGAGACGACCCGCTACCCTTATCTGTTTTGCGAGTGGACTAACCCCCAAACATGTAGTACTATAATTCCGTCATTCAATTATACAGGTATATATAAAGATAAGTCTAACTATCGTAAATTAACTACTTTTTATTATTGTAAAACAATTAATAATTAAATATACACTTGATTGTCGAATTAAGTACTCCAACATGTGAAACGTATATATTATCATTGAAAGTTCTAAGCTAATACTGAATTAATATATATAACTACATAGCTAAAGACAGCAACATTATTAATCTTTGAATTTGAATTGAATCTTTGAAAATCAAAGAAATCGAGATATCTATTTAAGTATTTGAAATTCTTTGATTCCGGAAATTTAAAGGTACCAAATAAATGTATACTTGTACAAATAAGCATTTGTATATTTAAAGCAAATAAAAGTAAACGAGCAATTTTGTAAAACTCAACAGTAAACAAAGTTATTTGAAAAATTCAAAATGGATTTCGTTCTATACAAAAAGTGGTCTAGCTTAACCAAACTCAGTCCGGCGGCGTTAACTTTGACCACCTTTCGAACTGCACTCATCGATATGAAAAAGGTACTCTTATAATTTGAAAAAAGCAGCAAAACTGGCGCCATTCACCAGCTCCTTTCATAATCGTTCAGTTTGCGTGGCCGTTAGCAGAGAGATCTATAAATACGCGTCGATGCTTTGGCCGTTGTGAATAGGCTGCGCCCATTTCAACTTGACCCGAGGTCACGTTGAACGCAGAATCGCGACTAATTGCATACTTAATTGGTTTCTAAACATTATAAAATTAAATTTCACGTGAAAAAGTTTTGAAAAAAAAAATTATATATAAGTAAATTATGTGCATTTTGTTAATATCATAGTGGGAGTTACTGTATGACAGTAACTATAGTAACGAGTGAAATTATTGCATCTACTATCATTTGAATACAGTTTCAATATTTTAATTATGTTACGCAGTTATTTCAATCTGTCAAGTAATAAAGTTATTTTGCATTTTTTTGGAAAGTTTATTAATGTGTACATATTTGTGTTAGACAAATAGGAATGTACATAATTCCGCTCCGCTCATCACGAGGTTTACAAAAAGTGTCATGAATTAATGGTAGTGCGGCAAATTGTTGAAACTGTGCCGGAAAGCCTTCGCAATCGGCGCGTGATGTGTTTGCTAAGCTCTGATGGACGATATCAGAATCGCATTCGTGTTCCAAATATACAAATAAATACATGCTTCAATGTAATGTGAAATAAATTTCCCGTTCAACTAAAAAAAAACATCCATAGTGAATCTCGTTCACTGTAAAGCAATTGCATTTAAGTGACAAAAAAATTGGTATAGTATTTATAGATATAGATAGAATTCTTAGGCTACAATTCATAAGGGCTTTATCGCAAATTATTATAATAACAAAAAAAAATATTTATAATGGATTCAAGAGAAATTGGATCCAGGTCTAGAGATAAGTTGAGACCCAAATATCTAAAGATGTCTAAGATCTATAAATATGCAGTAAATATTTAAAGATTTATTTATTTATTTATTTATTTTATTTATTTACAATAACACACACACAATATACATCATTGCAGGAGTAACCCTAATTTGATGTATATGTTCCTAATCTATTTATTAAAACATTATTTAAATTATTTATATTGCATAGATAATTAAGTATATATGAATTTTAAAAATTACAAAATTTACAAAAAATGTACAATAAAATTATCTACTATAAGATATCACAAATAGTCGTGCCCTACTAAAAACATATGTTAAAATATGTTACCTATATCTTAACAAAAGACAAGTGTCGGATCGAAAGAGTATAATTAATTTTATTTTAAGTTTTTCTGCACACTGCCAAAACATCCGATATATTCTTGCTTTATCATATTTTGTTGGATTGAAGCCAGTATATACACATAAATTATTTTACTTCAGAATAATTGTTTTATTTGAAATTATCTTTCTTATCTAAGATCTTATCTATATTACACAAAATATAGATTTCAAATCAAGCCGTCGGCTAGTTTTCGAATTTTTGAGAGAAACACAAACCAACACAACATTTATATATATATATATATTTAAAATTTTATTTATTATGAAATATAAATATTTTCCAGCTAACATCCAAAGCTATCATTTCTACTGTAGTAGTAGTTCTACTGCCCAAAAGACGTAACTTGAATTCCTCTAAAAGAAATACGTAAAGTCAATCTAGTAATAATGAAGAGAACTCCTAAATTCTTGTCGATATATCTTCAAAAGTTAATAGAAATGAAACTAGCGATTGTACAGCTAATAAAAAGTTTGATGGCCAAACTCCTGACGTACCTTTACCGACACTAATATAACTAGTTAGGAGAAACCTTACTTCGCTTAACTTTTTTATTGTTTTCTTGCAACATAAATAAACCAAGCACTAATAAATTATATTGAGGTTCAAAACGTTCGTCGTAGAAGTTAGTCTTGTGGAAATACTTGGTTGCGAAATGAAATTACGAAACAAATAGTATATACCACGTATTTTTAGTCTACGAAGGAAAATAACTGAAAATAGCCATACCTACCACAATAGGTATTTTTTGCCTATTATGGAATTTTTTGGTTAATTCCCACAAAAATATTATTCTAAGCTAAAATATATTTAAGAATTCAAGTATTTAAGTTGAGTGAATAGCCAGAGCACAGAAGTATGCATTCCTATCCTAAAAATGGAACATTTTGTTATCTTTTATACTGTCTGAGTCAGCAATATTTACATATGAAGTACTATCAAGTGGACTGTCAACCTGTTTGTCACATTTTTTCATTAAAAGTCTTAAACATGGTATGTGACCACTGTTCAGTTAGCAAACGGTTCATAACATATATATGTGATTGTTAGTATATAACTATATGTATATAAGAGTAACTGATGAACACGGATATCCCATTGTCTCGATGTTGTAAAATTTTATGTCGTGGCCTTTGTACAAATATTTGGCCAATATACATATAGGCCTATATAATTATAGGTAACATAGGTACATAAATTTTAGCTTGTTTCCGTTTAAAAGTTTAAAAGTAACCTTTTAAAAGTAAAAGGTTTTCACTTTTGGAAAGAGGAATAAACGAGGAAGGTTTGAAAAAAATGCATCCTGGGCGGAACCGGGAACTGGCCGCTAGTTAAATATAGATCATTTATCAAAAGAAAACTATCACTAAACCCTACTATAGTGTAGTAAATTATCTTGGTGACAGAAATTTAAAAAAAAAATAATTTTCATTGTTTACAATGTATTTACATTGGATGAAAATTAATTTATTATTTAATATTTTTTTTGTTATTGCTTGCAAATATGAAGATTAATTACAGAGATTTTGCCGGTTTGTTCCTCGTAGAAGAGCTTTCTGCATCGGTAGTAGTTTAATTAAATTATTTTGTTTAGCGATCTATAAATCCTCGTTAAAGTCTATACTTTGGCGGCTACTTTGTATCAAAGTCTGTATAGATAGATAAATAAATATCATATTCATATCGTATTCTTGTATTTTTATCTTCCATGATTATTAAAAGTTACTACAATAACTACATGAAAATAACTAGGAGATACACAGGTCCTTTAATTTGATTTGATCCAATGTTCGCGCTAAATGCAGGTATGCGTTCCTGCATTCTCTAATGGATATTTGGTTGGTCCCCCTCCAGAGGGCGTATGTTCGCGCTTACTTTTTTCAGGGGGATAGCTATGGGTGGGCAATTTTTGTTTTTGTTTGCCATTTTCGGCCTAATAAGACCTACGATACGATGAGACTCATGATTCACCTGTTTCATTTACAATAACTTCCACAGTTATGTCGAAGTAGCGTAAGCAGATATATTTTTTTAAATTGACTGTACGCTAATTGTATAAAATAAAGTCACTTGGTTTCTACGTCTGGGAAATTAATATTTTAAATTAATTTCTGCTTGAATCATGTACCAGGTAGGTACTTTTACTAGGTATAGTGAAAAGGGCACGTTTGTGGTACATGAGTGTAATCCATCATGATGTTTTATAGGGGTATAGTTCTGACCTGAATAACTGCTTCATTACTATAAGTTAATACAAGGCCAACGAGACAACGCAAATAATGTAAACAAACTTTTAAGAGTTGTCAATATGGCTTTCTATACCATAAAACAGATAGCGGCTGCCACTTCGTGTTATTGCCCCTCTACATATTCGGCGAACGTTCGCCCATCGAGATGGCCATGCGATGGTTGATACGCAACTACACAATGGCGACATTCAGTTGTGATCTTAACGTTTTCCGAGATGGACGTGGAAGCATTTACCGCTGCGACAATATATCTATACCTATCCCGATATATATCTATCCCAATATTTTTATTTTTATTCATTTAATAGTTACAGCATGTAACATTTCACAAATACATTAAAAAAAAACGAATAATTAAAAAAATATAACAAAAATTGTATTATAAAATTATATTAAAAAATTATATATATATATATTGTTATATTTTTTTAATTTTTAAGTTTGCATATAATGTATAATATGCTTATATAATTATAGATACATGTATATTATAATACATTATATGCAAATACATACATATAGAAACATATTATGCGTGATTGCGTGCATGTGTGTGTGTTAGTGTGTGTGGTACTTCATTATGAGGCCACGTATTAGTCATTTTTAAGAAAATTCATAAATTAATAAACAAAGCGTGACGTCCACACTCAACCGCGTTCGAGCAGGCACTGAGGAATGGGCCACGTGTAGATGCGTACCGCCATCGTTGGCCCACTGCCTTTGATGTGCGGCGGAAAAACCGACATCGACGCCATCCCACGACAATCGCACGCGCCATAAGCCAACCTACGCAAATACGCCCTCCACACGCTCGCCCATCATAGTTGGCCAACGCTATGGCCGAATATGTAGGGGGCTATTAGGTAAAAGGACAGAGGGCCGGGTTTATTTACATTGTTGCGTTGTCTCCTTGGCTTTACTATAGTAGATCGGCCGCAAACCAGTAACGGTCAAACAATTCAACATTAAAATTATTCAGTTACGTTTAAAAAATCTTACGATTTGTATAGTCGAATCACCTCTGGGAAAAATCATGCAGTAGCTGCCCAGCATTTGGTAAGCCAATGCCTTAAAACAACACGCTCCATCGACTGACCACCTGCTTGCTGGTCTTCGAAGTTGACAATGGAGGGCAGAGGACCAACTGTGATGGCGAATTATTTCCAACAATGGACACTTCTGGATTTATGATGATTATTACAGCAGAATATATCTAATATAATACACACACATTGCATTTTCTCAAAAGGTAATCAGCAGTGTTTTGGGTTGATTGTAAAATATAAATTGACAAGGTTATAGGCGCACCCTTCTGTAAGAGGTTGTTGGCGTGTACTTGTATGAAAAACCGTCGCAATCAAAAGGACGTTGCTCCCGAAAGGTCCTCACTATTAACATACAGTCCTATTGTTGGTACCGAGGATAAATTAAAACAAAACAATTAATTGTTTTGCCAATGTGATAACATTTGCATATTATGGCTATTATAGGGAACTTTTGACGACGCGGTCGTGAGGTAGCTATACGCTATTTTGTAGCTAATTGTTCCGGGCCACTAAAATGTACCCATGTTGTTAATAAAATGTATTATTAACTGTTATTTTGCTTCATGAATATTTTTTCACAACCAGTCATAAAAATAGAATTTTACAGTGGACTCTAAAATTGGTGACGCATAAAAAATTCGTGTATACGTATTATTTTATTTAAAATTCGAAACACTCATATCAATTAAAAGTGTAATTCGTAAATGTACTGAAAACGGCACTTAATTGCGACACCTAGTACACAGATCCATTTCACATGAAAATTTCATTATCCCACGTGTAGTTCGGGACAGTGCAGCGCAGCGCTGACGTTCGACACACGATCACTCGCGTTACTAAGAGAGCATTCGACCTCAATTTCATTTTATGTAATTGTAATATATATAAAATATGTGTATTTTTTTTGTTAACATTCGATATCATTTTACAATTATCTTGTCCTCGAAGTTAAAATACTGGTCATAACCTTTCTAATATTAATGTTTTTATATAATACATTTATTCAAGAATCTTTCGAATCAAGCCAATCACAAACAGACAGACAACTATCAGACAGTTTAAATAAATTTATTTTGTTTCTACGAAACACACTTAGAGTCTGGCCTATTGGCACCTGAGCGTTCTACCCAAATGGGCGATCACTGCTGTTAGTAGAGTACTACTTTTCGGATGTGGGTGATATGGTATCGAACGTCTTGTCAGTAACTGGAGTAACGTCGCCGTCGAAGGTGGAGGTACAAATTTACGCACGGATAAATTAGTCGAACCCCACGCGATTTGCATCCAATCTACGTATTATGCAGTAGGAGCCGGCTATTCCAGCTAATGTACCGTGGAGTCGTGCAGCGACGGGACCGGTGACGCGATGCGCTGTCCCACCGAAACTAAATAAATCACACGTGAATTTTGGATACTACGAACCACTGTACTGCTGGGAATGAACACATGTTTCCAAACGAAAATCAGATGACATTATCCGGGGCCACCATAATGGACGAATTTCAGAAAATTTTCTAAACATTTAAAAACGTGTAAATATTTCACTTTGCTTTTATTTCAAACATGTCACTTAATTAGTTTAACCTAGTTACTTTTCCAAATCTTGAGATCTGGGTTTTTTAAAGATGCTTAAAAATCTTTAGAGCTTTCATGAAGGTTGTATATAGTGGAAAATGCGTGCTTAATGTATACAAGTATGTTCGCTTACACATCGAAATTTATTTTGATCTTCGATCTGTTAGGTTAGGTTAGATCAAAAGAAATATTTTTAAATTTCTTTATTGATAACTCGTATAAAACAAAAAAAAATTAGTTCACAAACAAATGAGAAAAAAATACAGCTCTTAGTCTATATTTATTTGTATTACATTTTTAAAGTAATATATAAAAATGCTAAATATTATTATATTATAAAAAATAACGCATAAACATGCATAAGTGTTTTGTTATTGAAATTGTTGAGTGAAACTTATTTGATTAAAATGTATAGAGATAACATTTATTTAAGCATTGTATGGCGACCCGTGCATTATGCAGCTCGCATAGCAGGCGTACGATCTGCAGATAACCGTTATTTAGTTGACGTCTGATAGTGGCATTGTATGCTCACTTTGTATAGCCACTATGCGCCAGACTCCGTTACCGACAATGAGAATAACCGCCACTATCATACACAAGCATAGTATGTATTATTTGTAAATATTGCCTAGTCTAGTACCTACTTTTAATAAAAAAATGTATTATGAGAGAAATCAATTTCTACAATAATTAAAGACCCCACTGTGTGATTTGATGCTGTGTCTGCCATCGCGCAAGTCGGATCTAATTATTGATTGCTTCCGCGCAATGTAACTCATATAGATATTCAAAAATCCTCTAACTAAACAAAGACACGTGTCGTCGCCTATAAATAAAATTAGGGGTCCGTGGTTAAAAAAGCCGCCATAAAGGAGGACCTTTCGTACCGTCAACAATGGGAGAGCTTTCAATTTGTACGCACTAACCGTACATGCTAAATTTACGGTCGTAAACTGGAAACGACGAGGTACAGTGAATTTTAAATCTTATTATTATGAGCGTTAGGTTTCATATATTTTTGTAGCATAACGGTGCAACGTGGAGGGGTCGGTCAGACTGTACACGCATAAATTAACGCAATATTAGGGTGTCTGGATTTGACAAAGATTTAATACAGTGAAGAAGGGAAAATAGGTACATATATAAATAAATAAAACTGAATCACCAAATGCGTGGAAAGCTCAAAACTCGAGAACGGACCAATTCGGCATTTCTTTTTTTTTTTTTTTAATATTCCTTGTAGTCGGAGGAAGGTTCTTATGTAGTGGAAAATTAGACATCAGTGCGAAGTGAGGAGCGTTTCCCTAGTACAGGATTTTTCTTTTAATTTTTCAAGTTTAAAAACGGGTTGTTAGAAAAAAATCACACTTCTTGCATAAGTATTTTATGTGTATTAGTGTTATAGGGTAGCCATAGAGCCATTAAGTAGTATGGGTAGGCAGAGCTTAATTTCAATTTTTCGTTTTAACGTCGTTTTCTTTACATTTCTTTGCTATTACTGCATGGTTGTAATTTTTTAAATATAATTAAATATTAATTGTATTTATGAATATATTACTTGTATTTTATTTTAGTTAGATATTAAATCGAAATTTGCAAAAACTTAAATGTACAAATTAATATTTTAATCTATGACAAAGCGAATCAGTGACATCTATCGTGTTCGCACGAAGGGTTAAAAATCGTGAATTATTGTGTTTTATCCATACTGAGCTGGTATTTATTATGATTTATACGATTTGTTCCCCTACGCTCCAACAGGATCACTAAGGATTTTGCTATTCACAGTTTGAAATCATTATTACCAGACTGCCAATTCTGAAAATATTCTACATCTATAACAGTTATCGAGAAGTCTATAATAAATATTAACAATAAGAATCATAATATTCTTCTTATAATTTTATACTTAATGTACGAGTTCTTAGATTAACTTTAACTTAAGTACGAGTTCTTAGATTTACATACATTAATTACTGTGTGAAAAAAGGAAAATTTAATGGTTACGGGGCGCACTGTTTCGCTGGTTATGTTGGACACAGAAGCCACAGAAGACTACGGTCATATAACCGCGCAAGCTGTTGTGTTCCGGCTACTTGTAGTACTATTACTTATTCTGTGGTTCCGGTGTGTGCTTGTCAGAGTACTTTTCCCTATCCCCACCTAGTATTTTATTCCACAAAGGTCGGCAAAGGAAAGTTCTCAAAAGTTCTCTTCCACAGTTTTACCCTCTAGGGGTATTAAAGTCGTCAAAAAAACAATCATATTAAAAGTTAAAAACGAACAGTGTAATGGACAATTTATAGCTCGCCTCAAGTCTCTTAAACTTATGCCTGTACTAATTAACGTGAAACCGTCTCGGGGACTGATTTTAAATTCAAACTTCGTAAAATATTTTAACGTGTACTTAAGGAACGTTTCAGGTGTTTTGTGAAGAATCACTGAAGAACATTGGAAGTTCTCAATTGCACCGTATACTAAATATTTTTAGTTAATTTAGAAAATATATTCTTAGTCAAATAAAAGTGTCAGTGATATACAAAGCGGTTAAACTATGACACTTCATTATTATTACGTATCATACAAGCTGCATTGAGAGGTGTATGTGTCATTGCGTGAAAGAAAAATTAGGTTATGATATGTGTTCAAAGCGTTAATTGTAATAAATTAAATTAAATGTGATAAGCAAGATAATTTTGCCTATCTGTCCGTGTAATTTTATCCAATTCCGGTTAATAATGTAATATAATAATATATTATTACTCAAATTACTTATTACGAGTCTTGAACCTAGAAAAAACAACGGCGGAGTGCTGTCACTGTACATTACAAAGTGAAGCACCGTGATGGCGGCGCGTTTATGTGTGCGTGTTTTCAGGGTTGCCAGCCGAAGAAACTTTCCCTAAATTTTGATACATAATAATGTGTTGTGAACTACACATTATTATATAATAAATAAGTACGTTTGATTTTGTCCGTTATAATTGTTTTTTTTTTTTAGTTTTTAGTAACGAAATTAGTTTTATGTCAAAAATGTTTTATTACACACAGGTACTTAAACTTATTTGAAAAAAAAAATATACACAATGTCTTCTATCAATATTTCTATTTGTGCATATATAACTTATTATATTATGCTTATTTAAAATATAAGAGGCTTAAAAATATAATTAAGTACGTTTCTGAACAATTTTTTATAAAGTTGGAGAAATAACATTCCGAAAACTGGCAACACAAATTTTGTCAAAGAAAAGTTTGTTTACATAAATTACCAAAAGACATGGTTAGAAATTAATCAAAATAAAGCGTTAAAGAGTGTATTTACATGTGGAAAGTGATTCCTCGTTCTTTTTTATCACGTAAAGTGCTACAGGAACATTTCACGACGCAGGTGGCATAATTTTTTTTTTTTTAATTACTCATTACGTGTGCACTTAATCAACGCTAACAGCGTAATGGCGGACGCCGAGCTTACTATGGTTTGTAAGTGTGGGTGTTAATGTGTAAATACATGTTCCCGAGCTTACTACGGTACTTCACTTTATTAGTATATGGAATTCCGTCCGTGTTTTTTCTAGGTTCATGTTACGAGCATATGTATCCAAATATCTTCATACTCATTTTACTAATATTAGTATAGATAAATTAACTAGAACGATTAGTAAAGTAGTAGTACTCTAATACGGCTTAAGAAAAAATAAGTTTTAATGTTGAAATAAGGAGTTGTAAAAATGTCGGTGTAAGTGGCAGCCGTTAGAACATTTCGCTCACAGGACTAAGTGCATTGCTATGTCATTAGCCGAAGGAGAAGTTCCCAAGATGTACGGATTGGAGAGGTCGTTACAAAAAAGTATTTCATAACTTGATAAAAGTTTTCCTTGTTACGTTTCTGGTGGGCTGCTTCGGAGCTCGCTTTGTCATCGTTATTTTAAACAAAGGCATTGTCTTTACTTAAATCAATTATACCAATATTATGAATAATATACACATAAACAAATCGGGAAAATTATGTTTCACCATAGAGAACGTATCCATACTACGTGACCTGTCCAAAGGGGGGAGGGGGGTCCTCAAAGTACCACGATTGGTCACAGGGGCGAGGGGGAGGGGTCTTAGGTTTTGGTCACGTAGTCTGTTTTTACATAACTTTTTTCTTCTTGATAATATATCGTATTTTTCACTTGTAATTATAGGGTATGTACGCACTATTGGCGTCACGCGACAAGCGCCGTATTAATAAAGACAAATATGAGCCCAATTATACATAATTATGAGCCCATTAATACATTTTTAACCATATTTATGGATTAGTACGTAAAAACTAGAGGAGGGAGGGGGGTCTTGGCAAATACTACGGGTGGTTATTTTATTTGGAAATTTGTAGTTTCTAAGATATCGAAGTTTCTCTGTATTTCTGTATTCTGTACTGTAAGAGGCTGGTTGGTTTACTCAAATGGCTGTAAATCATGTTTTTATGTAATCTGTGATTAGGCTGCCGTAGCACGTTTAGTATTTTGAAAATAGTTACGCATAATTTAACACCAAAAATGGTAAAATGAACACCCGATAATCGAGTTCGGGCGCAAATTAACTGACCACAAACATTTAGCTGCTATTGCATGCAACCATCCAGTTGTAACATAATAATAAAAGTTATATAGATCAAAATTGGTCGGTAATGCTCATATTCGGTATAAACTATTTATCTGAATTTGTATTTATATATATTATAAACTAAATGCTAATAATCTTTTTTATATAAAAATGTTAAGTCTGTTTGTGTACGCGTCAAAAACACGAGAATGGATACACCGATTTTAATTCGGTTTTCACTTATGGAAAGAGGGATAAACGGAAAAGGTTTATATTATATAAAAATTGCACCCTGAGCGAAGCCAGGAGCGGGTCGCTGGTGTATTATAAATGCTACAAGTTTACATGTTCGGATATTTGGATTTTTGAATGTTTCTTCCTTAATAACGTAAAAACTGAACAATAATATTTTATTAAATGTGATTGTCTTTAAATATCCGAAAATAATGAAATCCTTAATAAAAGTCAAACATTAAGTATCTGTCAATCAGGAAGCGTTGAGCTCTTGTCTAGCACTTCAATTATTATTTGCCATATTTAACTCTGATAGGGTAACCACGTATTTTAGTTATTTGTAGGAAATCTATATAATATTTTCTTTTGTTTTAATGTTGCTTAAAATTAATATATTTTGTAATTTACTGAAAGATTTCATTTGGTTATTTTACATGATAACCCTTTAACCACTTGGTTTTGTAGGAGTTGTCGTGCCCCTAAAATCGCATTTTTTTTAAGAGAAATCAACGCTATGGTTTATACAAGTAGAGGAATTTGTCGTATATATACGGCTCTGGCGGTTAAAGGATTATTTGGTGTTTGGTATATTGTATCATATTTTTTGTTATATGTAGTGCGATACTTTTTGTATGTAATTTCAAGAAAGTCACTTTGTTTGTAAAAGTTAACGCAAGTTCTATGTCTATCTATTTATTCAATTTTTACAATTTTATTATTTATTTTTACAATTGAAAATTTGACTATTTTCAATTGTAATACAAACATATCACGCATTTGAAATAACGATAGATTTTAGACGTATTAAAGGTCATGTTATATTAGATATACATAAAAAAGGCAATGTTTTAATAATAATAAATAAATAAATATCTTGACACATTCCACACAGCAGCATCTAGTTCCACAGTAAGCAACTAATGCTTGTAGGTATTATGGATACCAGACAGTTGATATACTACATATATTAGATTACTTTTTTTTGTAAATACATACATATTATAAATACAAAACATCCATGACTCAGGTACAAAGGCAAAATGTTAACACATAATCATTTGCCCCTAGCGGGATTCGAACCCGTGACCGTGTGGTTAACAACTAGGGTTACTAGCCACCAGACCAAACGTGTCATCAATGTTGTATTATTATTTCTTACTGATTTTCTCAATTCATTAGAGCAATTACGTAAACGTCTTTAACATTGCAAATCTTCTTTCAAATAAAAAATAAAATGAAAAGAGTATGTGGCCACCCTAAGTTGAAGTTGAAAGTTGAAGTCACGTCAAGCAAGTTATTTAATTTGGCTCGCACAGTGAGCACCAGACCAGTCGCGGCACCAAACAAGGCCCCAACCTCACGAATACGCAACTTTGACAACTTTAAACCGCTTACAATACTGTATTAGTTCACTAACGTTAGTTCAAGTTGCGTTGCGCTTACCTCATTGTTTCTAAACTTAAACAAACACTTTGCTGCCCTCCTGTTTTCTTTGATAACTACTCCATGTACCTCCAGAATCACATTCAACAAGCTTCATCGCAATCGTCTCAAAAAATGCTTATTTACAAATTTGTCTATTGACAAATTTGACTATTGGAGCAAGCTGAATAAACAATGGGATGATATGACTAAATAGCTGATAGAACTGACAGTTAATGCCAACAAATTTGCTGCCCAGGTTATTTTCAGGAACTACAGTAAATGCTAAACTCATCAACAGCATTCTTGGTTAGTCGTGGGAACGATCCCATGGATACATTTTTATGTCCAGTTATAGACAGATAAGATCAGAGTACAACCTGACAATGGCTAAGTATTAAGGCCTCTTAATGAAGATTAAGACTCATCTTAATTAAGACTTAAGGTCAATAAGGTATACAATACTGATTGTAGACTACGGCTCTGCTCGCCTTCTGTATGTATACCTATATTCATTACAGGAAATTTGTAATTAAAGTGCTAAAAATTAGTTAATTTAAAATATAAACTCTTATTCTATGTAAAGATTTTTTCATAAAACTCAACTTTTAATATGGTTTAGAAATATCTGATCATGACGTGTGGGATGGGTGTTTGTTGAAGTAACCCAAAAAATCCCCTTATATTCCAAGTTATTTCGTTTAGAGATTATAGCAGATTTTTCTAGAAAGCACCGACTCATTTCCCACCGATTTAAAATATAGGTCGTATAGGATGTTATGTTGTGAAACTCGTTACATATCCCTTTAGGGGACAAATTACAGGAAATTACCCCCGCGATGGTTGGGAAAAATGCGTGTAAATTGTACCCATATATTTCCAAAATGAATTCAGGCGACGCAAAGAGGTTATTAAGTTCGCTTTACTACGCAATAATCGTATTTAATATGTTTTAAGAATTATTATTTCCCTTATTGCTTACGGCGCTATAATTATATTATAATTCATCATAACGCAATTAAAATCATTAAAGGAATTGACAACACGGAATCGAAATACGACATGAAGACATTTATTTAGTTATTGACATGTTACTATTTTATCTTCTGTATCTTTCTTAATATTTAACATGCTTTTCTCTATAGCTCCTTGGCAAGTTATAATAATAATATCAATACTAATAATATATCTGTAAGGGTTGGTCATGGAGTAAGTTACTTTGTTTTTAGAGATATCGTGTTTATAGGCTCTATACATGATAATGAAACTAAATTGACGATTTTTAGAATTTTTTTCTGTATGTATGTATGTTCCTCCATAACTCTGAAACGAATTAACTGATTTTCATGAAACTTGGTAGATAAACATTTGGACGTACGGGACACAAGATAGGCTACTTAATATTTTTCAACGCGGACGAAGTCGTGGGCACCAGCTAGTAATAAATAAATATCTTCACACATTCCACACAGCACCGTTTAGTTCCAAATTAAGCAACTATAGGCTCGTATTATGGATACCAGACAGTTGATATACAACATACATTACTTTTTTTTTGTAAATACATACATATTATAAATACAAAACATCCATGACTCAGGTACAATAAAACGTTACACATAAATATTTGCCCCTAGCGGGATTCGAACCCGCGACCGTTTGGTTAACAGCTAGGGTTACTAACCACTAGACCAAACGTGTCGTCAAATTATTATCCTATTTTTTTTTTACTTTATAAGTGAATTCCCATAATTTAAATATTATAAGACTGTTTTAACACAATTTTAACAGTCTAATATATTTTCTAATCTCTCGTGTAAGTATAGTTTTAGTTTTTTTTTTTTGTATATTTTTTAAATATTTATTATCATCATTTCTGTCTTAAGCGGTTATCACACTTTACAATTTGAAGGATTCCAATTTAGGAAATTGGAAAGTGTAATCGCAGTTAGAACAGATTGGATCCAATTCAGATTTTATCTATTTTCAATTCTATGTCTTCGATTTAGAAATCAATTTTGTGTAGTGTGATCACTAGGTTCACTACTTAGGTACCTAAATTGGATTCCTTCAAATTGTAAAGTGTGATAACCGCTTCAGGACGTGCTAGACACAGAGGCCTCTCCCATAACATTTCAATAAGGCCGAACCTGGATTCACCTTCTTCTTCTAGTCTTTCCCAAAGTGGGCGATAACGCCCCCTTGTGGGCGCTGCAGGCCTAAAGGGGGGCGGTAAGAGACCCAGAAAAAAAAATGGGGGCGTTGTGTAGAGGCTTGGGGGGTGATTTGTAATTTCATTTAGCTAGGATGGGGGCGCTGCCGTGGCGGGGCGCCGAGCCGTGGCGGGGCGCCGAAGTCGTGTAACAACGTCCCCACGACCCCGCCCATCAACGGCCGCGATCGAAAGAAAGTCGTTGGGTTTTAGCCGGTAGGAATCCGGCATAACCCCGCAGTGTCCCCTACAAAGGATGGGGGCGCTAAAAAATAATTTACTCTCAAAGTGGGCAGTAGACAAAATAAGTTTGGGAACCCCTGTTCTAGTCTATCGTTATTTTATTTTTACTTGCATTCACGAACAATCCAACAGCACTAGAATAAATCATATTTTGTTCTAATCTAATTCTATTGCGAATATGTTGAACCAAATCGTATTTTTAAGACTTATAATCTACTGAGGAATTTGAAATTGCTATTTAATGCTGCTAAATTACTAGTCTAAGGATTCGAAGCAAAAAAGTAGCCGATATATACGCTTTATCAGAGTAAATGGAGGCACAAAGGCGTTAATGTGAAATAAATTGTCGAACCCTCAGAACTGCGGCCCGCAAACAAAGAATAATATTCTTTACTGGATGCGAACTTTAATTTACATCTTTCAAGTAGTTTTACCTAATTGAATATTTATTATGTAACATTAATATTTTAATATTCATTAATGTCATTATTTATTGTGTCTTTAAATTTATTTGTAAATTTTTGGTCTTACTTGCTTGTAATTTGCAATAAAATAAAAATTGCATTTTATAACTTTGTACATCCATTATTAGTTTAAAGTTTTTATTCACTTTTTGAATTTTTTGGATAATAACGTATCTAGCATTATTTCTAACATCTAGTTAAGGCTCGCTTTTACAACAGGAAACGGAAACCGCTCGAGCCTTCAGGAAATGCTCGCGTGTTTTGTGTTAAAGTTGATGTTATAGTGGGAGAAGTTTTTAAGTTACTACATGTAAGAATCGACGCATTTGAAAAAAGAAAAAGCATTGCTACACTAGAAACAATTATAAATAAAATATCTTGATTTACTCGTTAATATAACAGATCGCGACTTTTTCACCTTGACATAATTTTATAATTAATTACATAATTATTAGTATAAGTTTTACATTTTTGCTAAAGTTTTATCTCCACTACTAGCCATAGGCCTTCCTCATAATATTTATCCCAATAAATAATATATTTGTATCGCTTCTAGATATATTGTCATTGAACCTAAATGAATGTAAAATATTATTATTATTCACATATTTATTTCTTAATTCTAAATTTTTTACAAATTAAAAAAAAACCAATAAATATCGTAAAAAACTTAAATCTAGAAAATGTAAAATGACAATCGATTTCGCTATAAAAAAAAGGTGACATGAAAAAAAAGCTAATTTTCCTCAAAGAAATTTATATTTAAATAAGTAAGTAAGTACATAAATAAGTATATAAAACATTTCTATGAAGTAATAGTACCTCGGTGTGATACAATGCTCCGCGTCGTTTGTCGCAACGCGCGTTTTCAGTTCGGGCGGAAACTGAAAAACTAATGATGGTGTTTTCTTTCACACTATCTAAATTCCAAGATAAGCAGTGAATTTTGTGTATATGGTGTTCGCTTTGTTAGTTATTTTATTTTATTTTGTTAAAAAATAAAAATTTATTTTCTTACTGTTCAACTACTTTATGTTCTTACGTATCATATCTATATCTATACTAATAAATAAAATTGAAATGTATGTTCAAATATAAATATAACTGCTGCTTATTAAGTGTATATCAAAGTACATAAAAGTGTCGAGTATATTATCTATACATATAAATAAAATTGGAGTGTCTGTTTGTAATATTGAAATAACCGTTTTTTATTACATGCATGGACATACACCAAAATAACATTTTTAAAATTTTTGTCTGTCTGTCTGTTTGTTCCGGCTAATCTCTGAAATGGCTCGACCGATTTTGACGGGACTTTTATTGGCAGGTAGCTGATGCAATAAGGAGTAACTTAGGCTACGTCTATTTTAGAAAAAAAAAAAAAACGGGGGCGAAGCCGGGAGCGGGCCGCTAGTAATATATAAGGTACTTACTTTTATTATATATTTTTTTTTTTGTATTTTTGTTTGTTCTGGCTAATATCCGAAACGGTTGGACCGATTTAGACGAGAATTTGACTGCCAGATAGCTGATGTCATAACGATTAACTTTGGCTACTTTCATTTAGAAAAAAAAAGAAAAGTACTATCTCAGGAAAATACTTGAAGGTACTTTACCAGTATATTAATTTTTACAGTATCGATATGTTTGAATTTAGTATAGACATAATTAAGAGCTCCAGGCTTTAAAAGCTTTCTTAATGATGCGATCCATTTTGTTAGTCATAGATTTACTGCTCTGCATTATCTATTTACTCGTATCTATATACCATCGCAATAATGTAACGTCTGATCTTTACTACTGACTAGTAATCAACGCACAGCCGAAACTAGTGATTTTTGAACTACTGATACTATCTAAGAAATGATTTTTGAAAATTTCAACTCCGCGTGAAGCCGGCGTCGTCGGGTCGATATATAGTACGTAGTAAATTATTAGATATATATACTTATAACTTTGTCTTTTTGGCGAAATCAGGTCACATATTTGCATTACTTTATTAAATATTAAAAAAGCATAGAAAAAGGATAGTTAGAATGATAGAATAGTTAGAAATGATACTTAGTTGTCAATTATATGCACCCGTATGAAATATTGATGCGTCCTCTGGGAGAGCGAAGGGAATGGAAGGGAATCTGCTGGCACTTCTATTGGACATTACTTATAAAATATGATAAAAAATTTAACATTATTTATTTTAATATATTTATTTATTATACATGGAAAGTAATGTGATATTTACATTGTCACATAAAACTGGAAAGCAGTTTGATTATGGGATCAAATTATGCAATATTTAATTAAATTAATGAATTTAAATTAAAATTAAATAATAATTAATTGAAAAATATTTTTCAATAATTTTCCTCTTTTTCAAAATCTTCGGGAAAACTTTTAAGAATGTATGGCAACCGCATCGCTTTTTTATAGTACTGTCACCATAATAATTATTCAGATATTTCTCATAGAAACTCGCATTTTTCTCTTAATATTAAGGTAGTAAATAAGTACATATATAGGTATTGTTATAATTCGAAAATTTTGTGTTAAGTGGTATTAGGGTTATGTATTGAGTCCCGACACAAGTTCTCACTTAAACCCTGTCACCTGTAACCTACTTACGCTAATGTTAGCAAGTGATCGATTGTATTGAGCCCCGAGCTTAACAGGTAAACATGTCATTACTTATTTAAGCACAACACTAAATTAACATCAATGAAAATATACCTAATAATACATTTCATTGTTTTTTTTAATTTAAATAAGTACTATGAAATAAAACATTTTGTCATTTCTATCTTTGTCTCTTAGTTTTGTTTCTGCTCAAACTAGTTTATTTTCTTATTACCTTCCTGTGGACACGTTTCTATAATATGTGTTAATTTTATTATTTAAATTCAATATGAAAATCATGATAATTATGATATGACAAAATTATTTTAAAATTAGAATATGGACTCTATCGTTTAATCGTATATTTGATAAGTAAATAAAATACTCTAGTATACAGTATTACTATAACTAGTAAAAAATATTAATTAATTAATTAATTAACTATTTATTAAAAATTTTAATTATGTATTACATACAAATAAGCATAATTTAATATTACATAACAATATAAGAATCAACATTAACTTAACCATTAACGATGCTCTTGTTTTATCTAGTATAAAAATAAAACATTTTATTCCCGTATTAAATTTTTTTTAAAAATCATTGATTTAACAATGTAGAAAATTGTGAAATTTTTGTCTACACGATGTCAAATGAAAAGTTTGAAAGCATAACTTTTCATTTGACACGAATAATAAAGTTGGAGGGTATGAATTTGGCTGAGAGCCAGTGCCGAACTCCGCCCATCCATCAATTAAACGTGACAGTGAAACTAAATGGCATTTTATGCAGTGGCCAGGGCCTGATCCGAGGTACACGTGACAGCTGTAATGAATGTTAGGGGCTATCGCTAATAGAGCAGTCCTTTGGGGGACACTAGGAGTTGCTTAAAAAAAAAATCCCGGACTTATCCCGTTCACCACCAAGAGGCGCCAGGCCCTGATTCTGTAATTATGATTTTACGCTTTTGTCTTATCTTGCCAAAACACATCAATGTCTTATCATGGCATTTATATATATGTAAGAGAATAACTTTTAGAATCTAGTGGATATCGTAACAATTTAAGGAATTGACGTGGTTTCGAAGTTAGGAATCGCCAAGTGATGTTAGAGAATTGGGCCCAGGTGTGTCATGGGGAATCACTATTCCCCGTAACACCACCGATTATTAGTGCTCCTGCTAAATATCGTGACAATGTAATACATATTATGTATTAGTTATTTATAGCCTAATTTAATCTGGTACTTAAAAAATTGGACTATATCAAAAAAGTAGCTGATAATGTAAGTCTTTCGTCGTGGTGTTTTTCTTTGTCGTGTTATTGCGTGTCGTACTAGTCGTGTCGTGAAGCTGCGTCTATCGTTCTGGTAGCCTAATAGTAATTCTATAATAGTTCTAATAGCCTAAGTAGTCATTCCTCTCTCTAGTAACTCTCACATTTTCGTATGTGTTGGTGAGTAATAACAGTGTATAAAATGTTGTCCGTGCCCAACTTTACAAAAGCATAATATGATAATGTCAATTGAGAACTCCTTCCAATTGAATTAAGGAAAACGCTAATTATATGAACCGAGCGAGCCACGCGCGCAAAGCCGGATTCATTTTGTTCATTTAAAGTTTGACGCGAGCTTCCACCTTCAACTCGGACTCGACAAAAGCTGTATTTGCATGTAATTTTGCTGCAAATTTATTACAAATTATTTTGGATTTTTCTATTCTTGTATACCAGTGGACAATTTTCGACTGCTGACAATACTAATGTGGAGATACATCTTCGTATCTTATAATTTTCATGTCAGGATTACAACAGACAAAAAGTCTAGCACTAACATTGACAGAAACACTATTATGGCTTAACACAGTGTTCATCCGACTATTTGTAAGATTATTTTTCAAAGAAAGTCATAAGAGAAGTCTTTGTACTAATATTAGTTATTATTAATATTTATTATGAATATAATATATTACGATTTGACCCAAACCAGTGATTGACTAACCACTGAACCCTTAATATCTGGGTAAAGCTGTATAGTCCATAAATTTTACTAAGATTTTTTTTTGGTTTCACCATAATAAAATATCGCTATTATGATCTCTAACACAATAAATTGAAATGCTCTTTTTTTTTCAATTAACCCAGTTTACAGTTAGACAAAAAATTCTTATTTAAGACAGAATACAAAGAAATGCAAGTGCCAAATAACCCCAAAAGTGACCAAAACCACACATTAGACTTGCACGATTCCATTCTATCACCGCTTGTGTATCACGTTGAATATTGACAGATCTAAAGTATTTTTTCATGAAAATGTCTTTTATGCTGTTCACTTTAAGATGTACGAAGCCACAAGGCTCGTTTAATATCTAATATTTTTTAAACATATTATTATAAGTTGAAACATGATGAAGTATAATGGTACGTTATATAGTTTTAAATAATTCTATTGCTTTGTTACAGGTAAGCTTACATAATCTCAAATGAGTGGATGGAGTGTTGCTTATGCATATAAATTATGTGAGTATGATTTCTTTATGAAGAAGACAAGTGGAGTCGGTTACATTTGCACTGAAAACAGAGAGCCACAAACGAGGCAAGTTGTCGTTGACTTTGAATTGCGAACTTCCCCATACACATGGAAATTGCTTCGCTTACATTCTGCTTTCCTTTTAAATACACTTGGCACTGAAGAGAGCGGTCGCTCTTGCATCCCAACTGCCTTTTCACGCCATTTATGAGGGAAACAGACGAGTATTGGACATCGAATTTAAAACCGTTGTGACTTCTAACAGACCAACTTTAACTGTGTGATTTTTGAAGTCTAGAACTCTTGCTTCTATTAGAAAAAGAGTTATGGGCGCCAAATAAAACATTAGGCGAAAAAGCAAATGAAGTAATTTTAGGAGTTTTTATTAAACTCAAGGGATGAGAGGGGTGTTTGTACGTTAAACAATTATTAATTAACATTTATATAAGATTAGTTTTTGTATCTATATTAAATAAAATTAAAATTCCAACAGCTTCATGTCCAAATCTTAGATAACATTGTCATTTTAGATAAAAATGATGACATTTTTATGGTATATAATTATGAAACTATTCTAAAATGACTAAAAAATTGTGCATTCCTAATTATTACAGATTGAACGGCCTAGGCCTAGTGAGACTAGGCCGGTTGAAAATTCAGTTATATAATTGATATTTATATTTCTAGTTCTGTTTTTGTATTAGTTTACCTTATATTTATAGTCGACAATTCACTATTTAAGACAGTATTCTGTACCTATATTGGACTCTTAAAAATGTAATCTCGAAGAACTTAAATGAACAATTAATTTGCTTCATTGCTAAATTTAATGTAACATATTAAATATTTAATAAAAAAAATACACAGTACTGCAGAGGAAAATGATATCTCCGAGTCAACGTATGAACAACCTTTTCGAAAAATAAATCGAGTCGTTTACAAACGAAATACAATCCCGTATGTATATGAATTAGACTCGTACTCCCGTACAAGAATATTGACATTGGTTACTCTAACGAGACACTTGTGTGTTTTCAACAAAATTAACTAACTACGATAGACTTCCGGAAGCCATTTAAAGTTTTACTCAACAACAACAACAAAAAAATTAGTTACTTTATCGCTCTTTTCCTTAAGACAAAATAATGACAAAGTACAAAATTTCTGTGTTTTAGCAGTATATGGTTTCCCTATGACTTTGTCTGCTTGGCTTGGAGTAACCAATTTTTTTCTATTTTCTCAAGTAAAACATTATTTAAATATAGGCAGATTATTCAAGTATATATACCTACACACTCTTAAAATTATAATTTTTAAATTTAAAAGGCTTACCAGTAGATTATAGTGGATTTATCCAGAAATTAGTTTGATACATTGTTGAAGAAAGGTCGAAGAGACGTCGTTAAAATTTAGACAGGTTGCGCTTACACCGCAAACCACCAAACTGCTGATGCTCGTTACGAGTTTCGAAGCTTCCTTATTATATCGATTGCGATATAATAAGGATAGTTTAGATTGCGAATTGCCACATACGAGTTTGGACACGAAAGTAAATGCACTTCACTTTAGTGACAGCCTCTCACAGTATAACAATCCGTGAGCAAATATAGTCAATTACGGGGTTATTACATGAATTATGAATATTTTTTATTAATAAAATAATAATTGACTTAAAAAAGCTATGTCAATATTTCAATCACACTATTAAATATAGCTAATTGAACGTATAGTAATTATAAAAATGGTCTCCTGATATTTTAAATAATAAATATATATTATGTATTTGTAATAAATACAAAATCTTGAAACTTTAATTCGCACATTTTCAATAAGAGAAAGGTTTTATTCAGTAGGCTACTCGTTGGCATGACGCTGGAATTCAACAGTGAAATCAAAAGCCGACTTAAAGCTCGCAAACAAAGGAGGAGATGGCGTTAAAATAGTTCCACTCATAACAAATACTGACTGGATTCTAAAGTTCCCATTAAATTAGAGGACGGACCTATTTATTTCTTTAAAAATTCTCTTAAGTTACTAGTAATATCGTATACTTCATTTATTATCGAATTTTATGTTCCCCTTGTGAAATCAGCATTCAGTAAAAATATGCAGTAAGCAATATTTCATTATAAAAATTACTATATTTTATCCGCGATTTCGTCTGCGTATTTATCAATTTATTAATCCCATGGCTATGTGCTATGTGTTATCCTATGCGTAGTTTTATTTATAACTAGCTGGTGCCCACGACTTCGTCCGTGTTGCAAAATATTAAGTAGCCTATCCTGTGTCCCGTACGTCCAAATGTTTATCTACCAAGTTTCATGAAAATCAGTTAATTCGTTTCAGAGTTATGGAGGAACATACATACATACATAGATAAAAAAAAAGAATCTAAAAATCGTCAATTTAGTTTCAGTATCATGTATAGAGTCTATAAACACGATATCTCTGAAAACAAAGTAACTTACTCCATGACCGACCCTTACAGATTTATTATTAGTATTGATTGATTGATTGATATTTGTAATACATAAAGCAATGTATCAACACAATTTGTTTAGTAGTTTATGCGTAAAATATTAACAATTATCCAATATATGGATGTAGCAAGCGTCCTTAGCAAGAGTAGGATAATAGAGAAAGGGTACAGTGCATTCTGTGTATATGTAACCATCCTCAAAAATAATAATTATATCTTGTAATAATGTTAGCCATAGTGTTTCGGTTCATGAGTTAGCCATGTCAATTCCCCAATCACCAGTAGTGGCAGGGCACACTGCGCTTCGCAGTCATAAATTGGGAAGAATTTTATATTTCGGTGAATGGGTAAGACATGCCATAGCCAATCTATCTATCCTCTTCTAAATCCTGTTTCCTTTATTAGCACCTATGGCGTTTGTTGTGCTAATAGGCGACGGTATCCAACTACCATTAAGTAGACCGTCATCCCGCCCGAGACCTTCACGTATAAAAATACTATCGTAGTTCATGTAAATTTCTCTTAAACCTAATGTCCATAAAGTTAGGTCTGTAGCAACTCATTGAACCAGCAATTCGGTTTGAGAATATTTTAAAAAAGATTTTTAATATAAGTGAACTGTAGCACCGTTGAGTATTCCCCTTTAGCCGGAACGGGAATCTCTGGAGGATTCCTCCAAGTAAGTTCACTCTCTTGAATTATAAAGAGTGCTGTTCAATAAGAGTCGAATGCCGTTTCAACATTGCTTTCCGTTATTTTAATTAAATTTAAGACCTTAGGGATATTACGTATAAACTGTTTTTATCGTGTTTCTTGTAAATATATTTTTTATTGTTGCTCGGAAAATAAAAGAGTCAGTAAATAAGACTTATTCTTCTAAATTACAGTGTGGTGTAAACAGTGGAAAATTAACTGAATTAGTTTTTTTCTCCACGAGTTTTTATTGCTTTTATTGCGTTTGCGACCCTTTTTCTTAAGCGATGAAAAATAAAAAAAACCAACACCTCAGTTGCTAGGCAATACCTAACTGTTGATGAAGGTAGCGTCGCCACAAATTTATTCTATTAGTTTAATAATTCAAATAGGTACAAAAAAATCTCCAGACTCGAGGACAACAACTTACGACTACGAGTGCGCCGGCGCATTGGCTCGGCCATAAAACTGAGACTGCACTTATCGTATAAGTTTAAATTTTGCTTGTAGGCTCTGGCATATAGGTATATTTTTATACATAAACATGACTTTTGTTAGAGTGATCCTTCTGTACGCTAGGATTATTATAATATTCTGAAACGAAATGTAGATTTTCAGTTATAAAGTATGAACCAATTGAATTTGGTTTCGTAGTAAACCCGTCACCCTAGTAGAGGAGTCTCGTAATGAGAACGTCTACGATGACAGTGTACGCTAGCAGGAGCTAGGCTTTGTTTATACGAGTAATGAGCTAATCTGGCGTTTAGTACATGCGAGCGTACACTATGTTTGTAGTTACTATATGTATGAAGCGACTGTACATATAGAGTCATGAGACTAAATACACCAGCAAAAATAAATACAAGTAGCATCAAAGAGAAAAATGATTCAAATAGAAAATAATAAGTGCCCTTTGATTGTTTTTCATGAAATTGTATAAGAATAGTTTTTATAGTCATTCACCCATTTTTCATGATGATTCGGTGAAAAAGTAAACGGATATAATGAAGTAAATGAACATGAAATGTAAAAAGCAAGAAATCGTGAAATTGCAATCGTGAAACTGTTAATCGTGAAACGTGAACTGCAGTTGTGTATAACTCTTTTAATTAAAATAACTATAGTTTTTTGTAAAGAAAAATTGACTGTACTGTTTCAAATTTAAAAATGGTTATGAATGTGTTTTTTTTTTTGTTTTTTTTTTTTTTTTACGCAAACGCAATTAGGTGACATTACTGAGATTACAAGATTAATTTCTTGACAGCAACAGAATAGCCATCTTGCACAAGAAAGAAACTCGGTTCTTTAGGGGCAGAGCTAGATGCAAGTACTAGTGAAGTTAGGCATATAAATTAATATACTTAAATGATATTTAAGTTTTTATGTTCATCGAAATGTATGAATACAACATTGAAAATATTTGCATACCTAATAATATTTCAAAGTCTAGACGCTGTCCGTCAGAACACTTAGGTATATATTTTTAATCATATGCTTTCCGGCCGCCAAGCCTCACCCGTCCTTACCGATTCTTCAATAGAAATGTAAATTCTACAACCAAAACACATTATGTTAAGAAAACAGTAGATAATAATGTAATTTGTAGAACTGCATCATGAATCAATACTAATAATAAATCTGTAAGGGTTGGTCATGGAGTAAGTTACTTTGTTTTCAGAGATATCGTGTTTATAGGCTCTATACATGATACAGAAACTAAATTGACGATTTTTAGAATTTTTTCTGTATGTATGTTTCTCCATAACTCTGAAACGAATTAACTGATTTTCATGAAATTTGGTAGATAAACATTTGGACGTATGGGACACAGGATAGGCTACTTAATATTTTTCAACGCGGATGAAGTCATGGGCACCAGCTAGTACTAAATAAAGAGACACTTGAAGTTGTCAAGACAGTTATTAGTAGATATGAAATAAACCATTAATGACACAGTGAATTCTTCGATCGAAGTCACTTAGTGTTTATACGTTTAAATATTTGAATTAAGATAATATTGGCCGATTTACTAATAATAACAAACTGGTTGTTCTAAAATTTACATATACTTACATCCAAACAATTGAAGGTCTACTTTACTAATAATGTCGAATTCCACTTGTAAAGATTACTTACTGCTCGTAACATGAGTTGTGTGTGAGAGGCGTGCAGATGCGATATGCTAATTTGGAAACATAAAATATATGAATGGAAAATACACGTAGATACATCTCAAGGGTGAACTTCAAAACAAGACTGCCTTTAAGTAAAATTCTTCTCATCTGGAGGCACATAACATATTCTTTACTTTGTTATTAACTCAGCATTAATACCAAAATGTGTAAAAAGATTTGAAATAATAATTAAAAAAAAAAACTGAAATAAATTTTTATTTTAAATATTTTTGCAGGGACTTTTTTTCTGAAAATTATATATAAAAAGTTCCCATTTTTAACGCTCTTTCTGTTAGTGAAAATCGCATTAAAATCCGTTGCGTAGTTTAAAAGATTTAAGTGTACATACAGAGGGACAAACGGCGGGAGCGACTTTGTTTTATATTAAAGATTTACATTTAAAAAAGTGTGTGTGTCAGTGACGAAAGAAGTGTCTGGATTTTACTTCCTACGAACGATTTTAAAATAAATAATAAAAATTATAAAAACCTTTTCATAACGAATTAATATCAGCGCCATCTCTGATCCAATGATTACCGGTGCTATCTAGTTTTCGCAAGAATGTATTACGTAACATTTTCTAGTTTCAGAGATATTGTGTAGATGGCGCTAAAGAGATATTCTAAAATTAAAACTAACGCGTAACGTACCGTTTGACAATATTAATTTTACTCCCATAAATTTTCATACCCCGGGCTTATAATATGAAGAACTTAATTCGTCTTAAGAATAATATTTCTAATTTACGAAACACAGTTTATATAACCTGAGTCAATGTTATCACTTCAATAGTATTCAATACAGTGGAAAATTCGTCGCAACCAAGTGCTTGGAGTATTTTTACAATTTTAGGAAATCCTCGCCGACCGCATAAATGCGAACTCTGTACGAATGAAATTGCTTTTCGAGGTTGCGGTCGGATTCCACCTTCCTGTACCCGGACTCGATGGGTGCGATTGAAAACATATTTATACTATACACACCACACCCTATGGTAGGAGGTCTCTATTACGACTGAATAAAATTTAAAATATAGTTTCAGTGAAGATTTTATTTCAATCTTTTTAAAAATCTTTTTAAACGAACATTTAAGCTAAAAAATCCTCAAGGTTTAAAGAAACTTATAGTTATTATAAAGTAGCTGTTGCACGCGACTACGTCGGCATAACTTTATAAAATATAGTCTATGTTACTCGCTGATAATGTAGCTTTCTATAGGTGACAGAATTTTCAAAAACGGTCCAGTAGTTTTTGAGTTTATTTATTACAAACATACAAATCTTCTCTTTATAATATTAGTATAGATATAAATAACTTTTGCATTTATAGTATAATATTAGGCTTAAGATAACCTTCAAGTAATAATGCGATATAATGTAAAATAGTATAACCTCATATAGATACACCTATTCATCGTAAATGGATGTCATCCTATATAGGTATACTATCGATTTAACTTCGGTGTTTAGCACAGACAAACAAAAAATAGAAAAAAATTCTAGTATTTTCTAGTAAAAATATAAAAAATGAATGAGTTTTTATTAAAAAATTAATATTTGAAATGTTCTTTCATAATAAAAAGGTATACTAACGCAAGTTAAGCGAACGGCCATATATTTCATACCCTTGTCAGACTTCTATTAAATATCGCTGAATCTAATATTTTAAAAACGCGTTTGTCCTTCTCTAGCGATATTTAAAATATATGCCTGGCTCTCTTTCTAACATTATTAAAAGGTATTATCATGTCACGTAGAGGCTGTATGTTACACGCCCTGTGTCCTCGAAGGGGTATATAAAAAGGGGTGACCGCCATGGAAATTATTTGCAACGCGTGCTGAGGCAGAAATCGTGATCACACTTGTTATGCAATTATCATTTTAATTTCCTTTTTTGAAACTGAAAGGATTATATGTATATGTCGCAGTATAATCGGAAAAAACGGATTTTTGCAAAAATCCTAGTACGATTGCAAAAGACTGGATAATAGAAAACTAACAACGAATCTTGTAATTCAGGATCTCTGCATCCTTTTATATATTTGCATGAGGCTATTATATTTGTGAATTCCGTAATAATATATTGACGGTATTAAACACACCTTTTGTGATGTAAATTGTTCTCAGAGGAAAACTTTCTTGATACCTTTTGTTGGAACTGTTTACCGATTCGTCCAACTGTTTCCCTTAACTTATTCTAATGAATTAAATTATCTATTTTAATTAATTCAACGGCAAATGGCTGCTTTCCCAGGAGACAAAAAGGGGAGACAATAATCCTGGATGCAACCGCACTTATGCTAAGAACAGTTTATGTAAATAGCTCGCTTTTGTTTGTCTTCTATTTGCTTTACATTCGAATAATGTACGCGAAATATTTACGAGTAAAAATAAGAAGTGTAGTGCAAACAATAAAAAAATATTTAATGCTTCGTGTAAATATCCAAAAAAGACTACATGTCAAGGCTTATCAGCATTTTGATTTAAACAATAGAAATAAATTTATTTCTTTTCTAAATATTTTTATGTAAGCCTTTTGTCTAACATTGCAATTATTATCTAGACTTTTTGTTATATTTATATTTCTCACAAAAACTATGGGATGTACCTCTATGTATGTTAATATTACAAATGGTTTAATAGATTAATTTTAATATGAGTAATATAAATCTCAATCAGGTGTGTACTTTTTTGGAATCAGTCTACGGAATTCAGGAAATACAATAAGAAGAAAAAAAATTACCATTTCACGTCTCCCATACTTTACTGTAGAACGTAGTACTATTGTATAAAGTACGATGTATAGGCTGATTGTGAAGAGAGTTAGTAACGGAGTGATGCGATACTAGAATTATGGAATAAATCACCGCTCGTTGCGGGAAATTGCTGACTTGTGTTCTCTCGTCTCGACGGGACCTAGTGCGTACCCTCACTGATCGTCACACAGGATTATCGATAAAATGTTTGGGTCCAACTTAGGTTGTGATCCCGATGGGTTGAAACTTTACTTATATCATTGTTAGAAGACACATCAATCATTTGGTTTATTGCACTAAAACTTATTAAGTATTGCAAAGTCTTATGAAAGTAATATTAAACCCTTATCTTTTCTTCGAGTCTTCTTCTATCTAACCTAAAAACAAAGACGCTGTCCGCCTCTGTTTCTTTCACTATCGCACCTATGTTTCGTTGCGCTTTCACCTAACCAAAAATATTTCAATGTAGGAATGAGTTTATGAGTATATTATTATAAACGTGTTGTGTAAAATTTTCATACAAATTTAACAAAAAACTGTGAAAATATGGCTAGTAAGTATAACTATTATAAAACTTGAACAACGAGAAAACTTCCGGCGTGCAGTTCCGGAACGCGCAGGTGAAATTAAATTTTTTGTTAGCTTTGTGCCTTAACTAACTAAAAAATAGATATGCTATGCAAGTTGTCGATAAAGTGGATGTCGAATATCGATAAAATTGTTATCGATGTCGAATATCGATAAAATGGGTGTCGCATCTCTAACGCCCTCTCGCTGCGTCATCTAATTTCCGCGGCGCCGTTACGAAGGCTCGACGAATGCGTTGTCAAACTCTCCGCACCTGCCTGTAGTATGCTTGTGGGTTTGTACGTACACAAAGTGCAGTGTAGATCATTATCGCATCTATGCCCTTTGATACAAAGATCATACTCGAACACTAAATATCTACTTCATATAGTTAGGTAGGTACTGATTTTCTGCGCCTCACTTTATCATCTACATGTCTCTATACTATGATATTTATTACATATGTGACCTCAGTTTTTGGCATTTTGTCTTTATATAACGGCCGTAAAAATCAACATAAAAAGTTAAACTTGACCATTATAGGTAATTTTTCTTTTGGGCGATGTTTACAGATATTATTATTACTCGTACATGTCTTTTTTGTAAAACAAACCGTCTGCCATTTAATTTCACTAAAAAACCTGTGTTTAAATAAAAGTAGCATGTTGCGATGCGGAATTACAATCCATTGTGGATAATTTATTGTAACAAAAAGCAAGTGTGAAGGAGAGGATACGATATGGCGAGCGAGTGTCGCGCAGCCAGTTTGGACAATGTTTACGTCTCGGCTATGAATGTGTGTCCATAATTTAGTTTGTGTGGCCATGAAGTAAGCTTTTATGAGCTGCCATTTATATTAAAAGAAAAATAAACATATTTTTTATGACAGAAATATAATTTGTATTTTATAATTATATTTTATAGCCATCACTTCTTTGTTTTCGTTATAGGGAAAACAAACCAGTAAATTTCTGACAGTGTTTGGTATTGTTAATATTATTTTCTTTAATATCACATGTGGGAGAACATCTATCAAAACAAGTACCTAGTTTGTACAAGTATGGTCGCTGTTATAAATAGGTACTGCTTTTATTTGGGTGAATAAAGAATGCGTTCAGATGGCACATAGGAGATCGTGATGACAGCAAGTGTGTTGTTATTCGATCGCTGTTTTCGTGGCTCCAACGCAAGCTCACCGCGTCGCAAATATTTCTCTTCCGCGCGAGTTATCAACGACAATCCACCGGTGTTTTATTGTTATGGCCACCTCGTTGACGGTAACTTTGGCACCTCTAATACATGAATCCATATAGGTAGATATTCATTCTAATTATAATAGTTTTTATTTTAGAATTTAATATATTTTTTAATTGAACCTAAATTATTTTTTCAAATTTTTTTCCATCGTTTTCTCTGAAAAATCTTTTTTTTTCTAAAGAAAGGTTTTAAAGTTACATCAAAAGAGAAATATCTTTCAGGCTGACCAAAAAATAAAAAAAATAAAAACATAAAATTTGTTAAGATCATCAATACTATTTAATAATAAATCTGTAAGGGTCGGTCATGGAGTAAGTTACTTTGTTTTCAGATATATCGTGTTTATAGGCTATATACATTATACTGAAACTAAATTGACGATTTTTAGAATTTTTTTCTGTATGTATGTATGTATGTATGTTCCTTCATAACTCTGTAACTAATTAACTGATTTTCATGAAACTTGGTAGATAAACATTTGGACGTACGGGACACAGGATAGGCTACTTAATATTTTTCAACGCGGACGAAGTCGTGGGCACCAGCTAGTTTTATACTAAATATATTAGTGTTATGAATGATCTGCAAATATGACTGGAAATATATTTTTTTTTTAGATATCTGGGCCTTGTTTTCTATTCAGCTATTCAATACTCACCGATGAACTGGCTATTGCGGAAAAATTCAACGATAAATCACTTCATATAATGAGTTTTTGTTTTTACAGTTAAAATTTTCAATATTTATTTGAGAAAGAGATCTGACAAAGTTAAAAGTTGTTCATAACAATATGGACGAACACTTTGACGGTGCGTTGTCGTGACGTCTTGACAGTTGCTTTATACTTTGACCGGAGCCGCGAGCAATTTATGGCTTCCCCTTCAAACAAAAGAATCCATTCTTAATATTTCCTCGCTGAATTGTTAAAGATTGGTAAACTTTCCGATTAAAATGTTTTCGGACGACAAAGACGTAGCCTGCTCCTCTGCTTTTCGAGACGCAGTAGCGAGATTAAATATTGCTGCGAAATATTAATATTACTAGTGGCCCGATCCCGGCTTCGCACGGGTACAATTTTATATTCAATCCAGTCGATAAATTACCTTACACCGCCATCTGTTAGATTCTTATGGAACTAACAGATAATTATAACAAATAATTTCTGGATTGAGTAAGTATACAACGGATGGCGCTTTGTTAATAATATTATATAATTTGTAAAAAAAAAAAAACTTAGATTTAAACTATCCCTATCTTTTAAGTTGGACCAAATAGTTATGAATAGTTATGAAGTTTTATCAAAATCGGTTCAGTAGTTTAGGAGTTCTTCGCGGACAAACAACGTGACACCACGTGACACGAAATTTTTATATGTATACTAGTGGCCCGCTCCCGGCTTCGCCCGGGGTGCTTTTTTCTCCTATCTTTTAAGTTGGACCAAATAACAGATACTTATGAAGTTTGATCAAAGTCGGTTCAGTAGTTTCAGAGTTTATCGCGAACATACATCGTGACACGAGATTTTTATATATATAGGTAAGGTAGTTTTTTAGATTTCATGTGTGGAATAGAATTAATATAATGACGAGACACTTACATACATAGGACACAAAATATTAACAGATAATTATTGACATATTTAGTGTTGAGAAAAGTTATTTTAGGAAGCAAATTAGTTCATAGATTAAAGTAAATAAATTAAAAAAAAAATAGATTTTCTGGATCTCACACACTCAGTCTAATATTTACATTAACATTTATTCCCATTTTTCTTTTTATCTGTCATTGTTGTTAATTATACTTTTACACATGATTTAAAAAAGAGTATAGAAGACGAATGAAAAATGTAAGATATGATAAACACCGCATCCCTTCAAAACATCTTCCAAAACGCTTCTCGCGAGGGTGCATAAAGGCATAATGAAAACTGACGTTACACGAATGGCGATGGGTTTCAAAATATGTATGGCGGCCTTCAACATCGTATCTCTATTGAAAGCGAATGAATCGTGCACAGACTCGTGTTTACTGTGCTGTTAAAAGCACATCCGAAAATCGTATATAAATTAACATAAAACCGAATGAAAAGCGATAAAGCAAACTCCCTCCATGGTGGCGCGTAGCGTAGAGAAACGCAACCAGGGTTCTCACAGATTACTTATTCTTCAATTTTTTTTATATAAAGTAATTAGTGATCAATCAAATATATTGTATCATAGTTTAAAACTTATTATAACTAGCTGTAGCATTCTAAGAAATTAACCGGGAAAACAATATCTCAAGGCAACTAACTAATTGCGGAAAACGCACTAAGAAAGCAAAAGAAACAATTTTTTTATGCATTTACTAGCGACCCGCTCTCGGCTCTTACATATGCAAATTTTCTACAAAATATAATAATAAACTTTCTCGTTTAACGCTTTTTCTATTAGTCAAAAACCGCATCAAGATCCATAGGTTGGTTTAAGAGTTAGAGGATGTACAGGCAGATAAACAGACACAGCCAGCGACTACAATTCGTCATAGTAGTAAAACAACGACGGTTTTGATAATTTTCAATTTTTATTTCTTTGCGTAAACTGACTTTATATGTCGTGCTTTATCGACCAAAAACATTTTTTGATAAATATTATTTAAAACTTTCCAGATACAGAGTTGGAATACTGACGGATTTGATTTCTAAACACAGTACAATGGCGTATTAATCATTTCGCCAGTGCCATACTGTAAAGTTATTAAATTGCAGAACCGTCGTTGTTCTACGGCTACGACGAATTTATAATTATTATGTAAATAAAAAACACATTATGTATGATTGGCCATACAAAACAATAATTCATATTTAAAAATCCTATTAAATTATGAGTTTCTGCGACTAGTAGGAGTATTTTTTGTGTAATAGATAAAAATTATATCAGAAAATTTGAAGAATATATTATTTCAAATAGCCCCAACCGCCGCACCCTGCAGAATCAATGCTTGTTTCGTTTAATTACAATGAACGAACAATAAAACCAATCGGATCTATTTTAATTACCTATTTTATTAACTTTACTGAAAATAATTGAAAATATAATCGCTTTCACTCACGGTGACTGCGCAGAAATCTTAATTTATTTGAGTGCTTAACATTACACATTTAATATGTAATAAAATTATTAATTTGATTAAAATGTTTAAAAAACTTTTTATCTAAGAATTTATATCCATGCTTAGAATTTTACTGTATGTATACTATATGCTCAAATTTGGGTATAGATAAAAAGTGAATTACTTAACTAGAATAATAATTATCTTAGTTTTCACAGCATTTTTTTAAATATCTAATCAAAAATACTTAATAATTTTTGTGCTATCCCTGATGTATTCCATTTTGCATCACTCTGTATATTATGTATAGAGTTTGCTCTGTATATATACAGTATGATGAGGAGAGGCAAGCACAACTCAATTAGCTAATGAAAATGTACCGTTTTGTAAATCTTAAACGGGCCCGCCTTTAAGGAAATCGCCGTTTTTACACTCCGAGACGTTTTTAAATTAATCAGTTTTGCCTTTTCCAATTACGAATACTATTTAGAGATGTTACAGTCATTTTAAATACTCTTAATTTTATCATAATTTATCTAATTCACAAATAATCTTGTTTTGGTAATATAGTATCAATTTATGATATAATTTTGTTTGAATCTGAAAATATTCTTTTCAAATCTCAATTGGGATAAAAAAAAGACTGTCTCAAGAAAGACTGTTTGCTGTTTTAAAACGTCAACTACACAATCCAACCAACGTCATTGGCAATTAACGAAATTGATTTCGTTAGACGTCATAGATGGCACTTAACAACACTTAGCTGTTTTATTGATATGTACTAAGTTTTTAGAAAAAAAAAAAAGATTTTCAGAAAAAACGTTTAAAAAAATCTGGAAAAATAATGTAGGCTCAATTAAAAAAATATGTTTCTTTAATTTATTTCTTATATTTTCAGTAGAATATATTATAATCTTACATTTTAATCTGTAGGAGAATATATTATAAATGTGAGACAAGTAAACAAATAAATAATTGTTATTTGTAAGCAACGGATATACAAGAAGCGTTAAAAATTTAGGCAATGCTTAAGTGTTAAGTAAGACGACGTCTTAAATTCCAAAATGAGCCGTTTCAAACGAAATACCCGTCATTACAACTGTTATGAGAATTTTACAAGTTGTTTCCCTAAATTTACCTATTCAAACCCGCCTGAGACACTTATTTATTCATGTATATATATCGTCATAGCTTAGGAGCGGAACACGAAAAACTACTCATTTCAGCCATACTATTTAATTTTATAATTGCAAGAATAATTATGTCTGTCTTGCAAGGATATCACGGAATAAATTTGGATTAATATTGGTATAAAAAATGTTTGTATCCGGGCTATATACTTCGCTATTTTTTACCTTTTAACAAGAGTTAATCAGCGTGAAATAGCTACTCGGTTATACAGTAATAATCTATCGCTTTGTTCAGAATGTTTATGAAATGTACAGGCTCATAGGGACGAGTTTATGAAATAATTTTTTTTTTCCTTAGTGTCTGATGTTTCGCTCCAGTAGTGATTTTATACATCTGTATCTTATCAATACTAATGATAAATCTGTAAGGGTCTTTCATGGAGTAAGTTACTTTGTTTTCAGAGAGTAAATTGACGATTTTTAGAATTTTTTTCTCTATGTATGTATGTATGTTCCTCCATAACTCTGAAACGAATTAACTGATTTTCATGAAACTTGGTAGATAAACATTTGGACGTACGGGACACAGGATAGGCTACTTAATATTTTTCAACGCGGAAGAAGTCGTGGGCACCAGCTAGTGGGTAATAATACTCTTTATTAAAAGTATAAGTCATCTATTTTGTCTAAAACATTAACAAGCAACTTCATAATGGGAAATTTGTTGCATGGGTCAGTTGTAGCCAACGCCGTGAACGTACAGTGGCTGTCGTAATAGAACACGTCCGTAGATAATTAGCTAAACATAAGCGGTCGTCTCCCGCACTATGATCTCCCATAGCCCGAGGGGCGGCGTGTTCCCAGTAAATTTCGCGTACATATTCCACTCATTTTCCGGATATTTCGCGCAATATTCCTCGCTACACGTTTTCCTGGGTCCACGGAGACATCAATTCGAAGCTATTTACTTGTTTTAAAACGTATAAAATAGAGTTGATTCTTTTTAAAGTTCACCTGCATTGAAAGATTTAAAGGTGTACAACAGGTTTAGAGATATAAATATTTTTTAAACATTATTATAAGTAATTTGTATTATGAAACCAAGCTTTTCTGTCAATTTTATAACATAAGCTCCGTGGAAACACACTACTGTAAAATAATCACAAATTTTGTTATAATTTCTGGCGTATAAATCCGTACAAGTTATTGAAATTTTGACTAAAAAGATGACTATTTAGTTACCTGTTTAGTTGTCAACACAACTTGAAAAATGTCATTAAAGTGACAATTTAAACAAATAAAAAATTGTAAACAATTACAATTTATAATTTCAAAAAATTATTTAAATAAAATGTTAACTTTTGCATCGATTCATCGATGCTTGGAAACAGAAAATCATATAAAAAGATATAAAAACGAGTTCCTTCGCCCTTTACCCTTAGAGAATTCCCGTTTGATCCCAAGACGTATTTGAATTTTTCTTTATTTTTATAAAGCTTGCAGAATATGAATATCGTCTGAGCACTGGGATTTGATGTCATTGAAAATAAAACATTTGTATTTGAAACATCATTCTTGAGAAGAAGTTTTTATTTTTTTATTTTATTTTACGATTTATTCAAACAGATTTTACATTACATTCCTAACAAACAGCAAGAACTTTTTACAGTAATTTCAAATTTTAAAATTTGCATTATTTTATTCTAGAAGCTTCATAAAATATTTTTAAAATGGCGCGCCACCACTGATTGATATTAAACTGCAGATTGGGATAACTTTATACCCAATACAATTTAAAAATAATGAAGTAAACTTTTTTGTAATACTTAGACATATATTTCATTGTAGATTATTTATTTACTATAGTTAATTATGTGGGCAAAAATTTAAAAATACTATAACCTGCTAAATAAATCGTAAGTCCTTCGTAACGGCACAGTGTAGGTATAAGTCGAGTGATTTTGATATAATACGTCTAAAAGTCCGGCCAGTAAGTGAGTTTCTGTGTAACCAACTTGCCTAACTATAGGCTTTTTATGACAACAATAAAGGAATAAGAAAAATGATTGCTTACAACATCCTTTCACTCGGTACTTCAGTAACTTGTCCCACGAACGACTTGGTGGAATGGGACGAGTTAATGAAATGCAAAAAAATATTTTTGTTTCGTATAGCAAGTAACTCGTCCCACTAGTTAATAAACTGCTGTAACCCATGTCTGCTTTTTATTGAAATTATAAGTTATAGATTGAATTTTTATTCACATATTCCTTTGGGAACATGACTGCAATAATCTAATATATAAAATTCTCGTGTCGCGGTGTTTGTTGCAAAACTCCTCCGAAACGGTTGGACCGATTTTGATGAAATTTTGTGTGCTTATCGGGTAGGTCTGAGAATCGGCCAACATCTATTTTCTATACCCCTAAATGTTAAGGGTGGCCCACTCCAAAATTTTATTTTTATTTTTTGGCAAAACAACGTTTGCCGGGTCAGCTAGTTTTACTATAAAATGCTTAGGTACGAATGAAAATAAAATTACATAATGTAACTATTTTATTACCAACATTTTATTAGCATATATAATATTTTTGCAGTAAGTCCAATACGTGCATTATAACTGTATGAATCACTATTATCAGCCTATGAGTTGGGGTGTTCTGGCTCGAACGTACTGGCTACGAGCCAATATTAAAGTATCAAACCGCAAACGTGATATGATATTTTATTAAAATTATGTAAGGCAAAAAACTTTATTATATTTGTTTATTTGTTTAATCCAGTAAATTCTGGACATTATAAATTTTTTTGAAAAATGTAATTATAAAGAATTTTTATTTCTAAAAATTTTCCAAGTTATTGTTGGTTCTAAGTTATATTTTATTAAATTAGTATTGATAACAGAGTTAATGCAAAATAGGTTTGGCTTCAATGTCAATAAGTCTAACAAACACATAGTAAAAATATCGCCATATTTCAATTTCAATTTTGATTGCAGAATTTGCAAATTGAAAATTTCATATTCCGCTAATTTGAAAATTTCCAATCTGACAGTTATTTTGCATTTTAAAATTACAAAATTATTTATGGATAGAATAAAAAATCAATATATAATTTGTTTCTCGTGTAGTGATTCAAATATTTGAAAAAGAGACCGTAGTAGTAAAACTACTTGTAAAAGTTATGAACACAAATTTTTGCTGTCAGAAAAAAGGTTTTCAAATATTCACGAACGCTAGTCGGCCATCTGTGCGTACGCCACAATATGCATTGTCTGCAGTGGGTATACGACGTGGTTGAATAAACTTACCTAAATTGGAATTCCATTGATTTTTCCCTGTTAAAATCTCTCCATTTTGTAGTGCATTTACTTATTTTCAGAAGAAAGGAATACTTGACATGCGAAAGTTAGTGAAAAAGCGATATTCATGTGATAAAAGCTCCCGGCATAAACTTGTATATTCTCCAAATTAGTGCCTCCTCTTATTAATATTATGCACCCATATTCTTTCGCAAGCGTCATAATTCATATAGCAGTAACAACTCATCTGACTGACGACACGTTTGGTCTAGTGGTTAGTAACCTAGCTATTAACCAAACGGTCGCGGGTTCGAATCCCGCTAGGGGCAAATGTTTATTAAATGTGTTAACATTTACCTTTGTACCTGAGTCATGGATGTTTGTATTTATGATATGTATGTATTTACAAAAAAAAAAGTAATGTATGTATTATATCAACTGTCCTGGTATCCATAATACAAGCATTAAGTTGCTTAGTGTGGAACTAGATGGTGCTGTGTAGAATGTATTATATTATATATCTTCATCCGAGTCGCTGTACATCGTACGGCTGACATGGGTGGAAGCCGTTCAAATAGAAATAACGAGACGCTACGGTGCTATAACGCTGACGCCTGGACGCTCGCTAGCTACGCTTTCTGTTTGACCAAGCCTTTAGGATAAGAAATTAGGAAGGGTTAGGAAAAGGGGCATATTTTGTTGTCATTTCACGGTGGTCTTCTGTAAGGCGGAAGTTACTGCTCCCAAACAGCCTTTGAAAAAGAGTGTGCCTAGCCACTACTAAAACCCACACAACAAAGCCAACTTTGAAAAACTTAAAAGTAAAATAATAATATAAAAATTTGCTCTATAAGCCTACAATTACTAGCATATCTTCTAATGTTTTTACACGTACTTAATTGATTGTTTGTAAGTATAAAATTAGATTTATATTCAAGATAATTTAGTCACAAGACTTTAATGTTTTCGCAAATATAATCCATGTCCCTTTAGTCCAATTCTGTCTGGATTCTTTTAGGGCCAGTTTTATAAACGACATACCTTTTTCTCGTTCGTTACAGTGCTGGTAACGAACGGTTAACGGTCCGTCAATAACGTTTACTGACGGTGGTTCTTTAAAAGAAATTAAACATTCGGTAGCTGTCCGTAAAAAATACGCCGAAGTTTATGAATATCGTCGATGGTCTCGTTGTAGTCTGTCAAGAACTTTCAAGTGTCACGTTACAAACATATTTATTTACAAAAATAACAAAATAAACGATACGTAAGATAAACCGACCCTATCATAGTCAGTAACGAGCCAGTAAACGCTAGCTGTCAAATTATACTGTTGGCTACCGAACAGTTGTTTATAATACATTATATTATACTATTACATAATTTTTTCGTCTATTTGATATAAAATTTAACTAACGGATCGTTATAAAACTGGCCCTTAGAAGACCAAAAATAAGTCTTACAAGAATAAATACGGGGTACAAATTTTCACTAACATTTTTCATCACATACTTGTAGAGCTTATGTCCGTATTACAACATACTGTTTTTTGAGTAGGACTGTGTCTACACCCTCTTTTGATTTATGATAATCTCTTTCATTTCGGTCGGGCACGCGTCAAGTTCGCAACTGTTCGTTGTTGTTTGGATCTCTTTTCAAACGCTTACCCTTCTTCATCTGTTGACATCCAGACGCACCTCCTTCAATAACTTCCCTACAATTCAATTGTTACTCATGATGATCAATGTTTCTGACTTAAAGTAGAATACAGCTCACAAAGTCATCCTGGCTAAAGAATTTAAGATAGTGCTTCCAAGGTCAAGATAGCCATGATGGTCGCCAACATTCGTAGATAAGTGGCACGCTATGAAGAAGAAGCTGTTGTGGATATTCTTAGACACCAAGTGTATATTTATTTATAGGCAGTAGTATATTTTATAGGCAGTGTATTTTTAAGTGTATTTTTCAAGAATAATAGTGAACCTTTTTAAAAAAGTGTGACAGAAGTGATCTTTTCAAATAATTGTTTTATTATAATGAAAAATTATAATAAAAAATCATTTTTATTAAAAATATACAAGGTTCAAAATTAATTTATTCAATGTGACTCACACTGTCAACTAAGCTTATAAAATCAAATAATTGAGATTTTTATAGAGATTTTACAGAGATCGTATTGAAGTTTTTTTTCTATGAAGTTTCGTATCGATTTTTTTTATATCTAATCTCTAAGAAAAAAATCATAACTCTTTATAGTTTTAGATTTGTCCTCATTGACCCGTTTAGATTGATCACCTTTTTTTTGTATATTTATCTATTGAAATTTTAATTTGTCAAACTTTATAGTAGGATTTGTAAATACTTTAATTTTATTCCATACATATGTTGAATATATTAGGCTTTGCTTTAAATAGTAAGTATAAGAGAAACCTCTGTATCTAGTAGTTACCTATATTAAACAATTGTCCCCATTTAGATTTCTATGTACAGACTTACAGCCTCCTCAGTTCTTTAATCTACCAATCATCTGCGAAATGAAAAAGTGTCTGAATTAAAGCCAGTAGACCGGTCATTGAGAGTAAAGCTATAAGCCGCCCGACCTAAGTGGGTTGAACCTTTCCGCGCCAATATCCTCGCGACAGTAACTTAACTCATTAATTAAAACAATTGTTGTAATACCTTTGCTAACCTATTGTTAAGTATGGTGAACATGTTTGCCTTAATGAAAATATATTTATACTGATTCTGATTATTTATACTGCCTTCGATTTATACTGATCGACAGTGATTATTTATCTTCTTTAATATATGGACATTTGCCTAACACAGTCACACCAGTCCCATCTTCATCTGACCTTATGTTAGTTACGTTTAGTCCTGTTGAAAATAATAAATTATTGAAAGATTTTTAGTTAGTTTAATTTATAAATATCTCGAAGAAGATTATAAGTGATATTCTGTAATAATTTGAAATTTACGAATCTTGAGGTAGCGCCCTTATTGCCCGTACGTCCCACGTAGATCCGAACCGGTGGTAGATTAAATTTTATTGTGTCGATCTCTAAATACTATAAATAAAAGTTAAATGTCAAATACCACTCGTTTAAACGTTTCCTTTACCGTTATAGACATGAAAAATTGTTTCAAGTCCGCAAGAGTAGAACTCAGAGGTACAGGACATACATCGGTGCGAGTGAGAAGTTGTCTCTTGCAAGATTATTTTTAAAAAGTAACCGTACCATGTGAAAATTGTACGGTGTGAAGTCGATCCTTTCGCTGACTCGACAAAAACCTGCCTTGACTAATGGACTGTCAAAAGCTCGAGACCATTTTAGTGAGGACAACTGTGTTACAACATTTTCACGTAGACAGTTCCAAAATGATTTATAAGGAGCTCTCATTATACGAAATTTGCTTATTTTATAAGAATTATTTAAATATTTATCAGGCATATTTTGGAGCCTTTCTATTCACTCTGAAGGCTATTGAAACTCATAAGTAGTAATTAGCCTGTCTGCCGCGCTTTATCATAAAAATATGTTTTAAATTTCAAACAATATTACGTTAGTTATAAAATAAAGCGCAAATTATCTCTACTTACATGACAACATTATAAATTAATAATCAATCTTATAAAATTGATAATCAATCTTTTTTATTTAATTTGCTTTTATTTAGTTTTTTTTTTAAATAAAATGTTTAGTATAAATATAATTATAACACTACAATTTTATCTCAAAACTCAAGAAATTCAACTCTATATAGTATGCTTATTATTAAAGCTAAACTAATATTTAGCTTTGCCAAAGTTTATAAATTTCTTCTTAATTTGGTTGTAATTTTTCAATCTGGTTTACATGTTCCTAACAGCAAAATCACATAGAAACGAACACATACTTAGCTTCTATTAGTCTGGAACGTTATCAAAACTTAAAAATGTAAATAACGCAATAAAAGCAATTGAAAACAGACATAAGCCATCAGTCAGCCATTGTGCGATGGCAATAATAGTAGAAAAGTATGTAAATTGTTGTCGGGATCGCTTCAGCCGCTCGTATATTGTCCATTTTGGGCGCTGGCACTCCATTTACCCCAACTTGGATCCCTTTGAAGCCTTTGAATCTTGTTTATTGACGATATAAACCAACATGTTATTTCTTAATGTGACCGCCCACTTGGAGACGCCTCTTCTTTGAATTTCGAAAAATATGAACTTTCTTTTTTTGAATTGTCTTTATTAATGTAAAAAAATATATCTACAAGTTGTTAAGTTCTACAGACAAATTTCTCACCAATATCGACGAAGTTGGGATCTCTCTTATACACTCCTAATCAATACTAATAATAAATCTGTAAGGGTCGGTCATGGAGTAAGTTACTTTGTTTTCAGAGATATCGTGTTTATAATTATAAGCTCTATACATGATACTGAAACTAAATTGACGATTTTTAGAATTTTTTCTGTATGTATGTATGTTCCTCCATAACTCTGAAACGAATTAACTGATTTTCATGAAACTTGGTAGATAAACATTTGGACGTACGGGACAGGATAGGCTGCTTAATATTTTTCAACGCAGACGAAGTCGTGGGCACCAGCTAGTTAAATTAATAAAAAGAAATACATACTATTTTAAGGCGCGATTTCACCATACCCTGTTAGTATTTGACATCGCTGTTAAGTCATTTAACAGACGTTTACAGTATACGAGTGACAGTTCTAAATGACAACAGCGATGTTAAATACTAACCGAGTATGGTGAAATCGCGCCTATTCTCATTTATTCTTGTTTGTAAAACGTCAGTGAAGACATATTTACACATTCTAGAAATGTGTCGAAAAAAATACACATGGAAGTATGTTCATATACGAAATAACAACGCGTTATCTTGAACATGCAGGATTCCTCCCAAGATTGAGTTTGACGTGAGTTTGACCTGCGTCTGCATTGTGCCTATTCTGAAATTCCTCTCACTTGCAAATCATAAAATTATTGCGAAGTGAAAAAAATATTGTACTACCAAACCCATCGAACCACGTACGCATAACATAACAGAGACTAGATACGGACTGACGAAGGATTTGCATACATTTAGCGAATAGCTGTGCGCTGAATTCCAGACGTCTTGTTAACTTGTACACTTTATGTAATGCATGTTAAGTACTTCAACTTAACCGCAGTGGAGGGTTGCATCAAATGTTGCGCCAAACTTCTGCATCGAATCAACAAGAATGTAATATAGGCATTTTGTACATATTAAAAATTGTATTTTATATCGGGGCGAGAGCAGAGTATACTTAATTCATGCAGTTGTACCTATTTGAAAATTAGAAATATCTCCGTAACATTATTAGTGTTGGTATTTGAAACAGTTGGACAAACGTTACAATTCGTGCAATAAAATTGTTTTCCAAAAGCTACAATGAATGTCGCATAAATTATTAATTTTAATGAAAATACTTCATACGAGTCGCAATGGCCGCGTTCACAATGCTTGTCTGCGGCTAACGAATGGCCGAGGTGAAAAGTTATGTGCCATTGTTCACAAGGAATGTACTCGGTGATACCTCATACCATAATAACAGACCTGCTTACACTCAAAATTCTATCTATCTTATTATTCATCATTTTCAGGGCATATCTTGTTTGTTCTCAAAGTAAATACTTATTCAAAATGGGAGTAGGTACGCATGAAACATTAAACCTTTTCAATGATATATAAATGACATGGAGACAGCCATTTACTAGAATTCTTTATTAATGTATATTTTGTAAGTTTCTTTATTATCTTTCTCAACGTCATTGAGAATTTTGATCTCTGAAAAACTAAAAGAAAAATTGAAACGCAAAGAAAACCGTTATAAACAATTTTAACTAAGTAACTTTCAAAATATTTATTGGCCATATAATACCTATTTATTTATTTTGATATATTACTGGAAAAGTAGAATATCTACTAATAAGAAAATTGAGTATTTATTTAAAATCGAGACTACTAAAAGGGTTTGCCTTTAAGCAACAACGACCAACTTTCACAATCGAAACTATTTAAGCAACTATTAGTCGCCGGTATTGCTTTTATACAAGTCTGCATCGGACTCCTTTATTCTGTAGAATAAGTAAAATACTTTTAAGCCAACACAAGAGGGAGATCTGCAGTGCGTAAATCTCGTTAAAGTTGTCGCTGTAGTATTAATATCACTTTCGCCGAAGATATTAGGGAGTAAAATATTGGGAGTGTGTGTATTTTATATTATAATCTAATAAGTAACGTATGTATATATATAGTAACTGATGTACATTTAGTAAAAACAAATTATTTTGACATTATAAACAGACACTTCAATTTTGTTTATTTGTAATGTAATGAACAGGTACAAAATTAACCTGTTCATATCTTATCATTCATTCTTACATTCTTCTATTATCAAAAGGAATAATAAATTAAACCAGAAAGTGTACTGAAATACAATGAAATAATTATTTAATGATAAACACAAACACATTTTGACAAGTAAAAATGAACGCTAGTTTTTTCCGTCACTTCATCTTTTTTTTTATTCTAGCAACCACAAACTTGTCAATGGCGTCTTGACTTGTCAACTTCATGGCGCGACCGGTGTTGCCAATAGGAACTTCAATGAACTGACACGGCGATAAAATAAATCAAAACACTTTTAAGAAGACTTCGACGATAGATAAGATTTAAATCGCAGACGACGCCGGGAATCTGATGCCAGCGCCATCATATATCAGTGACACAACGGGGCGCAGTGCACTCGCTCACAAAGAATAATACTGCTATGAAGATATTTGTCCAGAGTTAGAGTTACAGAAGCGACTCGCATTCTATTCTTTACTTGGTAAACTTTCTTAAAAAAATGTTCTCTTTCGCGTATACAATAAAATTCCATATCCGTACTTCATCCTAAACGAAGACAACCAAAAATTAACAATTATTTATTTATTTTAATTTTATGTCACATTTTCACATATTATTATCGTGGTATTGTGTGAAGTAAAAGTAACTTTAATTCAGTATAAAAAAATCCTGTGGTCTGAACTAATTCTAATAATATTATTTATGCGAAAGTTTGAATGTTTGTTACTCTTTCACGCCAAAAAGTCTGAACTGATACGGATGAAATTTGGTAAACTATATAGGATACATTTTTTCGTAAAAGAAGTTCCTGTGGGATTTTCAAAAAACTACAGCTCGTACGAAGTCATGGGCACAGCTAGTTATTAATATTTGAACGACTTCGTAATATGGTCATTTTCGTATAATTAATTGTTTACAGGTGCTCGAAATTTAGTTTACTTAACTAAGTAATCCATTTTATGTAGTTTTATGTCTGCAATTCGCACAATTTTACCACTACCTCGGTTCATTCTCAAAATTGCTTTACTCTTCGTGTTGCACTCTTTTCAATGTAGAGCATAAATCTTACCCAACAGAGCAGAGCACATTGCGACGTACCGTGTGATCTAGTGTGAGGCATTCACACCTACATTCATCCTCAAAATGTAACCAATGATTTTTCATCAATGAATCGAAGCCTTTTCACATAAATTTAATAATAATCTAGGGCTTTAACAAATAAAATTGGAATTATTTGTGCGATTTTAAAAAAAGGCTTTTTCTGCTCTCATTTTTAACTTCACATTGTTTTTTTTAATGTTAAGGTCCAAGGACAGGCTGACGGTCCACTACTTTCCAAATCCAGACCAGAGCCAGCTTTGTTAAATTTATTTCCACATTTGAACTATTATCATTTATTCAAACACGATTAATTTTCATAATGGTTTCTTAATTACATTCTCAAGTTAAAGTTGAATATTTGTTCGCGAAAGAAGTCGCGGGGAATCAGTAGTACAGCAGTAACACGTTTACCATTTACCGTAACACGCAATTTAGTCACAAGTTGGCAATGAGCGGATATCGTCAAAAGTGTCGAAGGCGACACCTGTTTCACGTCACGCGATATTCGTTATTTCGTAACTTGTGCGAACGACACTTGCTGGTTTTTGTATTTCCGGAAGAGGACACATTGACAAGCGGTAGCGGTATCACTTCTATCTTTAAAAATGTTACTAAATGTGTTTTTAAAGGCAAACCTCGAGAACTACCGGCAGCTTTTTTTTAATATTCCGAGGAAGGTACCATAAAGAAAAAAATTGGAAAAATTGCCCCGACAATTGCATCCGTGCAAAGCCTGGAGCAGGTTGCTAGTATTCCTATAGAAATATTAAGTCGCTTTGTTAGTCTCAGTCCTGTTCTATACAAGGTTAAATGGGCTACAATCGGGTTCTCATGTTTTTAATTTAGATATTAGAGCAGACTTTTCACTGCTCTGATTGACTTTGGCTCGGAGTCTGAACACTGTAATCTAATTTAGGGTTACGGTATCGTTGGAAAAAGAACTTACCAAAGTACCAAATCTTATTGGATTCCGCAGTCATAAACTGAGTATTTCGTCAAGCGTCGGCGACCAAAATCAGCTTGTTATAAAAGACCACTATAAATAAAAGTAGAGTATTAACTAAAGTTTTTTTACTTGTCTGTCACTGTCAAGACGGATCAAAATGACTGCGTTGTTTAACATGTCTATAGGCGACATCCTATCTAATGGAATCTGTTCTTTCGTATACTAATTATTAACATGTTTGGATATTCTTGATGGCCAATTTTTATAAATATTAAATCTAATGTATAATATTGTTCCAAAAAATAAGTTTTTAAACAAGAGAAAAATAATAAATGGATCGTTCTTAGGTTATAGGTCTCCAAATTTTCCAAGACTTCGTGTCTTTTTCTGTTAGTATTTTGTCATCAGCCCACTGAGTGTGTACTCGATCTGGCAAGATTCCTTTAATTTAGCGATCCAGCATTCGCCAATGAAACCACAACCTAATTCTAACAGCGTAAGATTATAGCTCGGGAGAATTACATTCAAGCACTCAAGGAGCGGTAATGCCCAAAGTTCGGACGTCAAACCTTATTCAAGTGTAATTTATGCTTTTTATCTCTCCCTGCGCGTCCCTTCCTTACTTTTGCAATCCAAAAATAAACGATCACGTAAAAGTTAACGTGATACTATGTTCGAATTGCTTGTTTTACGGCAAAACAAATCAGATTTTTTTGGAATAGAACTTGTTTCACAGAGGAATCACCTGACAAACGATTGTATCAAGCTTATCAGAGTATCGGTGTGATTTATGTGAAAAACCATATAATAGTGTATGAACACTAAGGAATTATCTTTCAACCTTTCAGGGTCAAAAACGCAATTGCGTCCTCCAGATGTTACTTGTGTTACTGTGGCCACCAACCACCAATGTGAATTTCTGCTTTCTTACGACTTTTTACAAAAACTCATCTAAGTTGCGAAAGTATTTATGTTTAACTTAACGTGATTTTTATCTTCCATTTTCTGCTCATATTTAGAATAAAATAAACAAGGTTATTCCGGACGACCCCGTTTGTAGGTTAGCGTGAAAAAATAAATTCCCCGCCATCGCCAGAAGCGGTCTAATTCATTCCTCCAAATCCGCAAACTATCTGCGAATGTATCGTGAAAAAAGTGTTTTTATGGTAAACAAAGAGGAAACACGCTCGACACGATAAAGAGGCTCGTTGAAAGATAGCCCTGAGGGTTACAGAAATTACTTTTTTTGCGCGTTCCGCTGCCCCTTCGCGTCACCTGTGTCCGCCCGTCGATATATCACCGTGACGTGTGAGAAATCAGCGTGGAAAAGTAAATAACTTTATCGGTTACTTTATTCGGTTTACAAATGCTTTGGTCTTTACAATTTAAATTATAATTTTCCAGGTGAAATTTGTAGCACATTTCAAATGACTACGAAGATGTGTATTAAAAATCAATGTCACGTATGTGGGCAGAGCTTAAGTAGAGGCTTAGTAAAGGCCGGCAAGCAGGTAGATGACCACTTGAGGGTAAGTGGCTACAGTCGCCTATTAACACAAGCAACGTCCATTGAGACCTTATAGTGGAATTAAGGAATAGGGGTTAAGAAGGGGTAAGAAAATTGATTCTACTAACCCTTACTGACTCACTCACAACTGGACAGATGCTGTTATACCACGGTGGTCTTCTGTGATATCACTGCTTATACGTTATCATTGCCTAGTGGTTATCACAGCCTAGTTGGTTGAGCAATAATTTATGACTGCGATGCCACTACTATACTAGTAGCTCAACAACATTGAATTAATGTCCTGAATTTTATATGAAAACAATTTTTGGATTTCGTAGCATATGTGTTTTCCCTCACACAGATCAACGAGGCTTTCTGTCGTTTTGCACTGCAAAATATAATGTTTAGCCTCTGATTAAAATCTAAAAATAATTGTATACCAAACAACTATCGTAGATAAAGACAAGAAATAATTCATGTTAATATTTGAATGTCCGTTTCGCGTGTCAATGACGAAGTTGATGTGGTGAATGAATAGCGTTAAAATTTACTGAAACACAACTGAAAAGCTGAACGCATCGCGACAGACTCGATTCAATAACGACTTTTTTATTGAACGTTTGTTCGAATATAAAAATGAGGTGTCGATGTCGAAACGATTGAATGGCGGTAAATTTTAAAAATATTTATTTTCTCTCACTAAAATAACTCAGAACTGTTTTGAAATAACTCATTCATGCGTGCGTTTTTATTATACGGACATGGAACAGCAATCGGAAACTTTTTAAAAAAAATAAAGTGTCCAATTAAATTAAAATAAAAGGAAAATAGAGAATTTTATCAAGTGGAATTTTCATTAGACACTATAAGGTGTTGAATTGTAAAAATATTTTTATATATAATCAGTATGTAATTCCTGATTATTTCTGTGGCTTTTGTCAATCTGAAGTTTTACTGACCTCAATAACAAATTGTTAGTAAATACTAAATGTCAATTAATAGAAGCGATTATTATGAATAATTCCGTCGGTGATGCAATTATATGATAAAAGAGATTCGCCAACATTACAAGCACAATTGTGGCAGTATAAATAAAAATCCCTGAATTGACGCCCCACTCTCCGTCTACGCCGGATGCCACCGACTGTCGACTGCTCTGGCGGTGTTACTACGAATCTAATAATACAACTATATAATTTAACTAGCTGGTGCCCACGACTTCGTCCGCGTTGCAAAATATTAAGTAGCCTATTCTGTGTCCAGTACGTCCAAATGTTTATCTACCAAGTTTCATGAAAATCACTTAATTCGTTTCAGAGTTATGGAGAAACATACATACATACACACATATAATACCTACACTTACAGATTTATTATTAGTATTGATGATGATTGATGATATAGTTAAGGATCGTGTTTAAAAAATATATATAAATCTCCTAGATTTGGACTTAAAGCATGTATAATAGTATCATAGTAACCACAAGAAAAACAACCTAATAAAAGTTGCAAGTAGACATTGTATCCAAGGTGCCGATTGTAGGAAAATTATGTATGAGGCCTATATTCAGCAATGGACGGCCTAATATGACTAAGATAATAATGATAAAGACACAATAAGTTCCTAATGAATCAGTCCTGTTTGATATTTATTTCTGTTTCTTAAATGCAAAGATTTCAAGGATGCACTTATATGAGTTAACTGCATGTAAGAGTGGGACAAGTAGATTCTTTGTAATAAAGCATAGCACACACAATGGTCACTGAAGGAGAAAAATTATATCTACTTACAAATATATACTTCTTTATTTGTTTGTATGTTTATACGAGTAGCATTAGTTTTGAATATATTTTTGTTATTGTCGACAAGTCAGGTGTACGGTAGAAAATTAATTAAGTCTATAGTATACCTAAACTGTGTACCACCAATTGTATATTTTGTGTGTAAATAAAAAAAAATGGGAAATACTAATTGACATATTGACAGATAACGAGGAATCCCTAAGAATGAATTGATTACAGAAAGTGAAATTTAACTTGACACTATTAGAGTTGTCGTCGTGATTCATTAGTAGGTCTCCAAGGGCAGTCTCGCCTTGCGAATATATACAGGATGCGCCCAATGCCGAGTGCATAATGCCAAGTGCGTGGAGCGCATTAGCTTCTAAAGTACACTTGTGAGGATGCACTTCAGTGGGGAGGAGATCGAACGAGAACTCCTGCTGGAAAGTAAGTTTACTTAACACCACGCCTCATCAAAACATTGAAATGCTCTCACAATTTTACTAGCATCGTAACATTGCTCTTATAAGCCTCAGTAACACAGTGCCAATTAAGCTAAGATGAATTTGTCAATTCAATTACAGTAATGGAAATATCCTGGAGAAGATCTTTCTTGAATAAATATAAAATAATATATTTGAATAAATTGCAAAATTTATAAAAGCTATGGTGAAAAAATAAAAATGTAATGTCTGTAATTACGATATATCTATTTATTGATCTTGATGAAACTGACAACCGATATTTTACATTTTATATTGATATTTTATATTTGTAAATAGAATAATGTGGTGTAGTTAACAGAGAGTACATTTGAAAAACCAATTTCCGGTATGTAAGTGACCGCACGCTGGCCGAACGCTCTTCCTTCGTTTTCTGCTCGAATAAAGACGTTTTCAATATATTGTTTTGTAAAAATAATAGTAGTCCATACAAAAAATGATTCTACGCATTTCTACTTAGTATTTATGCAACCTTGCTCGGCTTTAACTGAGATGTAATCACCGACTCTGTTAGGATAAGGAAAAAATGTTAGGATAATACTACATACATGCAGTACTACGGTATTATATCTGCAAAAAACCAACTTACTTCTTAAATACTTTGTAAATCTATTAAATTATTAATCGCATTTAAGGTTTTCAACAAAACCGTTTATAAGTAAACCACAGAACAGGCAACGGACAACGTGAAGCAAAGTTGGCGTTGAATTAGAGGTGAGAACAAGAGTGCGTAACGACACCACCAGGCTTTCATCGACCAACTTTCAGATATAACCATCAAAAGCACAGTACAATAAAGCCCACGTAGCTACACTTGTAGGGGAACAAATATGGTGAATACGTAAATAAGTTTGAAATAGATAATCTAGGCATTTGTGTCCGATTATAATCAGAAGTAATAAGATTTTATTGTTGATTTTTTATGTCTGTACTATCGAGTCGTACTCGGTACTTCTAAGTCGGTACTTTTAAATAATACAAGTTTTGTCTACAATAAAATCGGTAATGTTTGGTTTTCGAATTACTCCCACATCCACCGTATTCGCCAGATTTAGCTCCCAGCGACTACTGGCTGTTGGCAGACATAAAAAAAATGCTCGCCGGTAAGAAATTTCGCACGAATGAAGAGGTTATCGCTAAAACTGAGAGCTATTTTGAGGCAAAAGATAAATCGTTCTACAAAAGTGGTATTGAATTGTTATATCGGCGCTGGCATGATTACGTTGCTCTTGATGGAGATTACGTTGATGAATAAAGCTAATTTTGAACAAAAAAAAAACCGTGTTTTCTTTGTTAGGCCCGGGAATTTTCAGCCCATGTTTTATTATCGAGGGACAAACAGTCAGACACGGATAACTGTTACGTCTTATAATCCACGAAGCTCAAATTTAAAAACATACGGCGCTGAAATGGTGCTCAAAAAGTTTTTTGAATGAGAGGCAAAGCGGCATCACTCTTATTACCTATTACTATCAGAAGGAGGTCTCAATTTAAGGCAGTATAGGATGGGAACAATCTACAGTATTCCTGATTTTTTCCTCTAAATAACTCTTGATAGATGGCCTTCTGTTTTACAACACACTATGAACAAAATTTAAGGATATAAAATTAGCTGTTACCACCGGCCTTGTGGACAAAGCCTTTTCGCAACTTTTGCCCGTTGGAAGTCGAATATTTCAGTTTCAAACTTTGTGAAGATGTAAAGTTTCGTATTCAGATAATGCTCGTGAAATACTCCCCTATTCCAAATTTAGAATACCTTAAAACAATCCTTATAATATGAATAACATTTTAGGAAAGCTCCGTTAAATTTTCAGTGATACATGAAAAGTACGTGAATCATACTCATTTACAAATTATCCAATAAACAGGGGAGATCGAGACATTTACGTATTTGTTAAGTTACTTTACTTATCGATCGGTTACACGTTGGATATTTAATCACAGAACGTCAGAACGTTGAAGTTAACATAGTAACAATGAAGCCATCATAACTAAATAGTCTTACGAAGTTTTAGTAATAACATATTATCAACAACATCATGACAAGTTCACTCATGATGTGAGCTGTTAAATATGGGATATAGTCAGGAAGAAAATATGCCAAACAAAGTGAGAAAGAAGTCATTACCGGGTCACTATAAATCCAAAGTTTACATTTAGCTAGAGGTAGGCCATACAAAAGAATAATATTTGGCTTTGTATTGCAGTAGTCAGCGGCACACTCTCTTTCCAGTGTGCACATTCCCTTTGTCTCGCCCTATTCACGGTTCGTTACTCGCTAAAGCTGATTGTAGACATAGCTAATGCTCTAACGTAGCCCGGTTCACTTTTACTACTAAAACGATTTAAATCTTTGACTAAGACCATTTCATGGGGCACTTTTTTTTCAATAACAACTTCAAAAGTGTTTGCACGACGACTCTTCGAGTGACACTATCTGTAACAGCCTGTAAACTCTCTTTACAAGGTACTCTATCGGACTTTCTGGACTGAAGGGAGTAGTTCTGGACAGTAGGGCAAGTTTCAGAAAATGTATCTTTTTTAAAGTGTGTAATCTATCTATACTTATAAAATCATTTGTCCTGACTGACTATCAATACATAGCCTTGAGAGCAGAAATTTTAAACATAGGTTTATATTATAACGTGAGCTACAAAGAATTTTTAAAAATTTCAAAGCAGGGGCACATATATAAATATATTTTCCCTATCGCGCGTTAGGCTAATTTATTGATCAATTGCAATAAACGAAAAGCCTATACGAAGGTATTTCGAGTTCAGTTCTCTGGCGCAATGGTTTTAAGTACCAAGAGTTAACTAGGGAAATTAAATAGTCTGAGTGTTCTGAATGTCATCTGAGTCTGAGTATCGGTACGTTATACAATTCTTACAGAAGTCTGATATGTTTTAAGAGAGAAAAAGGGCTAACTAGTCTGAAAATGAAACCAGTTATCTAATTGTCAGATTCACAGGGAAATAACTTATTGTTCACAATAAAAAATCTCGTTAAAATTTGACACACCATGTAAAAATGTCAGAAGAAATTTAAAGTGGAGCTCATTCCTCGATCCGCGCCTGTCACGAAACAATCGTACGTTTTCATATCACTTTTTAAATGGAAAATCTTTTCCAGTTAGAACAGACGGCGACTTCATCATAAAAATTTTATACAGTAGAGCGACTGGCCACAAACGAGTGATAACAAAAATTTCTCGATATCAATTTTACCTTCAAATAAACATTTTGAAGAAGCCTACATGAAAAAAACATTATCTTTTAAATAATTTATGAGGTACATGGGATGTTATGCCAAATACTAATTACGATTTCATTGTTGTTCTAACATTAGACTTTAAATCAGATTTTGGCAATTATATTTTGATTTGATAATTATAGAAAACCTTTAAGTAAAACATAATGAGAACCAGGCATAATTCTGTCTTTATTTTTCAAAAATTATCTATTTTTATACATATATTTTAAAAAAATTAATAAGTATGTAAATTCAGAAAATTAGAGCCTAGTATCTATATGTATATCAAATTATGAATGCATTTACGAGGGTGCAACTATCAATAATTCTGAAATATATCTCTACCTACTGTTAAATCTGCACAAGGCTCCTCGGTTGCTACAATATTGCGACTGTACATACTAGCAGATTTTTATTACTTCTTCACATTCTGAAATATATTATCAGTATTAAAATGTCCTTTATTCGTCGAAACAGTTTTCTAAATTTTAATTCGAATATATATCTACTGTTTAAAATTTCTAATCTTTGTTGAAAATATTAAAACAAATATTTAACTTTGATTTGTTTGTACACTCCAAATATTTAAACAAAATAACTTTCGTTTTGAAAATGTTGAATTAAACATCATCGGAGGCGTTACCAGTTTCGAAACATTGAAACGGAAATCATCGCGCGTTACATTCCTTCTTTAGACGTGACCAAACTTCATTATTATAACACAATATAGACCATCGAATCTAGTAGAAGTTTAAACATTAATATTTAGTATTGAGTATTGAGCACTCATCATCATCTCAGCCGCAATACGTCCACTGCTGGACATAGGCTCACCATACTATATGCCCTGCTCATTGCCACTTCAACATACTGATCCGCCGGCTTATGTCGGTAACTTTCGTACGTCTACGGATCTCCTCATTTCTGATTCGATCTCGCAGTGTAACCCCGAGCATAGCCGTTTCCGTAGCTCGTTGAGCGACATTGAGCTTCCTTACGAGGCCCATAGTTAGAGACCACGTTTCAGCGCCATATGTCATCACTGGCAACACACATTGGTGGAGAACTTTTGTCTAGAGACACTGAGGAATTTTGGACAAGAAGATGTCTCGGAGCTTCCCGAACGCTGCCCATCCGAGCTGGATTCGACGATTGACCTCCCTCTCGAAGTTGGCTTTACCTAACTGGACTGTTTGTCCCAAGTATATGTTCTCGTCAACAACTTTGAGAGTTGAGTTTCCAACTGTTACTGGGGTAGGCACAACATGGCACTTTGAGCACTTTAGAATTTAGTATTGACTCGTTAATTAACAGGTCCAACCTCGATAATACCTAAAACGAATAGTTCCACTATTATAAAGTACTTAAGTCCACTATTATTAGCAGGTACTTAATTGTTAAGAGCATTTTGATTTCTAATAAAATATGGTAATAGATATGTTTTATCCCAAATATATATTATTATTTTCTGAACTTTACAGAGCAATAAAGACATAAATACAGCGCAAACATTACACGTCGTAAAGAGCATTTTTCTTTCAAGTTACAATGATTGAATTTTAGATAAATTTCAAAATGAATTGTTGGTTGAGTTTTTATGTTTTAAATAAATATATATTAGATTGCTTGTTCCCCACGGCTTTGCCAGCCGTAAATTATAATTTTCTGTAAATATAATATGTTCTACATACAAACATTAATATTTTTTTTTGCCAAGTTGGGTCTTTAGGTAAAAAATCCACGAGTCATTTTGTTAATATTTGCTTAGCCATTATTTTTTAGGAACTTCTAATATTTACAACTCTATGTGAAATCAACGTTTTATTATAGGTTATAAGGAATTCGCAAACCCTTGCACCCCACCTTTGCACCCATTTGAATGCCTTTTGACTTTATTAATATTTATAACGCCACTGCTTATTTCCTTTATTGCAGCTCGATGTTATTATTTTAATGTATTTTAAGCTGTTTTCTTGTATAAGGGAATGGGTACTGCATTCCCTTATACAATTCAGTATTTTCGGAGGTGCCTTAAATATGATTCCTATTCTCTATGAGTTTCAGAGACTAACTAGGATGTTAGTATACTGAAAAAGTATTTGAAATAGTCAAATTTATCAGAATAATGAATTCTTCTTCGTGTCCACAAACAAAATGGAACAAAACGCAGCCACTAGAAGTGAGTTAATTTTGACACCGTGATTACGCAAAGCCTCCACTCAATGGAGCCGTGTCCAAACAAAAGCATTTGAGTGTACCGTACCTTGGTGCGAGTAACAAGCGGTTAATACCAGTTGTGATGCGGCTGGTCCAAGGGAGAGCCGGATCGACAATCATCTATATTCATTCTTTGTCACTCTAGTCATTTCAATATCATTTTTTATTATGCCTAAACTAATACAACTTTTTGTTATCGCTATGATATCACGGTCGTTCCAATTTCTTCGAAACTTACTTCACAATTTTTTTAAATTCTTATGATTTCTAAATTAAAGTTGAAACAACTGCTGTGATGACGATTAAATGAAGTAAAGTATCCACCGTTGCCTAAAAACATTAGAAACTTCAGGTATTTGTAGAATAAATAGTAAATAATAAAACAGAGATAAGGGAACTATCTTTGGCATTATTTACGCACACACAGAAACACAACTTCAGGTTTTTATTGTAATATTCTATAATAGCCGTCTGAAGGGTTAACAAATTTATACTACAGAATAATTTTTTTATATAAAATAATGTAACCATAAGTTTTCTTTATTTCAAATAAATTTATTTGTGTTTTTTCATTGTTACAGGTACGTTACTATGAAAATTGCAGACGTGGTAACAAAAACTTACAAATACCGCTATCGCTTGTGATTTAAGGCACACGCTGTGGGGGCCGCTCATCCGTTCACTTGGTTCTGACACTTTGTTTCACCTCGGTTTGCGCCGTCCTTGTTCTGTTTGATAAGTATTAGAACCCACTAGTTTGGGACACAAAGGTTTTCAAACGTTTGCGGAATGTATAGAAATAGCGTTATCGGTTGCGGTTGAAACTTTGTCAGATGTAATAAAAATCAGTACTAAATTTAATTTGTTCCAGGTTTATTGTGGGAAAGCTTGAATTAATATATCATTGAATATCTGCATTTATCAGTAACCAATCGGAAATAGAATCTGCCCCAAAAAAGGCATTCACCCTTCGGTACTTTGTTTTCGTAGAATATTGTCAATAAGAGAAGACATAAGAAGAAAATGCTCGATAATTATTATTCCATATATTTAAAAGCATATTCATTATTAAAATGTATCAATTCCATGAGAAATTTTCTTGAACACACAGTAATCATTTTATTTGTGTTCTCTTTTTGTTGGCTTTTATTGTCCCATTTTGTAGGCATCATGAAATAAAAATACATGTGCTGTTTTGTTTCGGAGACTGAGTAAGGGATGCCAGAGCAAATCTTCCTATTGGTTGTCTGCAACATTAAATTTAAAAAAAAAAATTTTTTTTTAATTAACCTGTTTGTGTAGGTTGAAAGCATCAGTCAATGCTTACTTGATTGCTTTTACTAGCAAGTAATTTGCAATAATTTAAATATTTCATTAGCCTTATTCTACTTATATGAGCTCAATCCCTTGTATGGATGCTGTAATACTGGTTTAGACGGAGTTTAGGACCATGTCGAGGCTCACAGTGTTTTTTTTAAAATATGTTTCAAACATGGCATAGTTTTTAGACGATATACAATATATATATATCTAGTCCCACCCCTGCCCTCTGCCTCGTCTCGATGAGTGCTAGTGAAGTATGCATCGCGCGTCCCTCGCTGAAAAACACCATTCACCGATTCACCGTAAGTTTTGTGCGTTTCACGTCCGGAATGGAAAGTGTCCAGTTATACGTGCTACGCAAAATCCGATGCTTTTTTATTATCTAAATCGTTTTTTGTTCAATAAAAATGTTCATTGCAAACATATTCACAGGAAAAAAATTTGATATTTTTTTTAAAACTTTGAATATTTTGCAATTGTTACACTTCTTGCAATTATTAAGTATTATTTATTATTTAATTTTTTTATTAACTTTCAATATGTAGTCAAAGTAAATTAAATTTATATACGATATTAATTCAATTGTACATACTATTTTGTCATATTAATCATTTAGTACATAGTGTTAAAGCATATTGGCTTCGGCAACCATAAACTGAGCAATCCGTTAGACGGAGTAACCACTATCTCATAAAAGAACACCATGAATTAATATCAGATGAGTAAAGGGGGCTAGAGCCCTTATCTTATCGAGTTCGATACCGCGATTGCAAAAACTATGGTGTTGCTTCAGTAGGGCCTTTTTTAAATATTTATTAAAAAAAAACTGAAACTAATATTAGTTATTTTGATCTGGTGTTGTTTGCGTTTATAGACGGTAGCCACTTATATACGAAATATTTAAACATAAGGCCGCCTGTTTAGCTTTCATTATACGTTTTTTCTTTAACTTATTTACATTTCTCTTATTACTTCTATATCTATACTAATATTATAAAGAGATAAGATATTTTGTATGGTTGTAATGAACAGATTTTGAAAATTCTTTCACCTATAAGAAAACTATTATACATTTTCAGCGAGTAACATGGGCTATATTTTATAAAGTTACGCGAGCGAACTCGCCTGCAACAGCTAGTCAATAATAATATGACATTTTAAATATCAAAAACATGTAATCTAAAATTCTCTCTATAAATGTTATCGTCATAAGTATCTGTAAAGTGTTACAATATTGTATTTATTTAATCTTAATCTTTAATCTTTAAGATTGTCATCCCACATACTGATACTTCGTTTTGTTGAAGATTTTTATTTATTATTCCATTATATTAACTACTCCATTATTCCATTATATTACTTTTGCAATCCAGCCGATAAATTACTTTAAACCGCCATCTGTGAGAACCTTATGGAACTCACAGATAAATAATTGCTGTATTGAACATGTATTGAATAAGTATCAACAGATGGCGCTATGTTAATAATATTATATAATTTAAATTAATTTAATTAAATTTTTATATAATTTATAAAAATAATAATAAACAAAATGAGATAAACTATCCTATCTTTTAAGTTGGACCAAATAACAGATACTTATGAAGTTTGATATAAGTCGCTTCAGTAGTTTCAGAGTTTATCGCGAACATACACCGTGACGCGAGATTTATATATATATAGATTTTGACGTAGGAGCCTGACAGCAGGCTATGATTATTTGATTATGATATTTTTCTTTAATCTGAAATTAAATTACATTAAATAGAACATGATACTAACTTTTAAATATATAAAAAAGTTGATAATCCAAGTTAACCTATCACAAAACTTATTTTTGTGTCAATAGCGTTTTCTTTAGCGATTCAGGTTGCGTTTGTGGTAACAGTTTGTACGTGTTGTGGATTCACTAACTCTTTATTTAAAGGGGTGGATAAAATTTACGATATAAACAGTCCTTGTCAATGGAGTCCGACTCGAAAGGTAGAAATAAGGTGTTTATTTAGACCCACATCGACATTCAATAGGAGCAAATTACCCCCTGCCAATTCGTATCCAAGAGTCAGGCTTATGAATAAGTTTTTCTTCTCATTTCATAATAAAAGTTTTGCACGAAGCTTCCTTAGTTCTCTTGCCAATGTTTTTCTTAGTATAAAAGTTTGATAACATGTTTCCCCCTTTATATCCTTTGCTTATGGAGCGGGCTTAATTTTAATCGTAAGAAAACACAATACCACATTCATTATATAGACAGCGGTGAAACTGATAAAGGAAATGTACTTTTTTAAATTCTCTAATTAAAAAACAAAATCGATAATGTCGAAAAATGTCTTTCAATTCGACAACGGATTCTAATGAAGAATGAATTTATAGTTAGGTACTATATACAACATTAACTATGAATATTTAATGAAATATTCAAAAATAAAAAACAAAAAAAATGAATCAAAATTAAAAAAAAAACACCAATAAGTCATTGACAATGACTCATTGTACATGAATATTAATTATGAAAACAATTGATCGCAATCATTATAATTGTTTTTAGGAAAATTTTTCGGAAAAGGACAGTAACATTATTTGGAAAAAAATAAAAAAATAAAAAAAAATATTAAGTTGTTACATATTATGCATATGTAACAATAACTCAAACTGAGATCACATACCGCATTTCCAACGTATACTGTGTGCAGTACCACGTCTCCGCTCTACGTTCATGTTAGTTTATGGAGCAGTTAACTAAATTGATATAGCGGTCGCGCTATGTCTGCTTAAGACTCCTAGACCCTTTAAAATTCTATGCAACTTTAAAACGAACTTCATACATGCGAAATAATTCCTTTTTGCTGTAAAAGTTGAAGAACATAGCATACCAACTAGAATAACAAGTTGATAGAGAGCTCTGGATGAGAAATTTTTTATGCAAGCATTTAAAATGAGTACCTACCTAACTTCTTAAAAACCACAATTAAAAATATTGTTCAACCATACAATTAAAATTTATGTTATTTATGTCACATGTTATTTATTTACGATGGACACAAGTGGTCAAAAATTATAATAGAATAAATAAAAGAAATCAAAAAGTTACAGACGTATATGCCCCATCGGGATTCGAACCAGCATTTGTCATAACCGCTACGGATGTTTCGTCCCCAAACGGGCTATCAGTTTCACGCTTGTATGGCTGTAATGTTACATGAAATCAGAAACTTACAATCTTTGGGACGGAACCGCTGTTTTGAATACGGAGATCTCGACAAAAGATACTTCATTAAAGCGAAAGTGACATTCTGAAGTAGCGCCGAGTGTATAGTAAACAGCGCGTCACTCTCTCAAGGGGACGCGAATAGAATGAGATTAGATCCCGATACGCGTATCTTCAAGCCTCACAGGGCGCTTGACAGGTGAGGAGGGAGCTTCGCTCAATAGGGCTGTCACATCTTTACATATATCGATATGCAGCTAACAGCTTCCGATTTCATTTCGCATTACTCCCACGAGATATAGGACAAGGCATTTCGAATCCAAAAATAATACTTAAGTATCAATACTAATAATAAATCTGTAAGGGTCGGTCATGGAGTAAGTTACTTTGTTTTCAGAGATATCGTGTTTATAGGTATACATATACATAAAAACATGATACTGAAATTAAATTGACGATTTTTAGAATTTTTTTCTGTATGTATGTTCCTCCATAACTCTGAAACGAATTAACTGATTTTCATGAAACTTGGTAGATAAACATTTGGACGTACGGGACACAGGATAGGCTACTTTATATTTTTCAACGCGGACGAAGTCGTGGGCACCAGCTAGTTATCTAATAAGTCTCCAGCTTCGCACACAGTTAATATTTTCAAAAAATCCTTTCTCAGCGAATGCTTACGGTGTAAAACTACAGTATATGTTTCAAATTTCAGCTTTTCAGACTTAGTTTTTGAAAAAATATATTGATAGTTAGTCAAGACAAACAATGTTATGAGTAATATATTAGGGTTAGAACAAAACTATCGGAAAGTATTTCACAATTAAGAGACCCAATTAATATATATATTATATATTGATTAAAAATAACTTACTTATACATTTGACGTTTTATAGAAAAAAAAATGGATCAAAGTAATGCATTCTTACTGCGGTACTGGGTCTGGCAGCAATATCGATTTCTCTCTCCTCTGATCTCTTATCCTTTATCTTGCTGACTTTTACATATTTTTTTAATAAAACAGCTTAAATTATTTTTAGATGATATTTTAAATAAATTCGAACTCATGAAAATAATAATAATTGACATAAGCAATACTGAAAACATCTTGCAAGTCGCTAATATAAATTCAGCTGCTGAGACAGGAAAAAAAAAACAACACACTATAATTTTTGTTCCATCACAATATGTGGCCTATTTTTCGTATAAACCATGTGTGGTAGCATACCGTCGTCATCTCAAAGAAACACTTAGGATAATTGCTAGGCCGTTTAACATCGTCTCAGATGGAACATTTCTCCTGTCATGCTTTTTCTCCCGAAATATATATTTTTTTGGTAACAAAACGTCTTCATTGGGTAATTTTATATGTCTACAAATAGTTCTAAATATCGCTTAAATACAGTTTTTCTATTAAGTTGAAGTTTGTTAAGATAAGTTGATGTAAATATATTAAAAATAAATCATCATATTTTTGGGATGACGGTCCACTGGATAAGAACATAACGGGATGAAAAGTGGATATGTGAATGGGCTCTAGAATCGCTTTTACCACAAGATCGGAATTTGTGATCGGAATGAATATTCTATACGGAAGAATTTGGAAAGAAACCTCATAGTTGCTCATACCAACATCATTTTGGTATACAAGTATAGATTAAATAAATTATCATAGCCATCAGTCCCAATCATCAATCTACTACAACTATGGATTTTGCGTCACAAATGCCAAAGCGGCACATAAAAAATACGCCTAAAACGAATACATGGCGGAAATCTTGCCTTTCGCGCGTCGATGGTAAAAGGTAGTAACGACGAAGTTCTACAATTGATTTTAAACTCCAATGTGTTGACGTAAAGTCACATTTTCTTTAAATGACTGACGTTTGGTTGGTTTTAAATGACAGATGACAGACAGATGACGCATATGTAATTTTTAAATGTTCCATAAAGTTCGTAGTGTTTTGTATGGCATGCGAAATCCATAGTTGTAGTAGATTGATGGTCCCTATCTATCAATCAAATAACCATTATAAAACGGGTATATATAATGCCTCTGTCTATTTCTGTTTTACTCTTTTAATTTAGTATCAGATATGATAGAAATGGTCGGTTCATTTTTGAAATGAATTATTACATATAAAAGATTTACGTGTGCTTAGTTTCAATGGAGGCACAGCAAATCTATTGTCTTATTTTATATTCACGATAATCCCATATTTTAACAAGTAAATCACGGTTCCTACTACTTCGTTCGCATTAAAAAATAAAAGATATTTAATAACGACTGACATACATGACGCTTGACTATACTTTTGCCAATCGTTGTAATATTTATTTTTAGATAGTTGGTCATTTTCGTCCACATGGAATATTTAGCCTTAGTCCATCCTGAAATTCATTTTTAACTATTGGTGAGTAGTTTCGAAGATTACCTCCTACATATAAACATACAAACTTTACTTCTTTATAATATTAGTATAAATTTTTATCATAAAACTATTTTTTACTTTATTTATAACTATTGAAATTTTTTCTCAAGCAATGCAAGTTGGGTACGTGTCATCAATTTATCATTAAAATCGCAATATGAACAATACGATTACATCTTTGAGTTTTAGATATTCAAATCGATTTCTAGCAGCAATTGTGAAAATCCGACTAGAATGATTTTAAATTTAAATTCTGTTGCATTTCATCGGGCCGGAAACATTTCGCTGAGCGTATAAAATATTTCTATTTCATCGATGACTACATAATATATAAGCTTTCGGGACCATTCACTTAACTAAATTAAAACGCTCATCCTTTCCCTTTTCAGTTGAAAGCGAAGTTCAAAAATACTGAAAACTTTAGTCGAATCTCCGAAATTCGTCTCGGGAATATTCGCTTTATGTCTGACGGAAAATTTTCAAGTCGGTTTATTCAATTAAAAGCCGTCTAATTTCTTACAAATTATTTTGCTAATATTACGATGTAGTAAAACATTAATTTATATTTATGAAAAATGATACTTCTTAAATTTAGAAGAATTAGAAACGTGAGTCGCATGACATTTTTCTAAAAAAAGTTTTGTCTGGAGTTTTTGGCGTAGTGTGTTTAGTTTAGTAGTCATTTCGCACAATTTTACTTCGTACGGAATATGCGAAAAGCCCACTTTAAATTTAAATATATTTTTAGTAGTCATCTCGCACACTGGATTTTATAGAAAACAAAATGAAAGTACCAATGGGAAAGTTTTTGAAGGTAACTTCGATAACTCTCGGCACACAGAATATGTTATATCCTGTATTTAAAGTTAGAACTTTATGAAAATTGTAAAATTGTAATAATTAATCTATACTTCTATAATAATATTACAAAGAGAGAGGATTTGTATGTTTGTAATGAATAAATTAAAAAACTACTGGACCGATTTTGAAAATTGTTTCACCTATAGAAAGCTACATTATCACGGAGTAACATAGGATATATTTTATAAAGTTAGGCGGGCGAAGTCGCGTGCAACAGCTAGTTATAAAATTGTGTACCGTTTTTTGTGTACTGGAGAAGTGTAAATAGATATGCAGGGTGAAGTGAATGCACATACGTATAAAGTCCATAAAGTGGATTGGAACTCCCACTGAGACAATTGCATCAGTCTCGTCTAAGTGGCGCCGGATACTGACATTAAAGAAAAATAAACAAACCTCTCATTGATTTCGTTTTTATCTCTTTATTTTTAGTTAGTTTTGCATTTAGGAGCTTACTCGTGTATCTAAAATTAAACTATAAATTATTTATAACATTTATATAACATTTACGAATTTGATAGTATTTTATTTAAACTTTTGCATTTAATGCAAATAGATTTATAAATAAATTTATGATATTCCTTTACTTGTCCATAAATAAACTTCAGCTATTAAGAAATATTGTTCTTGAAATAAGTGTCTAAAAAGTGAATTTTCAGGTCGTAAAAACCACTTAGAACGATTTTTGGCATTATTTTAAACACTGTGCTCTTTTAAATTATGTTATTTTTTTTTACAATATAATTATATAAAAACAATAAATAAGGCTCATCATTATTAGTCTTGTTAGACTATAAAAAAAAAAATATAAATCACATTTTTCTTTCTTTACATGAACCCCTTTAAGCCATAGGTTTTTAACTAAGTATTCAACATGTATACATAGATGCATTTACAACTCAAACCATAATATACTCTAAATTTTTGACAACTTTAAAAAACATACTGTTTCCTTTTCAAACGTATAAAAACACTATAAAAAGGTCATCTAATATTTACCGCGACATTACTATGTGCATCGAACATTGTAATTCCACAACTATATCTGTTTATATCCGCCTTTAAAATAAAATTTCCATATTTCCATGATATTGTGTGGCGGGCGATATGCCAAGATTTCAATAGGTATTCGAGCGAAAATCGCATTCTTCTTTAACTAGTCCCGATGGAGTCTGTGGAATAACAGGTTATAACTGGTTCCGAACGATTGCGCATATAAATGGAACAGTTCCGGTTCGTTTACAACTGTGTCTTTGTTTCACTTATAATTGTTTCGTTTCGATTTTAGAACACATTTTATTACTATTAGGTCTACTTATTGGCTGCGGCGGCTTAACATCCGCAGGTTGTTTCGCGTTCGCATAGTACTTATAGATATTTAGCATAATTTTTTATTACTGCATGAGATATCAAATTTCAATATACTGTTTTTATTACTTTATCATCAAATTTCAATCACCACCTAGTGAAATACAGACTTAGATAGGTTCTAAATACGAGTATGTTCCTTAAGTTAGCTCTAATGAGTACGAATAAACAAAACAATGGATTAATAAAATTGTTAATTTTAACAATTAATTACAATACTTAATAAATAAAATTGGCTACAATTTGGTTCTGGCAAAAAAGAATAATAAATTAAGCAGCCAAGATAAACTATTACTTAATTGCAATACTGATAACATTCAACAAAGACATGTTAGAGAATAATCCTGAAGATAATATGGTATCAATTTGATCTGAGACCCCTCTATAGTGTGTTGCTTTTTAAATAAATTAAATTTACCCCTGTACTTTAGAATGATAGAGCGCGTATTTTAATTAGTTTTGGTGTTATCTTCACGCCATTTCTGACGAGGGTACAATCAGAAGTGTCGGGGCGAGTGTGGCGAATCGTTTTGTGCAAGAGGTGAATCTGATCACGGTCCACTATTCTTAACGTTTCAAACTAACAATTGGGTTTAGTAGTCGTTTCGCACAATTTTGTTTCATACGAATTGTGCGAGGACGCAACTTTAAAATTAATAAAAATTAATAACAAATATTAAAAATTAATAAAAATTATTAAAAAAAATTAGTAGTTTTCTCGCACAAATATTATTTTCGTAAAAAAATTGAACCGAAAATATAGTACTGTACAAAAGTGAAAATTATGTATGGGGGAATATTTTTAATGGAGTAAAGGCACACATTGAGTGAGAACTATTGAAATGAATCTTAATTGAATGTAAAAAAAGAAATTTTCTAATAATGTTACAGCCTCTCTGGTGGAAGTAATCTCTAAGACTGTGAAATAACAGCATGTGTGCTGTTGTGTTTCGGTGATTTCGTAATATGTGCCAGAGCCTATTTCTCTATATAATTATTATCCTAATAACCTAGTCACATTGTCCTAACGAATTGCACACGTATATATACTCTGCGTCTATATACGGTTGAAAATTGATTATTCATAAATATTTTCAAAAGTTTCATTAAATGATTGAGTGCAAATTTAATTAATTTTCAAAAATTCGCTTTTCTTACCTCTTTGCATTGATATAATTAATGTGAATTAAAGGTAATAAATATTTTTAAGAAGAGAGGATGGATTGGCTTGCTTGTGTGTTACAGTCCGAGGAAAAGATAAGAAAATGTGGGATCCAAAGTTATCAATATTATATTTTATATTTATACATTCACAGCAAAATTATCTAGTCAAATAACTCAAATTTATAAAATAATCAGAGGTATCATTTACAAATTACATAGATACATATAATTACAGATATGTATACGATAAGTGTAGATATATAATAACAGAATATTAAAACGTCCGCAAGCTATGCGAAGTAACGTACTGTAGATATGTTTGTAATTGGTTTGATTACACAGGAATTACACTAGCCGATGACACGTTCGTTTTAATGAGACCACAATCTGTAGATAGACCGGTTTTAACGACCTTTCTCTTCGACAGCTTATGTACGATTTTATATTGCAATGAAAAAAAACTGTGGCGTATTATCTGGTTAGAGCCTTCATTAAATTTGTACCCTCGTAAATGTTAGCATGTTTTGTATCTTACGAAAAAACTTAATTTTATAACCGATTATTTTATTTTAGTAGCTACCGTATTTTCAAAAGGTTAAAAGAAAAAAAAAAAAAGTTTAAAAATTCAAAAAATAGAATAAACAGAAGCAGCTGTCCGAGTCTGTCTATTTCTTCAACAACTTCTTCTAAAACAACGGATTTTGATACGGTTTTCACTGATGGAAAGAGTTGATGCACGAGTAAGGTTTGTGTATATAATTTGCAGAAAAAAATTGCTTTCGTACAAAATTTATAATTTCTTTCTTTTTATATAAAATTAGTTGTTGCACGCGACTTCGCTCGTGTAACTTTATAAAATAGACTTGGTTAAAGGTTTTAAGTTTTTTACATGTAAGAAAAAAAGTCTATGAAACATTATCGAAAAAAAATATTCAAGAATACTTGAATTAATAATTAATAATAATATTATAAAACGAGCAAGCGGTATTACTTTTGTAACAGTTCCATTAAAAAAACTACCTAAAACGAATTTTCTCGGAGATAAGACACTGACAGATCGATTTGTAGACCTAAAAAACCCCTAACTCTAGATTTTCGTCAAAATCGTTAGAGCCGTTTGCGAGATTCGTGGCATACAAGAATTCCTTGTTTAGTATTATAAGATAAGATAAGATATAAGATAATAGCCTATGTTACTCGTTGATAACGTAGCTTACTATGGGAGAAAGAATTTTTAAAATCTCTGTAGTAATTTTTGTGTTTATTCATTACAAACATACAAAAATACAAATTTTTCTCTAATAATTTTTTTTCTAATATTGATGTTACAATGTTTACAATGTTGATACGTTAAAAATATGTCACCACCACTTAATTTAAGGGGTGGTACACCATCGTTGTTATACATGTAAGAGGGTAAACAAAGATTTGAATGCGAGTGAGTTTTATTATTCAGACACAAAACGAGACTTCTGTATGAAAACGTAGACGAGGTTTAGAACAACATTTTCACTTCACTAGAGAACTGTGTTGTTAGGGGAACTGGGGCAGCTTGGGAAGTTCGGATGGGAGGTAGAGTTAACAAAAATTGCAAAAATCTAAATTAAAAATTTTGCAAATACTTAGTTCTTCTCCAAAGTTCCACATATCTCTATACTAAAATTAATTAAAATTTGTTTAGCAGATAAGGCGTTAAAATGTAAAAAACATACCGAGTTACTTCCGCATTTATAATATTAGTTAGGACTAGCTGGTGCCCGCGACTTCGTCCGCTTTGAAAAAGAAAATATATAAGTAATTACTGTACCCGTGCGCCGTACACCGCCATCTGTTAGATTTTTGTAGAACTACAGATAACAAAAACAAAAGAGTAGCCTATCCTGTGTCCCGTACGTCCAAATATTTATCTACCAAGTTTCATGAAAATCAGTTAATTCGTTTCAGAGTTATGGAGGAACATACATAAAGAAAAAAATTCTAAAAATCGTCAATTTAGTTTCATAATCATGTATAGAGCCTATAAACACGATATCTCTGAAAACAAAGTAACTTACTCCATGACCTACCCTTACTGATTTATTATTAGTATTGATTAACAAAATAAGATGTTTTTCTATCTCTCAATTCTCACACACAATCCTATTATTATCACACTCTACATCGGGTATATTAATTAAAAATCACTTTGTTTAGACCCAATACTTTTAATGTCCGACCGATGTATCCGAACTACAATTCCGTCGTAATATTTACCTCGCTTCGCGGACGCGTTCTTTGAACAGACAGATTACCTTTTTAATATCATGCCACAGAGTACTTTATACTTTCTGCCTTAATTAATTAAGTTCAGTCTACATAAATAGCAAACGCTGACACTATGTTTGAAGTGCTAAAATATGTAGAGCTTACTTGTGATGTAAGTAACAATTTAAAACAATTTTCTGTGCGTATTTGGTTGTGTTGTGTCGGCGTTTCATTGTGTCCCTGTGGCCTCCGTCAAAGTCAGTCGGGGGCGGCAAATAAAAAAAGTTTTTCCCCCGGAAAAGTGGGCTAAAGTGAGGAAATGTGAATTGATTCCATTCGTCCCAGTTTTACCCTTGTGACGTCGCCGTGATCGGTTTGCGGGCGGATGGACCCACCCACTACAACGAAATCAACGCTGTTTCAAATAATATTTACGCCTTTATTACAAGAAGTCTTACGAAATTTTTTGGTGGAAAAGGCATATTATTCACTTAATGAATTCCTAAATGATGACACTATATAGTGCAAGCGATACAAGCTATAAACAATATATAAAAATAAACTACTAAACATCTTGGAGAAATTACTTGTTAATAATTTTTAGATGTGGACATTATCTATTTAAATTTACAACAACTTATCTATAACAATATTCAGCAAATAAATTATTTTGAATTTTTTGAGTCTCTGAACCACTAAACTAACTTTTACCCACAGTTGCATCCGTATTAAAATGTAAAGTTATATGAATTTAAAAGTAGTCTATTGCACGCGACTTCGTCTACGTAACTTTATAAAATATAGCCTAATGTTACTCGCTAATAATGAAGCATTCTATTAGTGAAAGAATTTTTTAAATCGGACCATTAGTTTTTGAGTTTAGTCATTATAAACAAAAATACAAATATTTTCTCTTTACAATAATAGAATAGATTATTGATATGCTTTCACCTCATATCAATATGTCATAACTCCGAATACATATGTATTTCCATTTATCGTTCAATATTACTAATTATAATTAACAAAGGTTATAGAAGCTAGCGTAGTTTACAATATGTAGTAGGTATGTAGGTTTTTTAACATTCCAATTGTTATTTGCTTGTAAAGTTTAAAAAACTAAGTTTTTTATTTTATGTAGAATAAAAAGCGAGTTCGCAATTCCAAATACAAGTTTTCGTACTAATTTCTCGGTTGTCGAATCCGCCGAAAATGATTTATGGACAAACAATTTCCGTAATGCGATCAGGTCCCGCTTTGTTTTTTTTGTTTTTTAAATCCCTATAAAAAACGTGACTTTTATTGATTCAATGATCAGTATTACATTTTTTTATTTTATACATTATACATATATTATATACCAAGTAAGATCCCATTATGTAACCATTATTTTCACTTTTTAAAATGTGTACTTTAAAACTATTACCATCCCTTCTTGTTTTGGGTTCAATTATGAGTCGACAGTGTCGTTAAACTGTGATCCTAACTCCAACGGCAACCACACGCTGATAAAGTTCCTGCAAAGCCTACTTCGGCAGCCTGCGCTACGCCAGTAAACTGATTTGCAATCAAGGGGCGTAGATCCACGACTATAGTTCGATATTTTATTGTCGATGTTTTAATTTTAGCTATACTTAAATTAAAGTTAGTATAGTAGGTAATTTTTTTTATTAATATAATTAAATTTAAATAAAGATACAAATTTAACATAAAAACTTAAAAACTAACTTAAAATTATTTTCAAAAAATACTTATAAATAATTTAAACCCATAAATCCTTTGGTAGACTGAAAAGTGGCCAGAATTCTGCATATGCTTATCTCCTGGGCAAAGTAAGAGCCAGCATTCTGGTCACCCGACGCCTCTACCAACCGTTTTGCCATTGCAATGTCTGTTTCATGTTTAAAATGTATCGGTGCAAGAAAAACTGGCATGCCTCAAGTAAGAGGGACATATCTATTTACGTTATATTTCTTCACATGCGTATGCGATGCTAATACTCATGCGATAGTACCTAATCATCTACTGATAACTTAAATAACTGATTTAATGAACCATGGGATTATTTGTTGGTCTTTACGTTAAAAAACTCTTACTTAAGTCTCATTATAATATGAAATTTATGTTTTTTTTTATTATTATTGACAAGAAAATTAACGAACTACAATTAATATAATGATACACTTCTAAACCTCTATACAAAATTAATAACTGAGTATTTCATGGTCCAAAATAAACTTCCCAATTTTATCGTTATAATTTTTACATATTAATGTACAATAATTTTCGAATTAGTTATAACCTGTAATTATTATTATTATTATTTTCTAAAAAGCTGCCGTTGATGTTTTACCAGTTTCTTCCTTACTGAAACAGTTTTTTGAAACATAGACTAAAACATTTACACTAAAAATTAAACAGTATTAACAGAAAAATAAAATTAAAACATGAAAGAAATTTGTGTTTTTCAAACCAAAAAATTGTGATAATAGGCTTCTATAAAAAACAAATTAATTCCACGCAAGTGAAAGCCTCCGGGAGTTATCTATTAACCCTTTGGCGAGTTAACCCTCCGAAGAGGGGTGCTCCTAAAAGTCCCTCAATTGGAAACTTACCCTTAACTTGGAGAAGTGGATTTTTAACATCATTATAACATCATCGTTTTAAAAATATTTAATTTAAAATTCCTTTGCGATTAGCAGAGTATTAATAAGACGAAACTTTAAACATGTAAATTTCAGTTTTATCAATTAATTTTAATCACTTTATTAAAATCAGATTATCTATAACTATATATAATAAAATTTAAACGAGTAGTGTCTGTACATTAAACATTTTTTTAAATAATAATAATAAACAATTTGTATAAAATTTTCGTTTGTTGTATGTTTTTCTGTGCACGCTCATCTTGGAAACGGCTCAGCTGATTTGGATGAAATTTGGCACACAGATAGTTTATTATCTGGATTAACATATAGGATTCTTCTTATTCTGGCAAAATGTTACATTCCTATGGGATTTTCCAAAAACGAACTACAGCGCGTACGAAGTTACTTGCACGGCTAGTTCCCAATAAATAAATTCTAATGTGTTTTCTCCTGTACGGTTTATATTTAGGGAAAATTTTGAATTGAATTTATTTCAAAATTTTCCGAAAACAAAGAATTGTATCCGTAAATAGTTGATAACATTCCGCGAGCTTCGTCGAATCCAACATTGTATAGGCTAATAAAACTTCCGTCTCGGGAAGTAAAGACGCCATCAATAAAAGTCAGCCTCGTAAGCATTCTTGGAAAATGTTTAGCGAAAGCCTATCGCGTCGATATGCTGCTCTTAAGATTAATATACTACAATTAATAACAGTTTATCTTTTATTACCACAATGCCAAAATTTAGGTAGGTACTCAAAGGTCGAAACGACATACTTTAAGTTTGGACCTGAGCTTCCTAATTTTTTTTTTAATCAAAAGTCAGCAAGCATTATGCTATCTAATTGACATAAATTGACGTAACCATTTTATGCCATTAGATTTTATAAGCCAAATTTTTAAAAAAATATACATTAGTTATAAAATCAACAATTTCAATAATATTTCCATATTACATATTAAACTCTATACTTATTTATATACTTACTAATTATGGCTTCTGTACTTTTATATTCTGGTAGAATTTTAAACATCAATATCAAGAAGGTTTAACAGTCTGTGTAAAACATCAACACAAGACGGTAACCACCTACCATCAAGTGAGCCGCCAGCCTGTCTGCCACATTTATATTATAAAAAACAAAAAAAAACACAAAGCATCTTAATGTTTTTTTTTAAAATAAGTAATAGCCGCTCAATCTCATTCAAAAGTGAAAACAAAAAACCTATAACATTACAAATGCTGTTTTGATATAATAAGGTTTTTAACATAAAATGGTTATTTTAGTTACTATTAGCACTTACTTATACCTAACTGTAAAAAAATTTACTGGTAAAATAAATTGATATCACATAAATTACTATGAGCGTCATGTGCGATGACGTAAGAACACGAAGGGATCCCATATCGTGTTCCGATTGCCTGTTGATCTGTAAATATTATATATGATATCCGCAATGGTTTTTGGCAGTAATTGACACTTGGCGTTTGCCAATTTATTTTATTTTTAATTTGTTAACTGTGTAAATTTCAATAGTTCATAATAATTATGTAGCACAGATGAGAACGAGTAAGGTGAGAGCGATTCATCAAGGCTACCGACATGTACTAACCAAAATTGTGGTGGAGGTGATCATTAGCGTGGCCAGGGTTCAACTAGTGTGGGTGCCAATTTCAAATTTTCTGCCCAGCTTGTATATATTTTTTTTAGACTTTGATGAGTACAATTTTTTTTAATTTTTATTGATAATTATATATAATGTAAGTTTAGAAAAAGGGGTACAAAAAGGAGATACTTAAATAAAATTACAAATTTGATAAAAATATAATTTATTTTACAATACCATGCGTCTATCAAAAGGAACAATTTTTTTAAATTCTTCAATTACGTGAATAGGATTAATATTTACAGCCAAGTCTTGTTCAATAAATGGAACCATTAAATTTTCCAAACGATCTTGCAACATTGTCGAGCGTAGCTTTGATTTTATAATGCTAAGTTTAGAGAAACTACGCTCACAAGTACAACTGGTGACAGGAATTGACGCAAACGTAGATACTAATTTATAAAAAGCGGGGTAACAAAGTTTCCTATTCTGTACAGATAACCAATTAAGCCATTCAATTACTGTGCATGGAAATGATTCTGCATCTTTTTTCGTTCGAAGTAATCTGACTTCGGTTACTAAAAAACACTATGTGCGCTTTAGTAATTTACGATTCCATATTTAGTTATCAATATGTTTATTACGTGAAAAATGGGTGATTTTTATTTTTAAATTTTCCGCTTCTAGGCGCTCCTTCAAAATTAGTGGGGGTGCCGCGGCACCCACGGTACCCATACTGGCCACGCCACTGGAGGTGATATGTCAATTTTTAGAATATACCGTCGGTTCTCAACATGATAAAAGTTCGTAGCTAAATTATAATAACGCCATCTAACATTTCCATGAGAAACAAAAAGCGCCACCTGTTACTTGTACACGGTACAATATAGTTCATGGAGATTCTTTCCTAAATAATATCCAGATGTCACTGTATAATTATTTTTACAGGTGCCATTGAGAATTTAAAATTTTCAATGAAAACATAATTAAAATAAGATCTGTAACAAAGTAATTAAAATAAGATTATCTGGGTTCGTTATAAAACAATTACGCCTGAGGTTAATTCAACTGAGAAATACTCAATTATCAAAGTTACATTTGAACTTAGTAACAAATTTAATTAAAACGATCTGCCGTTTAGCTGATCTCGAAGTTATTCTTGAGAAGAGTAGAGTAGATACGAATTGTAGAAGTTGGCCGTAACTGTGCTGGCTCGGCCACTTGGAAACTTGAACGTTGGCGAATAATTATTACTTTCTTCTTACAACTACTTGAATAGCACGATCTCCATCAGTATTCCCAACTTACACTGAATACATTAAGGACGATTTTTAATGAATTCACTGTCCTGCTCTTATTTCTTAGTGAACAACTATATCAGACTTTTTTTAAAGTTAGGTATAACTATTTATTTATATTTCACTTAAAATATTGTCTGCGCTTTTGTTAGTCACGTTCAAGAATTCTTTGTTATTAATATATTATTTAAAACTATAAAATATATATTAATGCGTTACTATAATCATCTATAATGCATAAAGGAGCAGTGTGGATGCAGAGGATCAAATTCTTTATCTACAGTTCAGCGCCATCTGTTATTACATCTGTGAACGAATAGAGCATGATTACAGGTGTCGCACTAGAGTAGTAAAGATTCTGCTTGTCTTAGAGAGATGGCGCTAGTATGATATTGCAAATTTCAATGACAGATGGCGTGTATAACTTCGGATCATGAAATGATGGACTTGACCTGACTGCTTTGGACTTGACGGACCTGTTTTGGAAAACTAGGAAAAATTATAGACTTGACTTGACTGACTAGTCTCGGGATCAGCTACTTTTGATTTTAATTACAATTTTCCCTTTTTTTATTTTAAAAAAGGCTATTACAAATCATCGGAGTTGATCTGATGGAGCCAAGACATTAAAAGAGAAAAAGAAGAAATGAAATGATAAACTACATAAGGTTTTAATAATTTATTTTGTAATAATAATGTTAGTTATCTACAATATACTATTACAGTAATGTAAGTATTTGATTTTTTGCTATTTGTCTATTATCATTAAAATCTCGTTAGGCTTTATGCTGTTAATATTTCCGCCTTTTGCAAGTTTTGTGTTAATAATGGCGTTTTTTTAGGAAAATTCTCGACTTACTAAGGGATGGCGAATGTCGGAGAAAAAACAGACGTGTTACTAATGTTATAATACATCATTAAATATGTGTTTTTAGTAACACGTCCTCTGTTATTTTAAGAGTAATTATAGGTATTTAAATTACAAAGATGAAATTAGAAATCAAGATTATTGAAACTAAAGGTTCATTTTTTTTTATTCACATTAAAGCTTATAGCCTACTTACATGAGAAATTACAATAAAAAACTTTATTAGTTAACGATAGGTACACTGAACAGATAGACAAAAAGGAAAAATTAAATCAAACTTGATCACTGCCATCGAAATATGCCATTCAAACATTTAACTTAACATGCTTCGACAGCTTGAAGTAATGATAATTGGATATTTTAAACGCCACAAAATAGAAAAAGTTAAGAAATATAGTCATGAAAATATCGGATAACAATATGAACTCGATGACAAACTATTCGGCGACTAATACCGATAAATAATATGGAGTTTGGGCTCAGTTGAGTGAACTATTTGAGCGGATGCTCAAATATCTTGAGTGGAGTCGAGTCGAGTGGAGTGGTCGGCCCCCACCTGGCCGTCATATGGCAAGTGGCGCAAAGTACTCTTGACTGGTGCCCGATTTGGCCGCCCTCCGCCCAACTTGTTTGTTTTGCTTTTGACGCTACTATTAAGTTTGTTTTGTGAATCCTAACTGTAATTCAGTGTATCTGCTAGTAATATTACACGATGTTTTATGTTTACTTATTTTAAATAGTGGCACACTGCCCGTCGTCACTTACAGAAGATAAACCTAAAATATAAATTCATAATGAGGGGAACATTATTTTTATTGCATTAAATATAAATCTGTCAAGGACTTTTTAAAAAAAAATTTATTTAACAGTTTTATAAATCAAATATTAATACCATAAAAATAATATTTATTTAATTAAATCACACTTTGTTAGAGTGGTTGTAGACTTGTAGACTCATATTGTTAGTATGATTTTTTTATAACTGTATGCCTATATGCAATTATTAATTTTTATTTCAACAAATAAAAATTATTTAATTTGAGATTTTGAAAAGATTACTTATAATTTTAGATTGATTCTCTTACGTAGAGTGTTTCTCTGTTAGTTAACCTATATAGGTACAGGTAGTCATACTTTCGACCGAGGGTTAAACTTGGGATCTTAAAACAAATCATGAATAAGTAAATAAAACATATAATAGTAATCTTGTTGCTGTTATTACTTTTTAACTGCTTGACCTCCTTTTTAAATAAAAGAAACTTAGTTTTTATCCCAGACTATAACGAAAACAAGTGACCTCCACTATAATTTATACTTTGTCCTGACTGACTATCAACACACAGCCAAAACCACTAAGTATTGAAAGCTGAAATTTGGGATATACTTAGTTTATTTTATAACTTACTTGCGAACCGCTCCTTTTTTCTGTAGATTATATATAAAAACCTTCCTCGTTTAACGCTCTTTCCTTTAGTAAAAACCGCATAAAAATCCGTTGCATAGTTTAAAAGGTCTAAGCGTACATACAGAGAGACAGGAAAGACTTTGTTTTATACTATGTAAAGAAGTATCCGCTAAAAAAAGTTTTTTGAAAATTTTAACTCCGTGGGAAGCCGCGGCGGGTCGCTAGTAGTGGATATTTAACGCGAGTGAATGCGGCCCGTAATGCAGAATGGCCGCAGCGAATGTGCGCGCCTCATCACAGACCAAACCGCAGAATTTGCGTTGCATTGTGGTCTCTGGTCTACCAGCCTCGTGACTGAAGCCCCTCAACGGTTATTTTTATTCAATTGTGCTTTTCTCTGCACTCCAAGTGATAAGCCATCGTACCTATCACAGAGTTTAAATGCTTCAAAGAACTAATTAATAATAATAACAACAATAATATCTTCACACATTCCACAACACCATCTAGTTCCACACTAAGCAACTTAATAGTTGTATTATGGATACCAGACAGTTGATATGATACATAGATTACTTTTTTTTTGTAAATACATACATATTATAAATACAAACATCCATGACTCAGGTACAAAGGTAAATGTTAACACAAACATTTGCCCCTAGCGGGATTCGAACCCGCGACCGTTTGGTTAACAGCTAGGGTTACTAGCCACTAGACCAAACGTGTCGTCAAATTCATGTATTTGATTTACCTACAAATATTCATCATCATATTGCGAAACGCTGATCGACAAATCGCCAAATAGGAATGGCGAACTGTCGTATAACTAGAATATTTTCTTGTAATCTTTGCTGCTTACGATATAACCATCAGGAGTAGTTATTGATGCTCATATGGATTCCAGATTGCAGATTCTAGATTTACTGTTGACATTTTATGCAGACTTGCGGATATTTATAATCCACAGGTATAAAACTAACAGTACACATACATATTACATACAACAACAGTCCATTCAGATATGGTATGGTCTCCTAATTTTTTTTTATCATTTATAATCATTAAAAAATCTTAGCTTCGTTACAAAACTACATTAAAATTCGAGTAATGTTATGCAAGTTACTCCCACTTAGTATATAGTGATCGCGAGCGATACAGGATACAGTAGCACTACTATGAGTTTATGACGACTGAACTCGCTAGCGAGAGATGAACGAGAACGTAAAATATTTGTATGGAAAATTGTACAGCGCCTCTAGCGGTCACTCAAAGAACTAAAATCGGTACCATGAGTTGCATAAGTAAAAAACCTATCGAATGTAGTCACTATTAGCGACTAACGTCAACTTGACATTTCTATACAAAATCGGTACCATGAGTTACAAATTTGACTGATGGTCTCGAGAAATACCGTAACGTTAGTAGTTAAATGTTTCCCTAGCAAATTGAAGGGTGAAAAGTCGTGAATATATTTTTATATACTCTATATTGTTGTTATTATCATTGAAATGCCTACTTAATTATTTTTTGGTGTTTTATGATTGGTTGGTTGCGTAGTTCATGTAATAACCGTAAATAAAATTCTACTAGTGTGTCACATCCCAATTCTATTACAGCGCCGCCTAATTGAGCATATTCGACGGACACTTTCTCAAGTATAGAGTTGGGCCTCCTTACCTTTATTCTCCATGGTATGAACGTAGGTAATCCTATATCCTTCTCTTTCGTTCAAGTACATTTAAAAAGAGATAGCTTTATTAAGAATGAAGTTAGATACAATCGATTTAGCGTTAGCGAGTAAAGTAAACATTAGCGAAACTCATGGTGCGACTTATATTGTAAACAATTCGAAGCTAGTTTATTCGTTATCGACAGAAGTAAACTAACGTCAAATTTCGATAGCAACTCATGGTAGTGCTACAGGTATATAGATAGTCGCCGAGAGCACTTGCGTTTATTCCACTGCGAATTTCGTCTGCGGCGGATATAGATTTTTCTCTAATTAAAATCTCCGTCGGTTGCATCATAGTAATGAGAGCGGATGCATCGACGCGTGAAGCGACGCGACGCTGCGCCATTGTGGCCCAACCATGTGTGAATTAGTCTTGTTTGTCGACAGCCCTCTAATTGGCTGCTAATTGGAATACCATTCAAACTGTTAATACTAGTCGTCAGTATTCGCCTTTTGACAAATCCTCAAAAAGATCAAAACTAATCGCCCAGAAAACGGCTCCAATCGATTCCTTCGCTGTCACTACAGTTACAAGTTTAGAGAGACACCAAATTGTCCTGATTAGAAGCCAGAGCACAGTGCATTCTGCAGCATAAACAGGGCAGGACCTCATTTTAAGAGGACAAATAATAGCACATGTGCTGTGTGGGTGAAGAATTCCTCTTTCAGAACCATGTCCATTGCTATTATTCTTTAGTTGACGGTAATTGAATACGATAGATATATTTTATTCCTATCTGGTTGGTCATCACACATCATTAATTGAAAGTGAACTTAAGAATTCCACTTAAGAATGAACCCCTTAAGGACATAATATAGACCTTTAAAATTGGAGAGATTTTTCGACAATGAGTTTGTGAGGGTGATAATATTATGCTTGTTTGTTAATTGGGATTTTTATGGAAAACCTTCTAAACGTATTTTTATGAAACTATAGTAATATAATTTGTATAATACATCACAATAACATATGGGCAGTCGCGGGTAAAAGCTAGTATAGTAGTATATTTAAGGCAACTATAACCTTTCAAACTTGTCTGCATTTATATTATATTTATAGACATCCATTTAATTCGTCAGAAAAGTACTCGTAATGAGTCTAAGTATCTGAAATACTACGCCGATTGTAAAGATACAACATCTCATATTCTGAGAGACGCAGAGACCCATCACCGTTTAAACTAGGTTGTCTTACCGGCAATTTTCCAAATAATATTGAAAAGTTTACTTCATGGCTAAATATCATCAGGCTATTTTAGACGGATATGTCCCAATACAAACTCTACCCATAAATGCGTTCATAAGAATCAATTCCAGTGATATAATATAGCAGGAGCATAGTTATTGATAACGAGAGTATGATGACATAATATTCCCGACCAAATTGATTGCGTCCAATATTCAACTCATGATTCAACTCGAACGCATGCGCTGTCGACTGTTTTACGAGTCCCGTGCCATAAAGATTTGATATATTAAATCGGTTATGAGAAAGATAAAATAATAGTGGGATTATCGAATTATTCGGATTAGTTATGGCCGAGAATAGACGGAGGCACCTGACTTAAAAATATTAAATTTTATATTTTTAAAGCAGATATGCATTGAATCGAGTCTCTTATACGTTGTGAGTTGCATACGCCTTCACAAATAGCTGCACAAGTTGAAACGAGTTAAGGAAACTGCGGCTATGAAGTTTCTGTCAAACTTTTGAACGATTTCAATACGTGAATAAATAAGTTCCTTTTGAAAATTTTCAATGATATCGACTGTGTTATGTTGTGTACCAACATTTTCAATAAATTTTTCTGAACCTGGACGCAAACTAGTTCAGCCTTCATCTCTATGTCTTTTGATAATGTCTCTATTTCAACTATTTTGATATAATTTCATTAATACATTGATAATGTGTTGGGTTTATGGAACTTCGAAAAATTAACTAGTGACGTAATGACATATCCTTCGCATATATTCCGCAGGAAATGAGATCCATTTCCCACTGCCTGCCGCCCAGGAGACCACCCTTCGCCATCCCTCCCGCGTTAATAATATTCCAAATACTATTATATTATTTATACTAGCTGGTGCCCACGACTTCGTCCGCGTTGGAAAATATTAAGTAGCCTATCCTGTGTCCCGTACGTCCAAATGTTTATCTACCAAGTTTCATGTAAATCAGTTAATTCGTTTCAGAGTTATGGAGGAACATACATACATACAGAAAAAATTTCTAAAATTCGTCAATTTAGTTTCAGCATCATGTATAGAGCCTACAAACACGATATCTCTGAAAACAAAGTAACTTACTCCATGACCGACCCTTACAGATTTATTATTAGTATTGATAACTAGTGACACGCCGCGGGTACGCACGGCTTTAATTGAAGGTTTAGCAAGCGTAAGCTAATGTGAGCGCTAGAAAATATTTCTTCTTTGACGACTTTGTACAAAATGTCGTCTTTAGTTTTTAGTTAAAATGTACAATACTTGTTAACTTTCTCCAACAAATAATGTATATTTGAAAATCACATTTTTGGACAAAATTTTGATTTACAAATTAAAAGTTTCATCAAAATTGGTAAAAAAACATATTTACAAAGTCACATGTTTAGTCGCGTTTGCTTGAATGTGACTAGAAATTTAAGAAAAAGCCTCATATCGAAATCACAGACAAACGCTTCAATTCCATTTATTATGGTACGAGTACTTATAGATTTATAGACAAACATTACTACAACCGGAAATTTGGAAGCACTTCCGACAGATATTAATTAAAATTGGTGCTAATGGATAATAACTTGTGTAATGAAGATAAATTTTCAAATCATGCGTAGGGTTATTGAATTGAAAAGTTACTAGTGAAATATTCATCAAACATCATAACCTATAATTTAATTTTATTAGGCTTAGAAAGTAATGACAGCTTAAAAATCCGTTAAAACGTAATACGTGTATCCCCTGAATTCTGAAATTATTTCTGAAAATTATATACACGGACCTTTCTCGTTTATCGGTCATTACTTTAGTAAAAACCGTATCAAAGTCTGTTGAGTGGTTTAGAAGCTGTCAGCGAAGAAACAGGCAGAGGCAACAGCAAGTTCATTTTACGAGTATTATATAATAACTAGCTGAACCTGACCACGCTTCGCTGTGGCTCAGTCTTATATTAATTCGGCTGAAATAACAACGGCTAACTTCTACTTTTAATATGACAGCAGCGGTTCTCGTTGTCGAGTGAGTTCTCTTCGCTTTCGGCAGATGGCGCCGTCAAAAAAGCTATTTTTCTCGCGATCGAGTTATTTATATTATTACTCGAAAAATAGATAAGATCAATCCTTGAATTGAATCCGGATTGCATATCGTGTAAAAGTTTCAAGTCATAACAAACCAACACAACATATATATTCTTATTTCAAATATTATTCTGTCGCTATTATAACGTATAATATTTGATAATATCAAGTAAACTACATAGCAATAAATATAAAAGCGCAACTATGCAAACATAAAACTAATACAAAAGGAAACAAAAAAATCTGAAACGCCTGAAAGAAAAATTAAAGATAATTCAAAACTAACAAACAAGCCATACTATACATTTACCTACCTAAATGTTAAATAGGCAAAAGCATACAATTTCTGTAATGTATTATCAATATATGAATATCAGATAGTTTAGCTTTTTGTCTTTATACCTAGTAACTAAAAAAACACATATTAGTTTATAATATGTCCACAAAATGCGTTGCTTAATGGACTTACTAAAGAACACGGCCCAATAATTAATTAAAAATTGATAATCAAATGAAGTGAGCAGAGATATTAACAGTTGTTTTAATTAACGAATATATCACGCGTCGTGTATGACAACATGGCGCACTTCGTTCACTTCGCTGAGTTTTAGTTAAATTAATTTAATATAAATATTACTGGCTGGATTTAATGTAGCACTCGTACCACTGCATCCGGATTCCGCACACAAATATACAGACCAAACAGACGAAATACTGTTTCATAGAACTGCTTTGTGGTGGATCAACAGATGACAGCTGGTTATGTTAATCATAGTTAAACCCTGGTTAAGTAACATGAGGTTTCAAAAAAGAAAATCTTTAATGTTTTTAACTGCTATTTTTTATAAGTTAAGTTCCCTCACATTTTGAATGCGATTTGTTGCAATAGAAAAGAATAATGGAAACAAAATAATAAATTTCGTCCAGTTTACAGTGAGTCGAGCTGTAAAGCCGATACCTACACTCATATAACGTCGTTATTTATTACAAAAATTCATTTTTACTTCCCGCCTTGCACGGTACAACCAATACCACCGAATCTAAACTCAAGCTTAAAATGTTCAATCTAGAAACAAATAATAATTGATATAATCTACGTAGCCTTCTATGAAGATTTCAAAGGTATAGCCTTTGAACGAAACGACCAAACCACCAATATTGTCATGGGTGACTTCAACCTCAAAGTAGTAGTACAAGAAGGCAGCCAGGATAACATGGTTTTTGGCAGTAAGAATCATCCAGGGTCAAATATTGGTTAATTTCATCTAATTCCACAGGTTTTTTCTAATGAATTTTTCGATTCTAACGCCTTGAAATTAATTTTGATGAGACCAAAGTAATTTAACGTATTATTCGTTAAAAAAATCAAAAAATATATTTTCCTTGGACATATATATATATTAATTATACAGGTGAGCATGGTGAGGTCGTTGAAAGCTGGTAGATAAACAGAACTACATCATATAGTATTAAAAGTTGATTTTAAGTTACATTTTCATGACTTCTGTGTTTCACTCAATACCCTGTCATTGTTGCAGTTCGCGTTGAATTTGCTCAAACAAGAGATAAGCCTTTTACAAAATGCATGTCGATTTTTTATTTTTTATGGCGCGGAAATAACGCGAGCAAAGTGAAATCTAGATACAAGAAGTGCTATGAAAAAGAGCTTTTTAAAGTTTCATATTGCGTTATTTGTTTATTGCAATAAATTTTCCAACAAGAAGAGGTATAAAATTATTTTTGTATTTTATTATAAATATATTAGTTTAATGAAATAGGTAAACTCTATAATTCATGTAAAGCGCTGAAAATGAAACAAAACTTTAAAAGACCTTTAAAACTTTAACAAACCTCGCTAAAGTTATAGCAAGCATTGCTCTAGTTGAGAAATCTTCATTTGGAGGTTAAGAGCTGGGGTAACTACTTATAAAATTAGCAGGCCCACGGACTTCATGGATCTGGGAATTCTAAATACAACCAAGGCGTCAAAGTTGTAATGGTACCGCTCTAACAATATTTTTATTCAATTCTCCATAATTGAATTAATAATTAATAAAACATTTATGTATGAAACATTTGTACGGAAAAATATAGAAACATTTCAGATAATAGCAAAGTTGCACTTGATATTTTGAAACCAAAACATTGGAGTGGAAACCGCTGCGATGAAAAATCCGACAGCCATCAAGTTTAATTGATCGAATACAGTCGCGCTGCGAAGGGCACTCAGACTACGACAAATTGCCATCATCCGGCAACGATATCGATACTAATTAATGGTTATAGATGTCATATCACAGGAGTATGTTAGGTTAAATTCGTCAAATGATGATCATCTGTTCTACGAGTTACAGAAATCATCACGAGGAAATCTGAAGCAATGGTTAATTTATTAGTTACTAGCTGGTGCCCACGAGTTCGTCCGCGTTGAAAAATATTAAGTAGCCTATCCTGTGTCCCGTACGTCCAAATGTTTATCTACCAAGTTTCATGAAAATCAGTTAATTCGTTTCAGTGTTATAGAGGAACATACATACATACAGAAAAAAATTCTAAAAATCATCAATTTAGTTTCAGTATCATGTATAGAGCCTATAAACACGATATCTCTGAAAACACAGTAACTTACTCCATGACCGACCCTTACAGATTTATTATTAGTATTGATGCGAAGAGGCCATTGAAATGCAATAAAAGTAACCTAAAAAGTAAATTGTGAAACAAATTTATCTTACCACAGTACACTGCGGATTTTGAGAGTCTGACTAGTTTGCTGAAAGAACAAATTAAATTAACAGTGTTGACTATTTGCGGAGTTCAGGTTACCGTGAAGTTTGGAACGGACCAGACAAAATACGAACTGTTAAGTTCCGAGTAGTTTGCCTGAAAAATCAATTTATTTAATACCGTCAAAGAGTTGCTAGCGGTCGGGGTTTTTAATAAATCCCGCCGCGGCGCAGGTTATTAAATCAAGGAATCCTGGGAAGTACTTGAGTTTCGCGACGTCCCGGCTCGGCGGAGGCGAGTGGGGGATGGGATGGAATGGGAGACAACATGCTTACTAAAGAAATTTTAATCCTTTCGTTAAAGATACGGATATAAACTGTTGTACGTACTGCTTCAGATTTTGCCTAAAATTTTATCAAAATATTCTTTTACAACATAAAGTCACAATTGCCATATTTTAACACTTGTCTCTGTTTGGTGATGCTGTTTCTATGGATATTCGCAAAATTTATTATCATTTCTTTAAATATATTTCACACTAGCTGGTGCCCACGACTTCGTCCGCGATGAAAAATATTAAGTAGCCTATCCTGTGTCCCGTACGTCCAAATGTTTATCTACCAAGTTTCATGAAAATCAGTTAATTCGTTTCAGAGTTACGGAGGAACATACATACATACATACAATACCTACACTTACAGATTTATTATTAGTATTGATCAGATATTATTTTTATTATAAGAATAAGTTATGTTTATTGTCCCAAATCTTTTTATGATAAACATTTATTCAATGAGATGGAATGTAATAATTATTGTAAATAGGTCATTGAATAACTGCGTAAATTTTGACCCTAGGCAACGGTAGCCACTATCATAAAGTAGTCGTTTAGCCTGCTAGCAGTAATTTTATCATCTCAGCCCTAGAACATCCACTGCTAAATATAGGCCTCCTCTATAATTTTCCAAAAGTTATAAAAGACTAAACGAAAAGAAATCGTGAAATATTGTTGTTTTAAAAATAAACAAGCTGGGATTAAATTAAATGTGGTTCATTCAGAATTCTTTGGTGAAATTGTTAAGAATAAAATGTAATTATATCTGAAGAGAACCAACAGGTACTACGCTCGCATTATATGGCGAAATTAATTTGTCAATATTCGTGCGCAGCAATACAACGGTGGCCAAAAACGAGCCTTTTGTTATCCAACTTTAATATTTGTCCAGAAATTTAATTCTGCGAAAATCCAATTGCAAAATTAGCAAACTTCGCGAATTGTTTCTCGAAACACTGAGCGTGCTCGGTTTGCGAATTTATTTCACTATTCATATTTACATATTTTGTTTCGGGGATTCCCATTAAAACACGCTTCATATATTCAATTTGATTTATATTTATAAAAAACATGTTATAAAACACATAAGTAAAATAAATTTAATCTACAGCAGCACTAAACAAAGGGAAGAAAGAGGGAATCGTCTTAGAAGGAATGAAATATCTGGCGCTGTCAAACGTCGAATCCAGAATCGATTGTTGGCGCCAATGGGTGGGTGTATTGGAAGTGGAAATTATTCAGAACACAATGCGAGGAGCATAAGACGCTGTAATCGATCTCGGAGCGAGCGCACGGGAACCGACTTCTCGATTTCACGTCGGGGACACTCACTATTACATCAGGGAATTGTAAAGCATCACGGCGACAACTCTCTAAAAAAAGCAGCGACGAGTTTTAAACAACCTCCAAGCAGCCGCGATTTATCTTACGATATTTCGATAGTGATCTTTGTTGTTAAAACAATTGTACTGAGTTGTTTTTTGAAAAAAAAAGGAAGTGCAAATCTTGCATCTATGGGGATTTTGATGCCCAGGTCCGTTATTCACATAACATGTATACATGCATCGCCTAATGTGAGATTAAAGTCAATGAAATTTAACCTCATACATCTGTTTGGGTCTAGTCCTGTCTCCTGAAGGCTCTTACGAACCGCCCTTAGTTGTTGGGCAGGCGTGCAGACATCACCCTCGGACACAATTAAAAAAATTGCCTCATATGTCCCATAATAGTTTGATGAGTTCGCTTGCATTCCTACATAGAAAGATATTGCGATACTGCGATATTGCGATACGAAAGCAGCGGCGGAGGCGCATTTGATATCACATTTTGTTTCCAATACACCAGCCTGAAGATGCTAGATATTATCAGTCGACATATATTTGGCAATATCGCAGCCGTGAGATCTAAGGGTAATACATCGCGACTGTTTGGACTGCGTTATAAATGGATAAAAAACTTTCTATTGCAGTCATATTATTAAGTATTAGTATCCAAAAATAAAAAATGGCTAGCGTCCGCGCAGTTTGAACCGCCCTCGTTGCACTCCTGAGCGTGTACTTTATGAAGGAGGACGTTATATTTATTTTATACTAGTGGCCCGCTCCCGGCTTCGCACGGGTGCAATTTTTTACTCAATCCAGCTGATAAAATTACCTTACATCGCCATCTGTTAGAATATTTTGGAACTCACAGATAAATAATTGCTGGATTGAATAGGTATCAACAGATGGCGCTATGTTAATAATATTATATAATTTGCAATTAAAAAAAAATGAGATATAAACTATCCTGTCTTTTATTACATATTACATATAGTTACGAAATTTTATCAAAATCGGTTGAGTAGTTTGGGAGTTCATCGCGGACAAACATGTGACACGTAATTTTTATATATATAAGGATATGTAACGCTTCGTTACAACAGGCCTGAAAAATATTGAAAAAAAAAATTTGAAAACACGATAAAATCAAAATTAAGGATATATTTAAAAAAATGCTTATTAAAAATTTTACACGTTTTGAAATAACCTAAAATTTGTATAGATTTCCTAACCTGTTCCCAGAAAAAATAATCACAGATGAATGCTACCCTTTATTTCCATTTAATCTCCTCTAGTTTGAAGGTAAATAAGATCGTTTCGTATTAATATGATATAGCCTTGATCGTACGACAATATCGACACATTTCCTTCACAATCCTTTGAGAGTATTCTCCTCCGAGTGAAATACTTTTTTATTCGCTGTGAAAGGAGGCGACAATCTTTTCTAGTGCACCATGATTCAATTGAGAGCTCGGATGCGAGCGCCTGGTGCATCGGTGAAATTGTGACCTGAGATTACAATCCCTCCCCGCGCCCAGGGGGGAATCCGGGGTAAATGGGACATCTGAACAAGATGCATACGGTTAAAGGTAGCTAGCTCACTTAAATATGAGGCGCACTCTTCTCGAAGATCTACTCGTATCTTGGTGTCTGAATTATTAATACCATTATTTCCTTCAAGGATTGAAACGGCAATTTCATACATTTTTTTTATACATAAAAGAATTTTTTTTTTAAATTTGTTCATAGAATTCTACAAATAATTTATTAAAATAAATAAAAATTAAATATGTCTGTGACTGAAATAAACGCTCATTTTTATTCGAAAGTTACAAAGTTTAACAAGTAACTTGTAACATGGAGTCGTTTTTCATTTATTTTTATTTTATTTATTTATAAATACTCAAAATCCACAGGCTTCAATTCTCCAATTACAGACAAAAATATATAACTGAGAGCCAATAAAAATTATATTTTACAATTGTATAATGGGAATAATGAAAAAAAAATTAAAGCAAAATTTGGCATTAAAATTATCTGAAAAATTACAAGAAGGCAGATTCTGGTAATAATTATGATAATTAAATTTACTACTTAATAGTATAAGGTATTTATTTTTTTAAAATAATATTTACTTTTATAGGTTGATGCACAAAAACTTGCAATGCTGCGCCGGTCTACTACTAAAATATTTTTACCTAATTTCGAGTACCCATACGAAAAAACTAAAATTTAACAATTACATACAATAAATGACATAATGACTAACGCTTCCTCGAAATGAGCTGCGGGATAAATGAGGCGTATTGTTCGACTAGTGATTACGTCCCCCGTCTCCCGCATCCTACTACCCTCACTACCCCGCACGGAACAAGCCTCATTATCTTCACGCGCCATTTGTCGACCCGATTAACAATTTGGCCACGGAACCCTGGTCCATTGTTACGGAACCCTTGCAAGACATTGCAAGGGATCCGATAACTTGACGTACCTTTGTCATTTTTCATGACGACAACAAAATAATTAAGATGTATCTCAATGAGAAGTCATCTTAAAAAATATTTTCAAAAAAATCTTTAAACTCAATTTATTTTAACAATAAATAGGTAAATCAATATTTATAAATTTTATTTATTATTAATTTATTTTAATTAAATTAAAACTGTTTCCGTTACTTATAAACTGGTAATGATATTAAATCAAAATAAATTAAAATAGATAATTTGTGGTATTTATTATATTAATTAATTAATATTATTTATAATAATTATTAATTTTATTAACATATATACAGATTTACTTACTCCTTTTATTAACAGATAGGCTTAATATAAAACCACTCTTAATAAATTGCCGCTTACCAGAAAATGATAAAATTTTACGAATAACTTCATATTTCTACTAAGTACGTTAGATTTGAGTGTATAATTGGAAAGATGAACAAATTTGTCTGGTGGCTTCTGCGCTGAGCCCTGCTGTCCATTTAACAAGGAAGCCATCCGTCCGTCCAGCCGTCAGAGTAATCCCCGAGCTGGACCCTCTCACCTGAGTTCGTCATTATCCAGGGATTTGGAGAGACTTTACCACTCACAAGACGCCTCATCTTAGCCAACTCTAACAGCAGTTAGGTATTACTAAAGGTTAGATAATAAGTATCTACTTGTTATTATTTAGGTACATATTTAAAAATTAAGAATATTTTAAATAATTAATCTGTAGGTAACATTTTGGTTGTGATAGTTTGTCCAAGTTATACTTTGAACTTGTTTTCTCAGATGTTATATTTTTATTCCATTTTTCAACGCAGACGAAGTCGCCGACAACAGGTAGTATTCAGCTACAGCTAGCTACATTTCTATATACATATTATGGAATGGAGAAACGAAATTATCTGCATTTTTGTATTTTAAGGAAGCCTTCGAAATACTGTATTAATTTTGTAATAATAACGTGTATTATGAGATTAATAAATAATAATAATAAAATAAATTTTAAAAATAAATTTCAATCGGTTCGGGAATACGAGTACGAACTTTAAAACAGAAATTGGTAGACACAAGAAAGTATAAGAGCAACCGCTTTAATAGGAAAAAGCTATTCTGTCGACAAGTCAAGTAAAAGTTTTAAAACATTGTGTTCAGCTCGTCGTAGTTCCAGTGCAGAAGCAGCAGTTTCCCGTGAAGACGTCCATCAAGGTAATCTGACACGTGGCAGCACGGCAACATTGCGCCTGACAATTTAGAGCTAGCTCAGTGTGCCCGCCGCAACTCTTAAGCTACAGCGATTTACACTTATATCCTTAAACAATTGTTAGCGTCTGCTATTTATTTTGGTTGAAAATTAATTAAGCCGGGAAGTATAGTATATAGTACCCTGTGACGTTACAATATACTCTGTGGCATGATTTAAAAAACTGTATCAGACAGTTTAACGAACGCGTCCGCGACTACGCCCGAATAAATGACAATGACAGTGAGAGATCACTAGATGTCATATCTGTTATTATTTGCATTTATTAATCCCAAATTACAAGATATATTATTTCGATGCAAATTACACAGTGAAAAATTAGCAATTACGCCTCGGACTTGCAAGGGTGCAATATACATATAATTATATATAAAACCTTCGTCGTTTATCGCTCCTTCCATAAGCAAAAACCTTATAAAAATTCGTTGGGTGGTTTAGAAGAAGTTAGCGGAGAAACAGAGAGAAGCGGACAGCGACTATTTTGTAAATTATGTTTAGATATATTTTTTTACAGTTTTTAGTAGTGAACTCTTATAAGTACTTCAGACAAACACAAATTTCATTCTGTCTGCGACTAGAAATACGAAATTCACTTCAACTAAATGTAAACCTTTTGTATTATTGCTCTAAGGTTCAAATTGTCTTTTTAGTATATGGCTCAACTAAGCGCGTTCTAACACAAAATCATATTGATATATTATTTTGATAAATAGATTGATATTTTCGAAAGAAATTCAGGATACTATTCTTTTTGATTTCTTTTAAATTAAATATAATTATATAACAATTACAATTTTTACAATTTTATTAATACTAAATATGAGCACAGAATCGTTTGAATCCAGGCTTCATGGTCGCTTAATTAATCATCGATTTGATAATAACTTTTGAAACAGAGTTTGGTTTTGATTACACTTTTAAATTTATTTAAAGGTAAAGTTCTGATTATCTTGGGAAATTACGAAATTGTATTCAAGGTTGATTCGTTTACGTTAATTGTGTTGAGGATGGAATCAGAGTAAACCTTTTACCTTCTTTGTCAGAACAAGTCTATTAAATAACTACTTCTCTAGCAATAGGTGGACTAATACAATCCTTCAAATACTTACCTGCGTATGAAATCAAACATTAACAACCACGGAGAAAATACAATTCCGAATACAAATCATGTACTTGTCGTAGTTAGAATTCGAGCACTCGGCTCTATTGTATGTAGAACGCAACTCGTTTTAACTCTTTTCCTCAAACTTTTAACCGCTTTTCCAATATAAACCTTACCGCTGTGCACATAAAGGTTGTAAAGGATAGTTTCGACAATAGCAAAATTGAGCCATTGGAAGTCCGCTGACTGGTTCATTGTTATAGAAAGGGTTTGAATGCAAACGTTTAACGAGGTCGCGTTACTACTCTGCGGTTCAACCGTTCTCTGTTGACTTGTGAATTTAAACTATGTGGAATATCACCATAACATTTCTGTGTCTGACTTAACATAATTATGTGGTAAGTATCAGACCAATATACATAATAATTCAAAAGAAAAAAAAACATGTTTTGTTATCATAAAAAATGTATTAAGTACCATAAGTTATTCCAATTCAGTTGTTAAAGACACGTGCGCTAATTAAATTAATAATATAATTAAGGATTGTCTCAATGGGCACATTGGTAGTGTTTCAACACCTCGTACCTAAACGATAAAACCTCGTAGAAAATATTAAAATTTCCGTTGTTACCAGTCGAGTCGAGTGAAAGGGACAAAAAATAAAAAAGTGTTCCGGCGATACTCGTACATTTGTAAAAGAACGCTTTTACACGCGACTGTACAAGCGGTTGTGAATAAAATATGAGAGTGGTGCGAATGCATTCGATGTTAAGTACAGTTTACACTGACGTACAGTTTCAAGTTTGCATTCTAAAAACTCTTGTAAATTTCTCACTGAAAGAAATAATTTAACACGTCATTATCATAATGATGAAATTATAGAAACTAGCAACTTGGCCCCAGCTTCGTACAGATACAATTTTTTTCTGCAAATGATATACACAAGGTTTCCTCCTTTATCGCTCTTTATATTGGTGAAAACTGTATCAAAATCCATTGGATGGTCCCTAAGCCCTCGCAGAGTAACTGTAGTTCATATAGTTAGAGATCACGTTTCAGCGCCACATGTCACACTTTTAACATACACTGGTACAAAACGTTTGTTTTGAGGCACTGATGAATTTTGTATAATATGTCTAAGAGCTTTGCGAACGCTGTCCATCCGAGCTTGATCTGAGTATAATAATATTATATCTGTATAAGAAAAAAAAAGTGAGTTAAGAAAGTGGGAAAACTACGCCGGCGAAGCCGAATTCAACAGAGAAATTATTATTATTATCTTTTTTGTGGCTATTTCTGGTCTGCTAGAGTACTAGTATCACTTCGTCCATTGCTGAGAAATTAAGTACTATTATAAATATTTTTCAATTTTATCTTGAAGTTAACAGCAATAAATCACCAGAATATATACACACAATAGTGTACACGTGGGCTTATTTTCATTTTAGTGTTCTGTTCGGATGCCTAGATCTAGGTTTTGTCCGCGAATTTCGTTTATGGCTGATTGTTATTTCCGGATTTCACTTTGAACTTGTGCCGTCCGGTGGTACATCCACCGTTTAATTGAAACGGCTACTATCTATTGAATCCAATTTTGAATGCGTTTATTAAACATTCGCTGCACGCCAAATTTCATTGAACACTTCCATCATTTTAAAGCCTATAAAGCTCCACGTAATTCACCGATACCTACGTATAGGTATTACGCATATCAAGCTCACAAAATGAGTCAATACTTGCTTAGTTTTGTCGCCAGTGATGACATGTAGCGCTGAAACTTGGTCTCTATGAGCCTGATAAGAAAGCTGTAAAATTATTATCAGTTGCTTAGGATTAATTTGGATATTTTTAGTGAAAAGAAAAATTATACAAGACATGAATGATGATTTTTAATAATGATATAGAACAGTTAGGAACACAGACATTTTCAGTGCACAGAACACTGACAAAGTTAACATTGATATAATACCTATTGGACGAACACAAATAGATCACATGGAATTGCATTCACAATCCAACACCCCCTTTAGAATGCAAACCCATTTTCTTTATACAATACAAGTGTTTGTCCAGTGTAGTACCCTTTGTTAAAATATCAGCCACCATTTCACTGCCCTTAGAATAAACAAAATATATATTTTTACTATTAACACTGTCTCTTAAAAAATGAAATCTGATATCTATATGTTTTGTTTTAGGTTTATAACAGTCAGTAGAAGCTAAGCGTATTGCACTTTGATTATCACACTTAATAGGGAGGGGAGTATCATCTTGTAGACCCAGTTCTTGTTGAAGCTGACGTAGCCATAGTGCTTCCTGTGTCGCAGAAGCCATTGCCATGTACTCCGCCTCAGCTGTGGACAGAGCAACTGTAGGTTGCTTGCAGCTGTTCCAAGCTATTCCGCCATTCTGAAATACAAAGATGTATCCGGTGCAGGACCTTCTGTCCTCTGGACTGCTAGCCCAGTCTGAATCACAATAGCCTCTAATCTTATTTGACATATCCTTGGTAAAGCACAACTTCAAATGTTTAGTGCCTTGTAGATATCTCATTATTCTTTTAACACCAAGCCAATGCTGATGACCATGGTCACTGACATATCGGCTAAGTTTATTGACTGCGAACGAGATATCTGATCTAGTTGCCTGTGCTAGATATAACAAACATCCAATTGCTTGTCTGTATGGGACGTCTTTATTATCAGCATCTTTATTGTCAAATTTGACATTCACTTCTATTGGAGTTTTCACAGGTTTTGATTCTGACATGCCAAATCTATCCAATATTTCTTTAATATAGGTTTCCTGGTCGAGCATAATTTTTCCTTCTTTGCGAGCTCTAGTAATATTTAACCCTATGAACTGTTTAGCTTCTCCAAGATCTTTCATATGAAATTCCTCCTGTAATTTTTCCTTTACTATTGTCTTCAAATTAATATCATTTGAAAATAATATGAGATCATCGACCCATACGGCTACAAAAATCATTGTATTTTCCTTTAGACAGTAATAAATACAGGGATCCACTTTTGATCTAGTTAGGCCAATTTTCTGAAGAACACTGTCTAATTTTACATTCCATTGGCGGCTGGCCTGCTTCAAACCATAGATAGATTTTTGCAATAAACATACCTTTGATCCTTCTTCATAAGACTCTGGTTGTACCATATAGGTCTCCTTGCAAAAATGCTGTTATTGCATCCATCTGGTCTATGTCTAAATTGTATCGTGTAGCCAATGCAATCAGATATCTTACAGACGTATACCTTACCACAGGTGAGTATATTTCATCGTAATCAATGCCTCTTTTCTGAGCATAGCCTTTAATGACAAGTCTGGCTTTATATCTGTTCACATTTCCAGTTTCATCGGTTTTTGTTTTAAAAATCCATTTGCACGGAAGAGCTTTCTTTCCGGGTGGCAAGTCAGTAAGCTTCCAGGTATTATTCTTTAATAGGGATTGGAACTCTTCATCCATTGCAATTTTCCAATTTCCAGCTTTTTCACAGGATAGAGCATCCTTCACTGTTTCTGGATCGCTGAGATTTTTAACAGGACAAAAATAACTAGGTTTTGAACTTTCAGGCTTGTTCCTTGAACGTAAGGCTATGGAGCTTCGTAGGTTTTCTGTTGATTTACAGGGAAAATACACTTCATCTTGGTCTGTATCTGTCTCATATTCATCGGAGCTTTCTCTAATATTTGTATCTGTGTCTTGCTTTTCCATTTTAAATTCAGGTGCTGCTGGCGGTGGTGATGACTCTACTTTTTCGGTGGAGCTGTTAATACTACAAGGTAAGTATATGTTGTTATTTTTCTCAACATTCTCCAAAAATTCAATATCTCTGCTTTTAATTATTCTATTTGTTTCAGGTTCGGCAAGGCGATATCCTTTTGTGTTGTCACAATAGCCCACAAAGATCATTCGTTTAGATTTTGGGTCCCATTTCCTTCGTTTTTCCTTAGGGACTTGCATCATGACTTCTGAACCAAAGATTCTCATGTTCGATAAGTCGGGGCGTTTACCTGACCATAGTTCAAATGGAGTCCTTTTATTAATAGCAGTAGTAGGAGAACGGTTGATAATGTACGCAGCAGTAGCAGTAGCTTCGGCCCAAAATGGTTTTGATAAATGTGCATCAAACAACATACACTTCGCTCTTTCCACAAGTGTGCGGTTCATGCGTTCTGCGAGACCATTTTGCTGTGGTGAATACGGTGTACTTGTTTGGTGTTTTATGCCATGCTGACTTAAATAATTATCAAAATCTTTATTACAGTATTCTAGGCCATTATCTGTTCGAATTATTTTAATTTTCTTATTACATTCATTTTCTACATTCTTGTGAAAATCTTTAAATGCATTAAGGACACTGAGCTTGTCTTTAAGAAAGTATACAGAGACTAATCTGGAGTAATCATCCACAAAAGATAAAAAATATCTCATACCTCCTAAGGACGGAGTCTCCATTGGACCACACAAATCGGAATGTATCACCTCGAGCAGTTCCGATGCTCTGGATCCGGCATTGTTGAATGGTAGTCTCGACTGCTTTCCTTCCAGGCATGTAGTACAGGTCACAGGTAACTTAATCTTATCGGAAGTCATGCTCACTCCTTCTGTACATTCTGGTAGTCGGTTCACATCTGGAAAGTTTAAATGTCCCATGCGTCGATGCCAAAGTACAATTTCATTTGAAACATTAGAGATACTTAGGTTAGCGTTTATTTCTCTATGAACTTTCAATGTATATAAATTATTTTCCATAATTGCAGTACAAACAAAATCTCCCTTATTATTATAGATTTCACAATTATTTTTATTAAAATTTACTTTGCAACCACCTTTGACAATCGCACTAACAGATAGTAAGTTCCCAGCAAGATTAGGTATATATAAAACATTGCGTACCTGAATTCTATTATTGTTTTCATTTATTACCAAATCAATATTTCCTATACCTTTTACAGATAGCGGTGTATTATTTGCAACAGTGATGGTAGCAATCGGTGGATCTTTGATATCGTACATCCAGTCACAACTGTTTGTCATGTGCATTGATGCACCCGAGTCCACAAACCATTTGTCATTTTCAATTGTTACAGAAGAAGCTGAAAAAGCTGCAACGTAGCCTTTTTCTTCATTTTTGTTTGAAGTTTTCTTCTGCGTCCGACAATATTTGCTTAAGTGTCCATACTTATTACAGTTGAAACATCTCGGGCCTCTGGGTTTCATATTGTTCTGTTTTTCATGAGCTTTCTTCTTAAATGTGTAAAAAGCAGCAGTTTCGGAACTCTGAACTTCTTGCAGTAGTTTAGTTTTAATATTGTCTGCGCTTATTTTTACCCCGGAGCTCTCAAGGGCCATTATCATGGGTTTGTATAAGTCCGGCAAACCCGCCAACATTAATGTACCCAGCCATTCATCATCAACGGTAAATCCTATATTTCTCAACTTGTGAGCCGACGTCATAATTTTGTTGACATAGTCTTCAACACTCTTGGATGATTCTAAAGTTGTAGTAATAAGATCCTTTAGTAATGCCACTTTTCGTGATAAGCCATTGTCGTCAAATGCCCGTTCCAAGTTTAACCAAACTTCTCTTGATGTCTTCGCATCTTGAATGTGAACGTAGTTTATTGCATCTACTAATAATATAAGTTTTGACTTAGCTTTAATGTCCAACACGGGATCACAATTTGTAGTTTGTATGCATTTCCAAAGGTCTTCATGTTCGAGATATGCTCTCACTGCGAACTTCCAACTTGAGTAATTGTCCCGTCCAATAAGTTTTTCTATACTGAATGCATTATTTGCAGACATTTCTCCTTTTATTTTTACTATTTATTTCCAACTTGTATGACGCCACGCCAATCAGATAGAATTTATTTCTTGTATGTATTCGGATTTTCAGTTCACCAAAAATAGCGAGCAACCAATCGTACGGAAATTTACATAAACCACGCTCTGCTACCATGTAAAATTATTATCAGTTGCTTAGGATTAATTTGGATATTTTTAGTGAAAAGAAAAATTATACGAGACATGAATGATGATTTTTAATAATGATATAGAACAGTTAGGAACACAGACATTTTCAGTGCACAGAACACTGACAAAGTTAACATTGATATAATACCTATTGGACGAACACAAATAGATCACATGGAATTGCATTCACAATCCAACAAAAGCTCAACGAGCTATGGAAAGGGCTATGCTTGGGGTTACACTGCAAGATCGTATCAGGAATTAGGAGATCCGTAGACGAACGAAAGTTACCGACATAACCCGGCGGGTTAGTTGAAGTGGCAGTGGGTAGGATACATAGTACGGAGAGCCGACGGCCGCTGGGGGCCGGAAGGTTCTCGAGTGGAGGCTACGGACCGGCAAGCGCAAAGCAGGATGTCCACCCACAAGGTGTACAGACGACCTGATAAGTGACGCGGGTCGACGGTGAATCCAGGCTGCTCCACGTCCAAAGACTGATACGATGATGATAAATATTGTGACGAACAAATGTATAGTCTGGGCACTATACTATACTATACTACGTATAAGTAAACAAAAAAGGCTCCTTTGTACTTCAAAGACAATTGATTGGAGATTGAATCCATATTACCAAAACACATGTTCAATATAACGACAATATTGAGTCTCCAATACCCAACGTTCAAGTAAATCTAACTAAGGAAGCCACAGCGCTCACAGAGGCACAAGAAAACAATATGCGTCAACATGACCCAGTCTCTGTAACGGCATTACCATAGTACTTTGGCTGGTATGGCATTCGATTTTCAATACAACTATCAAAGCGTGCACGGAGTAATCAACCAGTAACCCCTGAGATATTATGGAGTGGGAGTTTTATCCTTATTTCTGCACATGCACTCGTCATGGTGTTGTTTATGTTATTAGATGGTAGCCATCTACAATCTACTTGATAATTTCTGCTTTACTCTATAAAAATGTAAGAATAACTAGTTCATCAACTTAGATTATTACTTTTACATATTCGTACATCATTAACCATATTAAACTAACTGGCATTCTTTAAAATGGCTTTTCTATAAAAATGGCAAATTTCATCAAAATGGTTCCGTGGTTTAGCCGAAAAAATATAACTATCAAAGTCACTTTCGCATTTACAATAAGTAGTACAATAGATACTTAACTTATACGATAATTCCATAAAATCATAATCAGGCACTATTCAGACACATATGAATATATTTCTAAATTGAATTGCTGAATCGAACTGATCGATTTAGCGTCGAAGGTGCTGGCGAGGCGTTTGTTACGTACGTGACGACATATGCGATGATAAAGCACAATCTCACATCCAACTCGAACAAGATAGATGTCTTGCGGTGTCTTGCATCCTCCCTAACTAGACAGACAATCGCTAATGACTGCACCAGAAAACTTTTTAGTCTTTGGCTTTTATCTCCGTAGTTCTTCGATAGTACGGAGCTCAATGTGTTGTCACATTTAATCCAATTCAAAAATGTTTTCACTTTTACTACAGATGTTTTATAGTTTAAATGTATGTCATCTATAACTCAGGCCTATACTTTAAACAAAAGAACACAGTGTTGGCTTGATATGAAGACCGATTGAGCTGCTGCTGTATTCGAAGCATGTTCAAGCCAAATATTTTACATGCATGTCTTGGTTTTGGTATGGTTTTTTTTTATATAAATACTAGGTTTATAAAAAAACACCAAGACTAAGCACACCAATGGTGTGGTATAGAAAGTCAGTATTTTTATAGGCTTGTGTTATGGATAACCATACAATGGACTGGAGGTGAAACCCTGTACAACCAGACCAGTCAACTTTGAAAAGATAAAAAAGTAAGCATATTATATTTATCACCAATTAGTTTTGATTAGTGAGGGGCTAGACGGCCCCTAACATATTTATATTTATTCATTTATTATTTCACTCACTATTTTAAATTTCTTGATACTAAGTTTTTTGTTCGCGTTTTTCAAATTATTAGTTTCATACATCCTCAACCGTAGGTATAGGCGAGGCAGCTACAGTGATCCATCCTTTAAAAAAATCCATGTCATTAGTCCGAATGAAAACCTCTCGAAAATAATCGGCGTAATTTGGAGCAGCCGCCACGCCACTGCTCCGGCGTAGCCGAAGCCATCATTTTAAACGTCTACGGGGATCGATAGTGTAGTCATTATTGCTCGGCTTACTGTCAATCAAAACCAGACTTACGCACGTCTCGCCCCACAAAAAAACGCCTCAAATAAGATTTGGCGTAGAATCGGGAGAATAAAGCCCGCTCTAACGAGTTCCCGCCGCTCACAAAGGCGGGGTCTCGATTTCTCGATTATCCGTACGATTCTGACAATCGAGTCATTGTGCGGTATCGATTGCCCGTCACCAGCGGACGTGAGAAGCCTTTATTGGTGCTTCCATCGTTCATAATGCGGGGATTGCGGTACGGGCGGCCTCCAGGTCCTGGAGTTAACGTTACAGTTAACGTTGTCCTGACAGTGAATACACTGTCAGGACAACGTTAACTATTAAACTGTTACAATCGCTAGCTATTTACTATGCATTGCTTCGCCCGGCTACACCGCTGCGTTGAGGCTGCGTCGTGTACATACATCGCTCTTTATCGAACTCAATATGTGCTCCAATTACTGTCTCTCTCGTGCGGTGTTATTCAACATATATAATATGTTGCAGGACAAATGTGTTCTTAGTTTAAATTCGTTTTGACCGGGTAATATATACTGAAAATCTTTCTCATGACTAGTGTTTTCTAGTATCAACTAGAATTTTAATTTGTTTTATTTTCAATGTAAAAACAAATACGGCTACCGTTTCTACAAAAACTAAAATTAAGTGACATTGTTGATAGATATTTTAAATTACCTCAAAAAATATTTACATTGATTTTAAAAAAATATGTTTCTTCATTACTCCATTATTATTTAAAAAAAGAATATGAAATTTAATTTATTATAATTTAAGACTAATTCTGCATTTAATTAATATAATTATAAACAAAAAATAATAATGTGTTGAAAAAGGTAAAACAAAAATTGTGAAAAAACCGTTTCATTATTTCTTTTGATCTGTTGATACACTGTTAGTTTAACATTAGTTGCAATGCAACAGACATTTAATAAAGCTAGGTTTCCTCAGTGCAAAAAAAGGTTTTCTCAGTAAAAACGAGATCAAATAGAAATCGGAGTTTACAGCAACGTATCTAATCTATACACGAAGCTGAAAAAGACTAAACGTTTTATTACATTTGAAAAAAAAAAAAAATTATTTACTGTTGAACGGACCGATTGGTTACAAATAATGTACAACCATTCATCTCTATTCAAACATTTTACTCCAAATATTTTTCGTAAAACCTTCAAAGTTTTAAATTGATTTTCATTGGAGGAGGCTCTCGGTTCGTTTAACTTCTTTTTAATTAAATGAAAGGCAACATTACACAGTATTGTAAACATCGGTATCGAAACTAAACTCGAAAACCGAGACCAGGAAATTAAAAGAGGATAATACAATAAACTTCGCAAAACAAACCACTTGTTTCAGTATCTATGCTTTAATATAAAAGAAAGAGAGCTCCTGACCTATGGACCTATGACCTAACCTACACTCCATAACCTAATGACGTCCCTGTTTTAATATTACCTGTATATAAAGGTATTTTGGCCCTATACCTACTGACAAAAATTAAATAGTACAAAATATGTTTTCTTACTCATTATAAAGGAAAATTCGTAATATATATTCCAATGGATATAAATGTATATTTTAATGAAGTATACTGTGACGAACATCTAATCGTGTTCCCGCCGTAACATCGGGACGGCTTTTTATCCCATTCGCCGTTGACAAAGTTTTCATCAATTTGTTTGAAAAATTACTAAGGACAGAAATGATTTCTAGTAATTTTAGAATGTTTCTTAAACGAGTATGTACTTAGTTTGTCTGCGTGGCCATATTTTCGGATTCATTTTATAAATAAAATTAATATAATAAAATATAAAACACATGTTTACTTATAAATTATGTATAATACCCAATATGCTGGCTGCATTACTTGTACTTCTCTCAATTGCTATGCTATTCATTGAGAGAGGTAAACTATTATATAGTTTATTTTATAATGTATAATTATGAATTAATACAATTATTTTGAATTGAAAAGATGCTATAGAATGTCGTTATTAATATGTAGTGGGATAATAAGAATTTTTAGAATCAGTTTAATTACTTCAAAAGTTAGCTCTCATATATAAATTATAAAGAAACACAAATTCATACACATATAGTAATATTAGGGGTTAAAGTATGAAATTGCCGATTTGTACTGAAAAATAAAAATTCGTTTTTTTTTTAATTTAACATATTTATTTAATCAAAATAATTACCATTATTATCTATACATTGCTGCCATCTAATAGGAAGCTCATTTATGCCTTTGCGATAGAACTCTGGTGATCTAGATTCGACAAACTGTGTGAAAGCATTTTGCACTGCCTCCTGAGAAGAAAACTTTTTATCACGCAGAAAATTGTCCAAATCACGAAAAAAATGGTAGTCCGTTGGAGCAAGGTCTGGCGAATACGGAGGGTGACGAATGGTTTCTAATTGCAGTTCCTGTAGAGTCTGCAGATCAGTCAAATCATGAGGCACCCATTTTTCATATTTTTTTATTTTATTGATTTGACGCAAATGAGTCAATATTGTTGGTAAGGTAACGTTAAACCATGCCGCTAATTCCTGGGTAGTTTGGCTCGGATCGGCTTCCACCATCTCTTTCAAATCATTGTTATTCACCTGTGTGGGCGGTCTTCCACGTGGTTCGTTCTTCAAATCGAAGTTTCCATCACGAAAGCGTTTAAACCAAAATCGCACAGTGCGTTCATTAGCAGTCCCCTCTCCAAACGCAACATTAATATTGCGAGCTGTTTCTGCCGCGTTAGTTCCGCGTCGGAACTCGTATTCAAAAATCACACGAATTTTCGAAGTATCCATCTTTATTGTCTAAGCTGAATAAAAAAAACAACTGAAAGTTGATAATCGAATGTTGCACATTTTTTAAAAGAAGAACTACATAGGTACCGTATGAAAAAAGTTTCACTCAAAAATCTCAAACCATGAAGGTTCTATGTCAATTCGAAGTACCTATTACAATAAAACGGCAATTTCATACTTTAACCCCTATTATATAAATATACACTAGTAGTTATAAAAAAAACTAGCTCGTATACCATTTTATGTTAATATACGTTTTGTTTTGGTTTTTCTTTGCAAACTATTTCACTTGAACAATTTTAAATGGATGTTAATAAATGTTAGGCAAAGTATTGTCAGACATTTATTTTTGGGCCCACCTAGCAGACTTAATTTAATAAAAAATATCTCGCTAAGGTTTAGGGTGGCTTAGGCAGGAGGCGGTAAAACCGACGATATTAAAAATATTTGGGTCATGAGTACGCACTTGGAGAATATTTAATAATTCGGCAAGGGTTGAAATAATTTCGCCCGGTCCTTTTTAATGTTCCCGGGTGAAAGCCTTCGGGACCTTTGTGGGAAGGCTCCGGGACGCACGACGGCCGCTGGGACTTTCAGGTAAGTATTTTCTTTTCAGGTAAGACGTCACGCTTCAAGGGAAGCAACAAATTATTAGGCGAGGATAATGAACTTTCGTTTCGACTCTTAAATATTTTATCTACTCAACAGTAACGCGGTCTCAACAGGTCGGAATTAAATTTATTGTAATTTGATATTCAGTTTATTGTACTGCATGATCAACATGCTTGATTGAAGGGGCTCTGGCTTTAATATTGTGTTACCATTTTCAACACATATTCAGAGGTCTTAAAACAACTTTTCTTTTAAATATTAACAAAATTCATAATCTCTGATTTCTGTAAAAAAATGTTTTGAATAAGTACTTCTTTTCATACTGTTATTACTTTTCCAAATTATAAATCAGTATAAAAAATATGATAATCAAATTTACTTCTTCAAGTTTTTGTAAGAAAAAATATTTTTGTAATCCTATTAAAATTAATATAAAATATCAGTTTTACCCACTAAACTTGTGAGTGTACCTAAAAGTAAAAAGGTACTGCACGCCTATAGATTTTAGGCTAAAAATGTACACATATATTTTTTTAACATCTATTATAAACCGTTATAAACCTATTAAATTTCCAATAATAACCGAGTATTGGAACTGAAACCACGAACGCTATTATAATAACCCACGCTAACCTACGTTAAACTACGCTACATGACCTCGAACAAACATCTCCATTATTCATACAAAACCCAAACACAGTTTACACAAACTGAATCGATTTTCTTTTTCAATGTAATATTGCCTTTAAAATTCACAAAATTTTACTTGTACATATACATTTAAACAACAAACAGAGATATTCTATTTCTATGAAGCTCCGTCAAATATCAGTACTTACCTGTCAAGTGCCCAGACAAGATTTTGCATCGCGTACTTGGAGCCCACTTACAGAAATCATCGTGAAATAATAGCACATGTGCTGTTTTTTGGTGCATGCAAGAAACACATTCCCTTACTCTTTATTCTAACAGATCGACAGCTTCGTATCTATAGGCGATGGTAGTCATCTACCATCAAATAGTCTGAAAAAATTAACATTTTATATCCCCTTTCTTTAAATTACCAAAATTTTCATATTGTTGGCAAAAATTACTTTTTTTCCACAACTTCATACAAATCTACAATATAAAACTCGAATAACTTAAGTCCGTGCAGATAAACTTAAACTGATTCAGTAAAATAAGCATTCAGCGTTGAGAGAGAAGTTTCAGTAGGTAACATTCCAGCGCTGAATTTTGGAAGCAAACGTTCCTTAAATAACACTCGAATTCAGAATAAAACGCCGTCACTCGACAAGCGAATATACGCCTTAACGCCATTGAATAAGTCTCAAATTTGAATGTGCCCTGTCACATAAGTTAGGTGAGGCTAAGGCGATTATCGGAGCAAGGATTTAGTGGAATCACGGTTTCTTTGATTGAGCTATTTTGTTGGAAATGTTCGTGACCGACTGACTTGACGGTTAAATCTTGATATTAGCGAGAAATTACTTGAATTTAGGTATTTAGAAACGGTAGGGCCTCAATCTGAGACCCCCTCTGGAGTCTTTAATGTTATTTACCATTAAATAGTACTTGCTTAACGGTGGAGGAGGCATTAAAACTGAGTATGCTGGTTCACAAATCAGAGTTCTTTATTTCAAATGAAATATTAATTATGAATATTTAATTTACACCTAAAGAATTTTTGGGAAAATACTTAGAATATATTTAGTTAATGAATACTCTGATCCGCATTTAGTAAGTGAATATAACAATTTAGATAGAGCAAAGTTAATCTAGAGACTGAAAGCTGACGCGTATCTTGCTTGAATACCTAGTTCGTTACTTAAGTGAGGAGAGCCACAGTGTAGGCGACGGGAAGTAGGGATTCTACCTTCACTTTAAATAAAGAAAATTGGAAATACTGTTGACTGAATTGATTATTATATCTTTTGTCGTGACACGTCTCCATTTTGTCGTGACATTAAAATATTTGCTCAAGATTCAAGAATCGCACCTAAAAATAATCGTGGCTCGATTTTATTGAATTATTTACAATTTAATATTTTTTTATTTAATTACTTTTTGGATCGATTTGCATATAATATAAGGCCGTGGTATGAAAAATTATCGGAGTAAAATCAAAATTGTCACACGAATGCGTTATAGTTACGTTCTATTTTTTTAAAATATTTTAGAATACCTGAAGTTTCAGAGATATTGCGCCATCTACACAATATTATTTTAAAAAAAGAACAATGTTGTTCTTTCGGCGTGTTCAAATTGTGAAAATTTAAATTTTATAATCGTTCGTAAAGAGTAAACTCCAGTCGTGAGGCAGTCTCGGAGCTGACACACAATTTTTTATCACTTAAAATGTACACAAATTATAAATTACACCTCTTATTAATGGATGCACGGATCCAGCCTTTTGATATAACTATCAAATTCACTGACTAGCAGTGGATGTCCTACAGCCGAGACTGTTGTGATAAGATGACGATGATCAATAACTTAATATTATATATAAATTAAATACTTTATTTTTCTTAATACTCATAATAACGATAATCGAACGAAAGAAGTCGATATTTTATGTCAGTTGTATAACTGGTTTCTTATAATACGGTGCAAAGAAACCGGACCCGAGAAGAAAGGACGAGCTCTTCTTTGTCACCGTTAAGTAGGTTAATTATCTGAGACCGGCGGACGCACTGCCACTGCTTCTTCATTATACCAAATTATACTCTGACGTTTTAAGTATGGCTATTTTAATACCAACTTTTTTGCGTTAAAGCCTTGATTAGCCACGTGATTCGTAAACCATTGGTTAAGCAGTATAAAGTGGTTCTCCTTTTTCTGTGGCTGTCTCGGAGAGTTGTGAACTTATTTTGTTTCTGATTGCATTTCAAAGGTAAAAGAGGTATTTCAGAGGATGGCTTATGTGTATAATTCATGAATATCTTATTTATATTTTCCGAGTTATCACGATTTTTGTTAAATAAGTCGCCGCAGCACATACTGCGATAACAATCTTATCCGTGATACTAATAATCTCACAAACATAACGCCATCTATTTAACAGATTAAGTTTTAATCAAAACATAGTTTGGGATTAACACGAAGATGTGAGATTTGCAGTATTTGCTCGTTTACGACTCAAGTGAAAATCCGCGTCTAGTTTCTGTATTTGTTGTAGATTAATGAACTAGAAAATCTTTTGACTTTTTAAATATGACTATTTGTACTAGAACTCTTTTTTAAATCGTTAAATAAGTAGTTTTTGGAATAGACATCAATAGCTTCACTAAATACTCGTAGTAAAAGAATGCTATACGGCTATGGAGTGAGGTTTACTTACGAGATAGACTCGGGAATTAGGAGATCTGCACCTACAAAATTCTTCGGAAATTGAAGTTGGATATCACACATAACACATTATATGGCCACCCATAAGGTGTCGCTGAATCCAGACTGCTTCTTACCTGTTCTGCTGGAAAATTACTGAGGTAGCCTTATGTCCAGCAGTGGTATGTGATCTACCTGTGGTACTATGTGACGAGTTTCTCAAATACAGGGAATGAAGGTACCTCTGTCGCAATAATATTGGTGTGTTTGTTTGTGTATCAGCTCGTGCGTGTGTGCTGCGGCGTGTGATCGCAGCGGATCGACGAGTAGAGAGCTCGTGACTCGAATATGAATTTACTTCGTGTCAGCACAACAGTATACTTCACTTGTAGTAACAAAAAATATACCGCATTTTAACATAACTTTTTTAAATGTATTTCGATAAAATTCCGTTATTTTGTCAGACAAAAAAGACTACTTAGTCTGAATCTCTTTTTACTCGGTTTCTCACTCAGAAAACCGACGTCCTCTTAGTTTTTGACTGTCCACCATCTCAATTTTTTTTTCAAACTATGTCAGTTTATATATACAGTTATAAGCTGACAGCAAGTATGGTAGCTGTAATCGCCTTATAAAAAAAAAGTGAAATATCAGCACTTGTGCTGTTATGTTTCAGTGATTAAATGACGACATAGCTCCATTCACTAAATTGATAAGTAATAGTTTTTGTGTAATGGACCTTATATTATTATCAATACTAATAATAAATAATAAATCTGTAAGTGTAGGTATTGTATGTATAATATGTATGTATGTATGTTCCTCCATAACTCTGAAACGAATTAACTGATTTTCATGAAACTTGGTAGATAAACATTTGGACGTACGGGACACAGGATAGGCTACTTAATATTTTTCAACGCGGACGAAGTCGCTGGCGCCAGCTAGTGTAGAATAAGTAGTTTCTCTACTTAGTTTGAGCGATAAATTTTACATACAATACAAAAGTTATAGCGATCCAATGGTGAAGTTATTTTTAACACATTTTAAGCACTGTTTCATACGTGACAGATTAACAACTGCAGACTGTAGCTTTATTGTGACCGGATTTATTTTGAATCCCAGTCGCCATTTAAATATTGGAAAAATTTACATCTCAATGAATCGCCTAACCTTTTATGTGTGGAGAGAGATTTTGGCTGAAAATGCAGGGTGGGCTTGTTGGCTTTAACTTTATAGGTATAATATATAGAATTAGTTGCACTCAAGTAAGTATGCAAGTATAGAAAACTAATGTGTCTTGAAAATTTTTGGCAAATATAGTTTACACTCGACACTTCTATTTCACATTTTAACTTTTCACCATTTGTTACAAATTATCGACTATGAATGATTTTTTTAAAGTACAGCAGACAGGCTGACAGTCCAGTTGATAGTGGGTGACTACCGTAAAACTAGGGGAGAGCATTTGGGAATGTATGTATGTATGTCCCTACTGGTGACACTGACAGAATAATTTACAAAACTAGTATTGATAAGGAACTATATTCTGTTGAAAATCAGTGCTATCATATTTCAAAGCTTAGAGTACAAGGCTAAATACAAAGACGTTTGAGACATGTTGTTATATTTGATGAACATTATGAAAATTTGATGAAACACAAAGAAACGTGCTGGAATAAGTATTTTAGGTCAAATCAGTGTCAATTTATATGAAATATTCAAACCGCTTTCTCTTAAATCGCCTTCATTGTAGACATGAAGAACCAATTTGAACGTCAAACTTTCACATTTTAGACAAATATAAATTCAATCTAATAACCTCGACGTTTAATTATCTATGAAATTAAGTAGACAGAACTTGTTGCAAAAACCATGGCTCACATGAAAAGTAACATATCAGAAATTTTTATAATACTTACGTAGCTTATTATCAGAAAAACTTATCAGCTTATACTACATTTGCACGCATTTCTTCCATTTTTATTTTTAACTTTCCATTAAAGACATTTTTAGATACTTAATTTATCCACATACAGTCCTTCTGAAGTGCTGTCTTCTATAAACGCGTACCAAAGATATATTATATCGGCTTTCCTTATTAAAATATCTCCGCTTTCACTCAGAAAAGTGTTATGAACTCAGAAAAACGTAATGAAGTCGTCTAACCCAAAACGTGGAGTGGTTATTGTTAAAGGTTGTGCAAATATAGGATATTCGGTTTGTTTAGGTCGACGAATGAAATCTTATATCGCGTGCTTCGAACATTCATTTCAGACAGAGAATAATTCATTTTAGTAAAATAATCATGGTCCACTAATTAATTAACCTTTGGGTACAGTTTATTTGATTTGATTTTTATTTTATTATTTATTTTGTATACAAACAAAAGTTATATTACAAGTATGTCTAAAAATTATAATTATTATTCCAAGGGCGTCATAAAAAAATTAGATAACAATAGGTATATCATAAATTGAGCAGAAAGACTAAAAATAACCTTTAATACATAAACTTCAAGCTTCTTGTATTAATAAAAGAAATTCTAGTCATCGTAAACATAATTCTGAACCTAAGCTTAGGTTTCCACTTTAGCAATACTAGATACGCTGAATTCTTGATTCATGTACCACAGTAATAATAATTTGTGTACAATATTAGAATTTTAAATTTCTTAAGACTTTGTACTTATGACTTTGAAATCTACTGCTGGATAGATAGTTTAGTTAGGCTATCTTCATCGCGGTAACTAAGTCCGTTCTGGTTTACTTTGTCTTTATACTGAATTTCTTGGGACTAAGTAGTTAACGTGTTTGTTTTTGGAAACAGTAGCCACCTTCAATAAATTGGACGATATAAAAGCGAGTTATTTTTAATATTTGTTACAGTAATATGGGTTAAGCAGTAAGAAAGCAAAGTGACATATTGCGTGCACGGAGCATAATTAGGATTTCCAACGAAATGCGGCCGCGTA